>JAZKJV010002040.1:0-412114 GCA_037367405.1 Ottelia alismoides | reverse complement strand
TAACCATCCCTTTGGACTGCTTAAGACCATATATGGCCTTGTGAAGTCTACACACCTGATGACAGTACCCTTCAGCAGCAAACCCCAGAGGCTGCTGCATGTAGACTTCTTCCTGAAGACCGCCATACAAAAAAGCATTTTTAACATCAAGCTGATATAAAGGTCAATCGCGAACAACATCAACAGAAAGTAGAACACGAAAAGTAGAGTGGCGCGCAACATGAGAGAAAGTATCGAGATAATCAATACCATAGGTCTGTGTAAATCCTCGTGCCACTAATCTTTCCTTGTAACGATCAATGCTCCCATCTGGATGGTGCTTGATAGTAAACACCCATTTGCAGCTAACAATGGATGCTCCATTAGGAGCATCTATTAAACTCCAGGTACCTTGTGACTATAGGACATCCATCTCCTCTTCCATGGCTAGATGCCAATGACTGTCATTCATAGTCTCCTGGTAATTTCGTGGTATGTCCATGGCTGCTAAAGCAATAACAAACCTTTGAAATCCCCCATAAGACGGTCATATATAACCTAAGAGGCAAGGGGATATGAGACACAACTCCTCTTCGCGTTACGAAGTGCAATAGGAACATCCAGATCATTTGGAATTTCTTCAATATGTCAATTATCCTGCATAGGATCCTGTATAGAAGACACGTCGGACCCATCATCAGAAACAATGTATTCAGAGCATACCTTGGTCGTGTTGGATGAGGGGTGTTGACTGCGAGTTGCAGGCCGACGTATATAGAATTGTGGTAAGGGTGGAACGACAACAACATGAGATGGGTGAGGTGGTGAAGGCTATAGAGATGGTGAATGCGGCAGAGAAGTAGGAGGTGACGGTTGAGGCGTGGTAGAGGTGATAGAGGTGGTGATATGACTTGCATATTTAGAGGTGGAGGTATATAAATGTCATCATCAGAATAAGAAGAAGTCAACCTATCGCTTGTAGGAGAAAAATACATTACCGATTCAAAGAATGCAACATTTGCGCTAACATAATATTTCCAGTTAAGTGGATCCTAGCATTTATACCCCTTATACATTTTAGAATACCCAACAAAAACACTTTTGACTACTCTGAGAGAGAGCTTGTCAATACTTGGAGACAACTGGTGGACAAACGCCACTGAACCAAAAACACGTGGAGTAAGTGAGAATAATTTTTTATCTGGAAATACCATAGAGAAAGGAATTTTCTCACCAAGAACAGATAAAGGCACGTGATTCACGATATAACATGCCGCAAGAACTGCATCACACCAAAAAGAATGAGGGAATGACTCTGAATAAGTAGTGTACGAGTGTTATTAAGTAAATGACGATGCTTCCTCTCAGCCACGCCATTCTTCTGAGAAGTATAGGTACAAGAGGTCTGGTGAATGATACCAGAAGAGACAAAAAGTTGCGAGCGAGCGGGAGTATAAAATTCCAATGCACTGTTAATCCTCACAATTTTAATAGAAGAATAAAAAATATTATGCACTTCATTTTATAAATCCTATAATGATATTTCCAGCCTCAGATTTATTCTTTAACAAAAAGACCCGTGACAGACAAAAAAATCATCACCAACAACTTAATAAAACCTTTGTCTTTGATGATCATGGACATGTCTAGGACCCCAATATCAACATGAAACAACTCAAATGGAGAGCTACTGCTTCAACTCTGGCTACTGGGAAATACCGAGCAGTGGTGCTTTCCCAACTGACATGCATTACATTCAAATGAGGAACGAGGAGAAATCTGAGGAAAAACTTGACGCAACTTTGGATGGGGAAGATGAGCAAAGTGCAGATGCCACATGAAAGGTGAAATAGATCCTGTGGAATGGGAGGAAAGGACAAGACATGGGGTTCAGACAAGACGATAGAGACCTCCTTGCTCAGGACCACATCCAATCACCCTGCCCGTAAGGATGTCCTCAAAATAAGGGAAGATGGGTCAAAAATAGCTCTACAATACAAGTCCTTTATAATTTGAATAATGGACAATAGATTGATAGAAAATCTGGAGCATGCAACACATTCTTTAGCCGCATCAAAGGTGTCAAGTTACAGTTCCCATGTGCAGTGATTGGGGAGTAAGTCCCATCAACAATGATTATTGTCCTCTGGAGGGATCTGTCTGTAAGCTGTAAGCTGATCTCTATCCTCACACAAATGATGTGGAGCTCCAGAGTCCATAATCTAATCTGGAATATCACGCCCATGACAAGATTTAAACACAAAAATGCTACATGAGGTACTGGTACAGGCAGAGGCAACAACATCTGGAGCAAACGAGGAGACAATGGAACTTCCTGAGGGCATAATGTCCCTCATTCGAGAAACTAGATCATCATATCTGATCTGAATGAGCCATAGTAGTTGAGTTAGCTTGCTCTGCGATACGAGCTGATGCAGGGAAGTCGTGCTTAGAGTAGCATGTATCCCATGTATGACCTTGACGATGATAGTAGGTGTAGAGCTGGCGAATGCGACCTCCTCTTCCTCAAGGTCCACTCCCACGGGAAAAAGAAGAGCCTCTTCTACTCTGGGAGACTGCCATTGCCAAAGAAGACCGACTGGTAGTAGAGGACATGACAATAATCCTGCTAAGTCTGCGGAAGGCTTCCTCCATGGGATGAATAGTAGCATCAGTAAGGATCTGAGAGCAAGGGACGTCATATTCAAGATATAGGGCTGCTAGGAATACGCCGACCATAGTAGCATTCCTATATGTCTTATGCTGCTCTAGGGTGGATGTGAGAGACATGAAGCTGTGTAGCTTCTCAAACATCCCCCTCAGGGATGTATGCAATGAATGCAGGGTCCTTTCATTCTCCTTGACAGTGAATATATCATGTTGGAGTTGGAGGATCTTTGTCTCATTTCATGCTTGAACGTATGTTGTTATGAGGATATCACACATCGCCTTAGCAGTAGGCTGTTGTAACACATCATTGGCGATCTCAATCGTCAATATACCAAACAACCAGACTTTGGCATATGCATCTTCGCCTTCCACGAGGTATTGACTTCAATTTTCTATATCGGCTCTTCCTCGATAAGAATGTGTTTCTTACCATTTGACTTCATAAAGCTCATGAACTGCATAACTTAGAGCTCATAATTTATCCCGTCCATTTTAAATATAGGCGTTGGACCTCTAAAAGTGCATGTGGCGGGAACATCGACTTTGTTCTCACACATATTGCCGGATGTAGAAAACCAGGGTTTGCAGACCACGGATTTAATGTCTACACAGACATATGTGGATTTGAGTGCATATGTAGGCTTATGCACCCAAATCCATCAACCAAACGAAGAGACCGACGTTGGCTCATGGAATCGCAGCACACAGGGGCGCTACGCGCGAAAAAATGATGCACGCGATTAAGTCGTGCGGTTGCGTATCGCGTTGGAGACTAGCACGCGCTGGCGGTGGCATGCACATAGGTGCGGATGCCACGTGCAGAGGCGCAGGTGCCGCACGCAGGCAACGACGGTACTGCACGCAGGTGGTACACACGTAAGCAATGCCGCATGGGCTGGTAACGACGGTGTGGGGAGACGGTGCGTGGCGAAGGCGACGACACGTGGAAGAAGAGGGCTAGAAAGTAGGGTTAGGGTTTTGGGTTCGAGACCTCCGATCTTAGCCGTCGCTTCTATACCATGTTGGGAAAAATAAAGAGAGTTGTTTATTCATTGGAACCCCTAGGCTCTCTTGTATAGAGGAGAGACATATGAGTAAATTACATAGAAGAACCGAACATAAAGAAAAATAAGGAAATGGTACATAAATGAGAAATATTTCTATAGAAGCAATTTGACATTCTCTGTTAGCCTGCCAAGGCAATGTTGGACACCCTCTGCTCTACATATTCTCAGGATGGAATGAAGCGAAGATCATGCAACTTCAAACTTCAATATGATATTTTTGCAGCCAAGCTAGATGGCCACCCACTTCATGCTTTATACTCCAGGATTTGGAGCATGTTTGAGAATAGGGATGTCAACGGGTAGTGTTCAGGGTGTGTATTAGTATTCCCTAATCCAAGCCCATACCCACTTATAAAAACACCATCTAAACCCAACCACTTATTAAACCAATGGTTCTCAGTGGGTGCTCATATATCCATCGGGTATCCACGTACATAGCGGGTATGCATATTGCACACGTCCAACACAAAATCGAATCCTAAACTAAACATTCATCCAATCTCTCACAATAAGATAATAGAATTGAGTTATATATGAATTTCACGCGCACACACACATCCAACGTAGAGTCAATTATAAACCATTTAAATGTATTCAATTATTCGAGGATGCCAGAAATATATATTGTTGGGAAAAAAGATGAAAAGTTACACTATTCCTTGAACCCTAGGCTCTCTTATATAGTTCAGAGAACTATATGTAAATTACATAAGATAGACAAAAGAATTAAAAATAGGCAAAGAAGACAAAGACACAATAATATCTCTACACTCTCCCTCAAGATGGAGCATAGATGTCAATCATGCTTAGCTTGGATGAGCATTTCTAGAAATGTCCTCTAAGCAAAGCCTTGGTGAAGATATCTGCCGTTTGATCTCCAATGCTGACATGAGAGGTAGAGATAAAACCTTTCTGAATCATGTCCCTTGTATAATGACAATTCACTTCAATATGCTTAGTTCTCTCATGAAATGTAGGATTGTTTGCAATGAATAAGACTGCCTGGTTATTACATTGTAGCTTCATAAGAAGAGGCACATCTATATGTAAATTTGCTAGTAATGCTTGAACCCGCATCATTTTTGTACTGGCTTGTGCCATAACTATATATTCAGACTCATCGTTGGACCTTGTGACCACAATTTGCTTCTTACTCTTTCAAGAGACGAGAGAGCTACCAACAAAAATAACAAAGCCCGAAGTGGACTGTTTCTCCTTTGGACATCCTGCATAGTCCACATCAACGCATGCAGTTATAGTAAGTGTTACCCCTTTTCTGAATAATAATCCTGCACTTGGAGAAGATTTGAGGTACCTCAGTATCATATATACAACATCCATGTGTACCTGTCGGGATTGCTCCATGAATTGACTCACTGGCTAACTACAAATTAGATATCCTGTCTGCTTATAGTAACATAAAGAAGCATTCCCACTAATTCTCTGTATCTTCTCTTGTCCACCTCCTATGTATCATCATCACAGTGTCCGTAATAGAGGTGGGTTGGCGGCGACGTCGCCTGAAGGAGGGAGGCGACGAGTGTGGTTAGGGTTATGGTACAAGAGCTCCAGCCTAGGACCGCCGCTCTAATATCATGTTGAGAAAAAGAATGATAAGTTACACTAATCCTTGAACAATAGGCTCTCTTATATAAAGGGGAGACCTATGGGTAAGTTGCATGAGAAAGACAAAAGAACAGAAAAATAGGCAAACATTGCAGAGATACAAATATATCTCTACATATATTGAATGAAAATATTGATGATGCGCATCATGTTGACATTTAGTTCGTGGATAACACACAATGTGTGAGGTACATGTGGGAACGTCTAATATATGCAACACATGTGTAGGGAATATCATGGTAATTGGATAGTTTTTCTTTATTGGATTAAAAATATATGTATGATAGAGATACAAAAGGAAATTTGAATTTGAATTAGGGAATGAGTGGTGGTATTAGTAACACAACTAGGACGTCAAATATGAAAATGAAATAACTCAAATCACTGACTACTTTGACGACTCTGGCTATTCGAAAAGGAGGAAGGATAGTGCTTCCCAAGCTGGCATGCCTTACACTCTAAGGTTGTGCGAGTAGAGAACTGAGGGAGGACATGACATAGCTTCTGCAGAGGAAGATGTACAAAGCGAAGGTTCCACATGAACGGAGAGATTGCTCTAGGAGTAATAGTCTTCTGCAAAAGGAGGTTGAACCAATCTATAAAGCCCTTGCTGCTCACATCCACATCCAAGCACCCTGCCCGTGAGTATGTAAATCTTTTGTAATTTGGCTAATGGACAAAAGATTCATCTGAAATGTTGATGCATGTAAGACAATTTGCATGCGCATCGATGGGGCTGGGACAATCTCTCCCTGACTACAATGGGTACATGAACCCCATTTGCAATCGCCACTGATCTACCGGGAGGGCTAGATCTGTAAGAACTAAACTGTGCTCGATCTCCACACATATGATGCGACGTGCTATCATCCATCATCCAGTGAGTCAAATCTGAGTTGTTACAACTGGTAAGTGCATAAGCTAACCTGAGGAACTTGTAGATGCTCTGGCAGCGACTGCAACGTCTGAAGATTCTACAGCTGGTGTAGTTGGTGTGGTCATTATCTCTTTCAATCGAGAAACAATATTGTCGAGCCTCACATCATGAGAGGAAGCCAGAGTAGTCTCAGTCTGCTCAGCTACATGAGTAGTCGTATGATACCCATGCTTTTGATAGCATGTTTTCTCAGAATGACCTGGGTAGTGGTAGTATATGCAAGGGACATGCTGATGTCCTCCTCTTTGACAACGAGGTCCTCACCCACGAAGCCGTGAAGTATCCTCTACCGTTAGAGGTAACCATCACAGAGGGGGGTTTGGGTCACTGTAGTGGATGAACCCGTGATTCTTCTCAACCTCTTGTATACTTCCTTCATCAGTGGTATCGTCTCTCTGTAAGCAGTTGAGTACATGCTACATTGTACTCAGAATCAAGAGATGACAGGAAGACCCCTGCCATAGTGGCATTTCGGTATGCCTACTGATACTTTGTGCTGGTAGTAATAGGCGTAAAGCTATGGAGTCGCTCGAACATGCCTAAAAAACACGAGAAGTGGGCATGCAGAGGTCGACCATTCTGCTTGGTCGAGAATATGTCATACTGCAACTGGAAGATCTTGCTCTCATTTTTCGCTTAACCATATGTAGTAGCGAGGATATCCTACATGGCCTTGGTTGTGAGTTGATTCACAATGGCATTTGCAATCTCCTTAGTGAGCGTCCCAGAGAGTCAAATATGAGCATATACATCGTCTTGCTTCCATGAAGCGTGTTCCCCAGTCGTATCCTTTGGCTCTAAACTTTGTCAGAATATGTTCTTTGTTGCTACACTACATGAGGTGAGAAACTGCTTGGATCATAACTCGTAGTTGGTCCCATCCATCTTCACAACGGGGGCCGAGCCCTTGAATACGTCGGTAGAAGAAAATATCTTATCCTTGCTTTCTGAGATGATGAAAAAAGAGAGACCACGACAGAAGTCGACTGGGGATATATCGTCAAAGATGATGTTTATACGATCATATGAAGGATTGGGTATACGGGTAGACTCATACGCCATCCTCGTCAATCCTCGGTGCTTGCTTGGGCTGGAAACCCAACTTATAGGTTTGAAATCGTGTTTTTCGGTCAAAATCAGACCAAATCAGACCCCAAAAATTCTCCAAGAGGACTGGAAAATGCCCTGGAATTGTTGGTGAAATGCGCGACGGCGTTGGAAGCGGCAGCGAAGGGCCGCAGAAGCGCTGGCTGTGAGGCCCCTTCCTTCTCGGATCTGAGAAACCCGTTTACACATCATCCGTAATATCATGTTCGCTAGAGATCGCATTAGGGAACTGGAAATTTGGGGAAAATTTTTTTTCCAATGACATTCACAAATTTAATAATACGCCACATAACTACACTATGTCACAATTATATTGCATAAATTCCATAGCAATTGACATGTAACAACAGAAATTTCATTATGTACATGCATCCCAATTATAGCAGAAGAGAAATAAAAACATATAATATCTTGAACAATCTATAACATGCGTACCTAATAATTGTAACTCCAGAAGCTGATGTTTAACTCTCCCAATACAACAGTGCAGGTATTTTGCCTGCAATCCATGGAATAGGGAGAAAAGAACATCAACAAACGTTGAGTACATCTAATTTATTAAAATTAACAGGAATTTAGTGGTTCCAAAAGAAAGCAAGTAATTTGGCTTTGACAATTAAAATTTAAAGCTACTTGCAATGAAACAGGCTTTCAAGTTGTTTGGTATGTAAAACCCCATTCTACTCATCCTACACTAATTACCCACATTAATCATTGATATACAAATATCATATGGTCCAAATTTAAGTCATTGCCTTTCTATTTGAGAATGTGAATGATGAGACTCTGATATGATCATTATCTCTGTTAAATGCTTATAATGATGTTTAAGAATCTTGTGGATTGATCATAGTAAGGGTATATGATGGATCCGGGGTTTTGATTCTTTTCTTGTTGATTTTCTCAAGCTTAGTGGATAATCTGTGGTCTTGGTCTGGGTAAACACCTCACACTATGACTCTAAGGTAGTAAGGAAGCCTTAGGATTGGGGTGCCTCCGTAGGCATGCGATGGAGTAAAATGCATCCTAACTAAGTTCCCAACACGTCCACTAGCTATTTCAAACAACTGTGATAGTAGCTTGTAGTCTGATAAGGATGATTTTCATGATATGGTCTTTTCTCTTTGTCAGGAACTATTGGCAGAAAAGTAAGTAGTTCAACGGAAACCAACTCAACTGTAACCAAGCTTCCATGTAACCAATTCAACTGTAATTCAACTTTAGCCAAACTCAATTGTGACTCAATCCAATCTCAAATGTAACTTTTCCAAATTCAACTGTACTGATTCAGATGTAGCCATAGAGGATTCAGATGTATACATGGATGATTCAGATGTAGCATCGCCAAGTCTGCTGGCGAAAAATAAACAAAACTCAAGCGGTGAGGTAGCCTACAAAAGGCTCTTCCGTCTCGCCCTGTAATTGGAAGGCGGTCCAATAGAGGGATAGGTCTACTCCAAAACGACGCCACTGAGACGGGTGAGAGAGACTCTCCAGAATAGTCGCTCTAAACGAAAAATCGGCCCGACCGGTACGGGCTAACGAGCTCGAAAAAAACCAAGGGTCTTCCAGCTTAAGTACCCTAAAGAACAAGGGTCAGCGGAACTGGTCTTTAAAAGAAAACCTGTGGATCCCAGAGAGGCGTAAAAACAGCGAGCGCTCGCGAAAAACTGAGAAGAGACTGAGATCCGAGACCCGCGCACAAAGCGGCCGCTGCCCTAGCTGGGCTTCCTATCTCCCGCCCAGTTGAAGGTCACCGCGCCCTCGCACCGTCATGTGTAAGGGTCACCATGACTGGCACTTATTATTTATCAGTCATTACCGAATCATCGTCACTGTTTTGATTCCTCATTCTCTCTCAATTTCTGTTGTGATTAACTTTATAGATCTAGGCATGTCGACAATCTTATGGAATAGTGATCCATAATTGTGATTTATACTTAAATGATTGATCATGAAAATTGTCAGTCATTGATTATCTCGAAATTTGGCACCTGCTTGTGGATCTAGATTATATAAATCACTTGATTACGGATTCTATGACTATCCATATTCTAATGAGAGAACTTAATAATGATAGGGAAAATCCTTCTGAGGTTGTAAGTGATTTGTCATATTTTTAAACTACTTTCTAATGAGAGAACTTAATAATGATAGGGAAAATCCTTCTGAGGTTGTAAGTGATTTGTCATATTTTTAAACTACTGAGGTGTCACGCCTTCTTTAGGATACTATATTAGAATAAGAGATGATGTACATCACATAAGCCTACAATATCCCGTATTACAATATTAATTCCAAGATCTAGTGTGATGAAAAAGGCTTTATACTAATGAACTCAACAATTCCAAGGTTCTCTTGTGATAATAGCATAGTTGAATACTTTCAACATTCAATAAGCAATGTAAATATGATTTTCTCTTTTCAGTAGTAAGCTCAGTTAAGTTAACAGAATATGTTGATCAGCTGCTTGTAGATCAGTAATAAACTTGAGATCATGCAATCCATAACCACCTAAGTAGATGCTTTCAAGCAGCAACATTCTTACATCGAGGATAGAAAACTAGCTAATAATTACTTGATGAACCCTTCAGGCTTATACCAAAGAAATTTGAATTTCTAGATAAAGACTGCAAAATCTCTTTCTTTCTTTCTTTTTTTTACAGATTAAATCTTTGGAGTCTTTTCCTTTATAGGGTATAATTTGGTTGATAGTAAAGGGAGTTAACATCAATGTTATGCTCTACATAAGAGGTTAACATTCCAAAATATATCCAATCCTCCAACCTTCCTACATGCTCCCTAAATATTCTCATCTATAGTCATATCTGGTGTACTAATTATATCCCTTAAATTTCTCATGAATATTTACTATTACTGCTATTATTATTATTGCTCATTACACATCGTGGCATCACAATTAGTCACTTTTTAAATCCAATTCATATCATATTGCTAATCTGATCCAAATAATATTCTACCATAAACCAGTCTGCACATATGGGAAACCTTTGAGCAGTGCATACCATCTTTGATTACAAGTTATCTATATCGTAAGAAGGATTAATAGAGTAGAAATTATAGTATAACTTATTGTTCTTTACATAATTTCTTTGACATTATTGATAATATGATACACCCAATGAAGCTAATTAAATAATATGACCAACAAACAAGAAATGGACTTACGTGTTAACATAATGCAGGAAAATAAGAAGTCTTAGTGATAACAATTAATAATATTGATGTGGACTCAAATCAAATATACTGAATGTCTTAGGTATAATGAGTCAAAATTGAAAACAGAGTGCCAAAATCATCCTAAAAGCATCAACATGAAAGCCTAATGGAACTTGAATTGCTAGTAGTAAGCATTGAGATCTGAATGTATGACATGATTGGCAGATAGAGGACTTTAAATTGTACAAAACATGGACTGCAGCAAGAGGAGGGGAAGATTGTACATCTTTTGGATTTGATCCTGCATGCATCAAAGCATGCAACAAACAACTTCTCCAAGAGCAGCAGTAGGTGTCTTGATCAAAGGGGAGCAGTAGCTTCAATTGCAACACCCAAAGCTGCAATATGCAAGAGCTATGGTTGTTATGGGCTGCAGCAGGGGAATTGCTACAGGGGCTGAAATGATGCTCCATCCGTAGAGTTCCAGTAGAAGGAAGGACTTCAAATCTTCAGTTGCTGTGAGCAGCCTCATGTTTCAACAATGGAGAGCAACTCCATTTGATATTTGGAGGAAAAAGGGGATGAAAAAGGGCTTCATATGGCTGAGGGTTGGAAATACTTTAGAGGGAATAGGAGGGAGAAAGATTTTACCTTTTAGATATTTTTAGCATGCATGTGCATCCCCAATTGGAAAGGAGCAGCAACCCCCAATTGGACATCGGTAGCATTTGAATCATCTCCAATCAGAAGGTCTGGACAGCAGCTAGAAAGAAGAGATGAGCTCCATCGTTGGAGAGAAATTGGGAGAAATTTGGGGCTTTCTTAAGAAAAGAAAGAAGGGACGATTGTATCTTTTGATTTCAAAAATGAAGATCAATATCTTGAAATTAGAACTGCAGTAGCTTGATCAGCTGATGAGCTTGACAATCAGCAGTTCTTGTTGATGGGGGAGGGGCAGCAACCTTCAGCTACTGGAGGAAGTAGCAGCAGTCCAGCTGTACGAGATGTGAAACACCAACATCCCAACTGTTGGCTCTAAGGGCTGCTGCTTGTTGCAGAAATAGGGAGCAGCAACTCCAGGAAATATTTTTGGTAGAAAGGCTTGGTCCCTTCGTTGGGGAGAAGTAGAGAAAAATAGGGGAACGATGGTGGTATTAATAAGAAAGGGAAGGTGACGTTGGTTGCCAAGTAAAGGTTCATTGGTTGCCAAGTGTAGGAGATTTTTGGGCCAAATGGCTACTGTAAAGCTGTCTCCTGTTGAATTAAATATATATATATTAAAACCATTATTCTCTTATGCTTCGAATACCGAAGTCGTCCGCATTCGCACACCGACTCTCGGATTCAAATGTACAATAACTCGTTTTAATCGTCTCTAACTGACGATCGAAATGAATATAATATTCATATATTTCGGATCGAAGATGAATCCCCGAAATTTCCAAGATATGGTTTTGGCTTATGGCTAAATTTTGCGATTTTAAAATATCAAACGACCTCCGATCGACGAATGGTCGATTTCGTTGATCTTATTTCATCGAATCGGATTTTTGGGTGATCTTGGTTTATTTTGGGTTTCCGAATTTTCGTCGCGGCTTTTTCGGACACGCATCACGATGCGATCGATTTTTGGTCGATTTCGTCCGAACGAATTTTGATTCACGATCAGTTGATCGATTTATATTATTTAACATTGATCAATAACTTTATTGAGTTATACGGACCCTAATCGGGTCGGGTTTGGGTTTGTGCTGATTCAGATGTTACCTGGCATCGCCCCTTAGAGGGAGGATTGGGGTCCGGCGGCGACGCATGCTGCATCCCAAGTACCGGCGGTGATGCCGAGAAAAGCGAGAAAGAGAGAGAGAGAGAGAGGCTTGCTGGTGGGGTACAGATTAGGCCAGGCTTCAGTTTAGAATCGTCGCTCCAATACATGTAGAGAGAATAGAATCGCATACATTCATAGAACCCTATAGCTATCTTACATAGGAGAGAAGCTTTGGGTAACTTACATAAGAGGTATAAAGAAGAAATAGAAATAAGAAATAAACACCAAGAGATGCAAGTATCTCAACAAAGGAGAAAATGGACTTGCTCTGTTTCTGTAGCACATAGAACATTGTTACTGCCCGAGCATGGGTGTCCGTGGGTGGCTGCAAATTGGTTTTTATATCTAAGCTGCGAGCAGACTGCAGCGTCAATCACAACAAGTCCAGTCTTGTGGCTCGTAGATTCACCCAGACATATGGAGTGGACTATCAAGACATGTTTCCCCTCATGGTTTGCCATTCTACCTTCAGATCCTGTAGAAAGTTGTGAAATGAAAAGTTATCATTCATCGTAGCCCTAGAACCCTCTTATGTAGGAGAAAAGCTCTAAGGGAAAAATTACATAAAGTAAACATAAGAAATAAGAAACTGCAAAATAACAATAATAGGATATAAATATCTCAACACTCCCCCTCAAACTAGAGCATATATGTCTATCGTGCTCACGTCCTTTTTGATACTGTAATTTGTTTAAATATTGATTTGTTTGTTGGTTATTAATACATGGTACTTTATCAGATAAAAGGAGATACACGAAAGATTGTTTACTGTGCATTGGTCGGATTGCTTCAGCACCAAGATATTGCTGTCAGAGTAAGTAACCGCCTTAACATCATTACTTATGCCATTATTTTTCCATTATCGATACTGCTTCCCTAGATTTTTCTGGCTTTGCCCGTGTGGTTGAACATTTCAAAATTAGCTTCATGAAAAAAGCAAAATGTAGTTAATATGTCTTCCAGGATCTGATTTATTTTTTTATATTGTAACCTAGTTGTCATCGTGCCGATCATTATGCTTTCTTATTCAAGATTGTAATTTTTCCGGCGAGGATTTTTTCGATCTTCTCTCGTCATGCTGGAATTCCTGCTTTAAGCTGGTTGATGATGTTCAGGAGTTTGATTCAAAGGTTAGTTTATCTTAATTTTCTATATTGTAGAAATTCAAAAAACTGTCGCTTGGTGCAAATTCAAAAAACTGTTATACTATACAACAACAACAACAAAGCTTTTTCCGTGCATTAAGTAAGGTTGGTTACATAGATTCTTTGTCTCCGTTTTGATTTATCTTGGATCATTCTTGGGTTATGATCTGTTCGGATAGTCTCTTTTCAACACTTTTTGGGCTTTCCCCTTTCTCTTTTGGATCTTAGTTTGCTGTACTGTACAAATTCATAAAATTGTACTTTGATTCTATCTCACTTTGTTGTTTCTCTTCAACATATTGAAATTCGCTGACAGACATACCTTTGTCATGCATCAATTGGTTCAAAATTCTCTGATATGATTTGTGTGGTCAATGTCTGTGGTCAAAATTGTGAGGGTAAAAATTTGCATGTGAGGATTCTGTTTCGAGAACAAATATTCCGAATAATTTGTCTGTCTGGAATTTTGGTTTCAACCTGTCATTGGTTTAACCATCATGTTAACTGTTATTATCTTTAGATGGTTGGGAAAGAATAGGTTGATGAAAAATGGAGAAGGGTTCACAACAAATAAAAGGAAAATGATGCCAAATTATTGCATACATTTGCATTTGATGCTGCAGAATATAGTGAAGCCTCTGAGAAATACAAAACTACAGTGTTGTGGCTTCTGTTCTGTGGATCTTTTGTTTTGTTTTTTTGCCACGTATAAGTTTGTGAGCATGGCTGCATATTATAGTTAAGCGTTCTAATTTATTTTGGGGGGTTTACCTTATTGATGATATGCAGGTGCAAGTTCTAAACTTGATTTCGGTACTGATTGAACATGCTGCCCAGAGAATAATTCCTTTCACTAATCAACTGAATGGATTCTTCCAAAAGGTAAGTTTTCCCCTAATTTTCTAATTTTATTGGGACGAAGTTCCCTTATTACTCCATTCTTGTATGGTCTCTGTTAGCAGTCTCTTTTTCAGTCATATTTTGTGTTTTTGCAGATGACTTGTCTAACATCTTATATTGTTTAGAATGCTGATGTCCATACATGGCTGTCTTGCTACCTTATGCATAGACTATTGTTTTCCTCAAAAAAATGCATACGGTTGTGGGTAATGGCAGATGTTGAACTCATGCCCAATCACACAAAAACAAGGATTTATGTGCAAACAAGTCTTTCACTGCCAGCTATGGTTTTTCACTATGCAGTCCACAAAGGGTGAGTTGTTGAATATATATATATATATATATATATATTTGAGGGGCTAAAGATCATGTAAACAATGACCTAGGAATCTTACATAGGCAAGGTTGCAGAAGTCGGCAGTCGGTCGGCAGGGTCACTGACTAATGATTAATCGACAATCTAGACAGTAATTGGATTTAGTCGGGCATTAGTTAGTTTTTGAATTTTTTAATTATTTTAAATATATAAATCAAATGTCAATATATATACTCTCATTTATATTCATATTATTAGAAATTTTAATATTTTTAAGAGTTTAAAAAATTATAGCAAGAGAGGGAAAATATAGCAAGTTAAGAACAAATATTTGGTACATAGCATGACAAAATATTCAAAAACACATACAACATGCCCAAAAGCATAATACAAGTGGAAAGTGAGACAAGTCAATCGACTCAATCTTTAATGTCATCGTCCGAGTCCATCTCTTCTTCTTCGTCGTCATCTTCATCATCTTCGTCTTCGTCTTCTATTTCCTCACGAGTAACCCTTGTTCTCATTCATCGGCGTAGCATTGGAGCTTGAAGATGAAGCTCCCCTGCCACGTTCAACTCGTTGTCTCATTCTCTGTTCCATCTTCTGCACCACTAGCATGGGCTACAACATCTTATGTCAATCTGTAACCTGAAAAAACCTCCTCGTCATGAGCATCGACTCCTCCGGTCCATTCAACCATGTATGCACGATAACGAGATGAGAGAGGATCTTTTTTTTTCTCAACTCGACGTTCATGCAGGTTTGAATTGAAACACATGTACACAAGATCGTTCAGCTACTTCGTCTCCAATGTGTTTCTCTTCTTGGTATGGATCTGAAGATCAAAATACAAAATTTTAAATTTATATCAATTACTATGTTATAATTTACTATTGGTAATCAGATTTGGTGGGTGGAATGGAGTCATTACCGAGCCAAATGTACTCCAGTTACGCTCACATCCGGAGGATGAAGATGTCAAGCTCAAAATATTGATGGCCATGGCTTTCAAATGAAGCGTGTTATCTCCATGATTATACCACCAATTACCTATTTAAATAGAGAATTCGTCGATATAATATATAAAAAAGGCATGCCAAAGAGAAAATTTGCTGGAGGATGAAATACTTGGATCATAATTGTCGTCATTTTTCATCCTCTTAGTATGTATGTTGGAAGCTCGTCTGTGGTAATTGCATCTTGTATATCTAAATCTGGATAAAATATTTTCATGTACTCTTTAGATCCTTTCACCACAACATCTGTATCACCACGAGACTCTGTGTAGAAGAAAAATGGGTTCATATAATAAGCTGCTAGATGCAATGGAGTATTGAGCCTCCCTTTGGTTTTGGAGGTAACAACATCCATAAAAAAATTGGAAGAGGAAGGTGAACTTGGTGAATTGGTCATCGTAGGACGACTCCACACCATTGAAGTATGCAATTATCTCCCGTTTGACATCTTAAAGCCCTCCGTGGACAACACTTATGGATGGACGTCATTCTGCATCAACCACATGCAACAAACAAACCAATGGAGTGAAAACTTGGACGACATGTGCGGTGTGGTTGCAGAATGTAAGGCTGAATACAATGTAACTCATTGCTTCCCCCTTTTTTGTCTTGTACCATTTGCAATTTTCCCACTCTTCTGAGGAAAAAATCAATCTATGGTTGTCTTTCTTTTCATTCAGGCTCTCAAGAGTGAGAAAAGTGGTTGCAAATCTTGTTTAGTCGCGCCTTGCAATGCCCCTCTTGCCGGTGAACTTGCGCATCAAGCTTAGAGTTTTGGTGTGAGAGCAAGGCCTTAAATGTCGGTTTCGGTCACATTGCAGGTCATCGTGCATTTTCTTTACCTCATTCTTCATAAGTGGAGCACTAAGCTCATACCTCGTTGGAGTCTTTAGTCCATGCCTGTACTTCCCAATCGCCTCCACCATCTGCATGAAGGGCTTCATCGTCAATGCATTGAAAAGGAATTGCCGATGTATATGCCCAATTGGCTATATACAAGGTGACCCTTTCGCGATCATCCTTGGAGAAGGCATCTTTTATGGTCATCTGATGTGATGACCCTTTCAGTGAGACATTCTTCTCCAAGGAGTCGGATACTCGTGATCTCTTCGTCGAACTCGTATCTCCAGTGATATCTATTTCCTCTCTCATCTCCTGAACATCGATGGCTTTCTGGATCTTTTTCCTAGCAGTGTCATCAAGGTATGTGATCATCTTCTTTATCTCTTCATCTACCTTGGGACATGCAGCCACACTGCCTCTACGGTGTGTTAGTTGTTGCTTAAACATGTACACACCTCCCTTGACATCTTTCTTGTACAATCTGCAAGTAACTCTATTCGGATTCGCACGGTTCGAAAGATAACCATATTGCCATGCAGGATCAGTTGATCCTATCGGTACATAAAAAGATGAGTTGCTACCAAAAGCGACGTTCGCTGGAGGCGTATCCATCTACATAGTCACAAACTCACAAGTTACTAATCAACAAATATAAAGCTAACCAAACTGACATGTTACTAATTAACAATCTCGTAAGTTAGTCCATCAACAAGCACAAATATAACTAAACTCCAAATTGAAGTTACTAATCAACGAATAAACTCACAGTTGAAGTTACAAATTAACTAAAACAAAACTAATCAATAACCACAACCAGTAAATAACCTAAGTTACCTAACCATTATACAAATCAACAAGATGTATCTAAGTTAACGAACATTTAGGGTATAATAAGATAATAAAGACAATGTTAAGACACCCAACATGCCTTGGCTTCGTCATGAAAAAATAATTTTTTACTCCTAAAATAACCTAACAAACTAATCAACATGCAAATTAGAAGAAAAAATCTCAGCAATAATAACATCTGACATCAAACATTAAATCAAGCAAGCAAAAACAAAAAAATAAAAAAACCTAACCTAACCAGGTCGTCGGAGATCGGAGAGCAGAGCACATAGGAGGGGGTGGTAGAGGACCGACGACGCGGAGGAGGGGGAGGCGATGCGATGGAGGCATCGATGCGGTTTCAAAGGGGCTTCTAGCGACGATGGAAGAGGGCCAGGTCCCACGGACTATTGGTCGACTTGTTCTATTCGAGTCGGGTAAACCCCCCTCCCCCCTCCCGACTCGAGTAGTCGGCCGACTTTTACAACACTGTACGCATGTAACTAGAGTTTTCCAGTACGTTAACTAAAGGTCTGGTGTACAATATATAAAGTTGAGGGTGCTGAAGTTATCCCCATCTAATAACTTTTAACATTATCCAACTATAAACGGATCCATTTGTCGAGCTTATTCAACTATAGTCAGAACCTTTTGTGCACAATGATCCACATCCATTTATCAACAATAGGGGACATCCATTTGACAATAATAAATGGATCCGTAATTCAACAATAACCATTGCAAACTGTATATTGTCTTGTGTCTTGAGAATAGCAGAATGTTTATGGAAGTTCAGAGCTGAAGTGACAAGCATAGTGAATCGGGTTGATATAAGGCATAAAGACATGCTGGTCACTTGCGATTCTCTGGGGCATTTAAAACAAAAGAATGTGGTGGTCTTCAATGGTGGGTGATATTATAGTGATAATGGGATGAACGGTGCAAAGGTGCTACATGCATCATGGGTGCATTTCTGAGTATGAGGGGATGCAGAGGTTTGGTAAAGGCATGCAAAAGGTCTCCTTATTTTACATGAAGAGAAGAAGGGCAATAACATCTATATACCTATTATAAAGCTGGGTTTTTACCCAGCTTTTTGACACGTGGTTGGCCCACTTGTTGCCTCTCCCCTCTCCATTCTCCCCCCTTCCATTTCCACTTCCTCCCTAACTCCATCTCATTCTCTCTCTCTCCTTGTCTTTTCTCCCGCCCCCCCATTTTCTCTCCCATGTCTTTCTCTTTCCTCTCTCCCCTTTTGTCTCCCTCTCTCTTTCTAAATTTATAACACAAAATCCTCTCTCTCTCCCCTATTTTTTATCTCCCACATCTCTTCTCTTTCCTCTCTTGTTTATCTCTCTTTCTAAATTTATAACTATATAAAAACCCTTTCTCTCCATGTCTTTTCTCTTTCCTCTCTCATCTTTATCACCATCTTTGTTTCTAAATTTATAACAATCTCACATATCAAAAGCATGTTAATTTAAAAGAATTTATTTATATCTTAATCTATTCATATTAATTCAACTACGTATTATAAAATTCTGATAAAAATAACTCAAATTACCTAATACTATACTATATGCAGTATTACTGTTTGTTTGTATAATAAATATGATATCATATTTTTAATAAATCAAAAGCCAATCATATAATCACATAAAACTTTAAAGATACATAAAAATTAAATAAAACTTTTTTAAAATTCCAGTAGATCAACTAAAGATTAGCGTGGAAATTATGTTATTATTCCGAGATATAAGTTTTTTTGTTGGTTTTGATGATATCGAAGCTCCAATTTTCAGAGAAATCCACTCAATCGGTATGTGGAATTACATTATAATGTGAAATTAAATTGTAAAGCTTCATCTTACTTTTTTATAAATTATTCCAGATGTCTAGGGGATATTTTTTCGTGAAGTATTGCAAATAATTCATACGTATTCATAAATAGAAAACAAACACGTGAAAAAATATAGAAATTGAAGATCTTTGGTTTAAATTTTTTTTGTCTATTTCGGTAAATATTATATGTAGATACTATTAAAATTTTAAAAACAATATTGTGGATTGAATATTCTAAATCTAACTGTGAACAACAAGAAGAAATTCTTGATCACAATATGGGGGAAATTGTTGCTGAATTTCCAAAAGATATGGTTCTTCATATAGATAATCCAACAATTATTATCTTCTCAACGATGATTGTACAAAACTTCAAAGGTATAATTTTTTCCTTTTCATTAACATAATAAATATTAATTCTATACTATCAACTATAATTTTTCACACTAAATCTTCTACAGAAAGAACCTATGTTTGTTTAATATTAGCTTCTGAGTTCTTCTCATAGATATGCTTGAGGTAACTTGGATTCGATGCATGTGTATGATATTCCATTTGAAAAGCTTTTTTATAAGATTATATTTTTGCATATTTCTATAATTTAGTTTTCGTATTTTTTCACCTTTTTTGGGATTCAATTTTGGTTGACTGTTTTACAATATTTTGTTCATCCACTTCAAATCTCAGATAATTCACCAATTAAGTATCCTTTTCTATTGTATATAGAAAACAATAAATTTTTTAAAATTAAATTATGAAATATCTACATATAAATATATTTATAATAATTTTTAAAGTTTTATTTTTCACAAAGATGCAGTACCATTGGAAAGAACACAACATCTCTTTTTTGTAATCATTTTCCTATATTTTTTATTTATGATATTTAATATTTGCTTCTGATTAAATTAGTTAAATTTGGTATACATCAATTGCAAGGAAAAATGCAATAACTTTTATAGATATATTTCTTTTCTTCTATTATTTAACTTACAATTTCTTATTAACTTATTCACACATTCGTTACAAGAAAACATTAGTTAAAATTTAAGTCAATATTTAACCGACGCAATGTAGCTGTATAATTATGTTATAATTGTAGAAATTCAATATTTCTTTCGCTTCAGTGGTGGTTGTTATCTGCAATTATCTTATATAAACTTATTCCGCAAAAATATAAACTAAATCTTTTCATAATATGTAATTTTTTATTTTTAATGTTTAAAAGTAAATAATAAAACTTTCTTTTTAAAAAATCATATTAACTCAATTTTGTTCCGTCATGACGTGCGGGATACCCTACTTAATTGTGGGAAAAGGCTTTGTGGTTGTTGTTGTTGCATGAAGCGCGGGATACAACCAAAACTTCGGCCCAAGAAGTGTTGGAAAGAGACTATATGAAGGGATCTTAGTTTTTTGGATATAAGTCCGAGATTGACCCAAGATCGATCTGAATGGAGGCGAAGAATCCATGTAGCCGACCATAGTTTGAGGATTGGTCTATGCGAACTATTATTGCATTTGAGTTTTTTGACCATTATCGTTTGGATACAATGTTAATGGCAGGCGCAAAAGTTATTATAGTGATGCTTTGCAGGATTCATCGTGTAGATATGAAATATGGAGGGCATCAAGTATTATTGGCAAATTTTTGTAAAGGCACAAGTATAAGAATCCCTATGGTGTAAATAACAACATTGAAATTACTATATATACTAACTCATTACTTGTAGATCACGTACTTGTGCATGCATATACAACATCATACATATATTGGTTATACTACAGTATGTGTTACAAGTTATAACATATATATATTATCATGCATAGTAGTTATATCTAATTATATCCAAGTTGTATTTTTTTAACAGAATGGGTTATATCTTATTATATACGAGTATTTTTTGTAAGACAACAGGGGGGACATCTAGAGCAATGCCCTCCCATGATATATGTTAAAAATTCTCCCTCTTATTGAAAGCATGACTCAAACAATGCCTTAACGTTATTTATGTTATTTTCAACATAAAATTTCTCGTCTAAAAAATGTCCTCATTACGGACATGGGATCAAATTTCGGCAAAATTCGATCGAATTTCGATCTCGGTGGGTGACCGAGATTCGACTGAAATGGTCGATGTCGACCGAAATTGGGGGCCTCTATTCAAAAACTGACCGAAATGACCAAAACTTCGGCCGAATTTTGACCGAAATTCGATCGAAATTTTGTTTCGGTC
This sequence comes from Ottelia alismoides, assembly GCA_037367405.1. Taxonomy (NCBI): domain Eukaryota; kingdom Viridiplantae; phylum Streptophyta; class Magnoliopsida; order Alismatales; family Hydrocharitaceae; genus Ottelia; species Ottelia alismoides. The sequence goes on along the minus strand of JAZKJV010002040.1, from coordinate 390,593 downwards.
ACTCATTGAAATCGAAATTTGAGGCCTTGATCACGGATATGTCAAAGTGCTTACATAAGAGAGGTTATCAAGCTCTTCCAACATCTCCAGAAAATCCTACAGCCTCTAGTCAGAAAAACTAATGCAAAATCTCTGGCACCAAGTCCGCCGTTATGGGCCTCCACTTCAAGTAGCACATTATATATATATATATATATATATATATCCCTTTAGAAGGATGTGGGAGTAGCAATTGCATGAACCTATGAAGAAATACCGTAGATATCTTGGATCTACCTAAAAAGCAAGTCGTCTCCGTCCTCCCTGATCCTAGAGGCCAACTTAGAAGTGCCATATTCATCTCTTCCATCCCCAAAATGTCCAGACCTTCATATCCATTGGATCCATGATCGACTTCTAATCAACTAACATAACACTAAGTGGTCCCTTGTTGAGCTAACCCAACGGACCACCTCATCTCTACCTCAAGTTGACCTGCCGAAGGCACCCATCAATTTTCACCATCGTGGTCTAGAAAAAAAACATGAATCATCGAGAGTATAGCCTTAAGCAGTACTAGTTTTTTGCCATGAGAGAGACAAGTAGTCTTCTAGCTAGTTAGCTTAAGCTCTAATCTCTTTACCAAAAGCATCTTATCTGTTTATCTAAGGCATCCACTTATCAAGGGACACCGAAATTTTGACAAAGGTAAGCTCCTATGCGGCATCGCAAGGATTCGTCGACATTCCTCCAACTCCCCATCAGGGAAGACAAAAGGAATAAATGTCGATTTCATTCGATTGAAAGATGACCGAACATCTCCCCAAATATTTATCACTATGTTCTCAATTACCATGTTCTCAATTAAAAATATAATACCATGACAACCAACACATACACCATGATGGTAAAAGCAGAGAAGTCAGAGGTTGCAACTAGAAAATGCTACCCTTCAGGTGCCTATTAACCAAAATCGAGTAGGATGCAATGGTGACACATTGTTTTATCCATGTAATCCATGTACCCAAGAAGCCCCTCCTTATAAACAAGCTCAAAAATACCCAAGTCTATCTAATCGTAGGTCTTAAAGAAGTCAGCTTTCCAGAGCATGCCCTTGACATATTGACATTGTCAGTCAGCCACCATCTTCGAACCCATTACCAAAGCACATACTTAAATTTTGATGTCAGTGTCGTTTTACCAAGTCAAAAAGGGAAATATTTGATAATATCACCGACATATCACAAGAAATCGTGGAAATGATTAAAAATTTTGATTTATATATATGAAATAAAGCTACATATATTCTTTAATCAATGAAGAAGATGGAACTACACATATTTACTAAATAGGGGTGTATAAGTTTTGTAGTGGTATTGCCATCATAATCATTGCACGTGTTGATATATAGCATTATGTAGGACATATAATTTATAATGCATAAATAAATTAAAAAACTCATAATTTCTAATGAATACCAATAAAATGCTTACCACATAAATATATATTCGAGACTCGTTAGAATTAGGAGTGTCTTTTTGGATCCATTTGTCGTGCCTATTGTCTTCCATATCTTCTTTATATTCCACATCATTTTCTCATGTCATATAATGCCTTGGCTTTGTAGTCCATTAGATATTACCTATATTCATGGTTTACCACATGTGAGAGCAGGCCAATTCGAGAATAAATATTAGAGAAGGAAGTAGAATAACGAGGAGGTCGAGACGATGAAGAGTTTGAAAACCACAATTTGAAGATGTCAGCGCACAAGGAGATGGCTAGTGTATGGTTGAGTTGATGAAAGCCGCAAGATGAAAATATCAGACCAGTCCTTAGTAGTTGAACGACATAAAACTATGTTGGGATGAGTGATGGCTTACAACCAAGTAAGCTTCCCTCGAGGATATCGTGCGATATGACTTGACCCTAGATCTGTGCCATTATCTATAATAACTTGCCCTCACCACTTGTTGGGCTCAAGCCCGATTGGGCCTGTTGACCACATCCCAAAATGTGCATGCGCTCATTGTTTAGTAGTAGTCCCCACTACTTATAGCCCACTATTACATTTTGTGGTTAGTAGATGTAGGACTATATTGGGGTGATACGATCTCCCCCTTATATATGCAACATTATCGTTGCTATATGGCCCATCACTTATTCTTATTAATAGTGGTGGCTACACGCTCTGGGGAGCCCTTTCCTCATATTTCTTTGGTAAGGGTTGTTACACACTTTTTTTTATGAAAAAGAGGGTGATTTCCCAAGTTGGGTGTCACCACATGATCATTTAATAATAAAAATGGAAAATTACACAGAACATTACCTGGACTCCCAAAAATGGGTTGTTACACACCTTAGGTGGCCTTTCCACTATTACATGGAACACGTGATACCATTTATAACATTCTAGACCCATGGCCTCAAATTTCAGCGAAATTCGATCGAATTTCTGTCGAATATCGATATCCAGCCGAAATCGAAATTCGACCGAAATATGGGGGTCCTAGTACAAAAAATGACCGAAATGATTGAAATTCCGGTCGAAATTCCACCGAAATTCCATTGAAATTCTGTTTTGGTCGATACCGAAATGGTGACCGAAACCGACATTTAGGGCCTTGTCTAGACCTCAACCCAAGCTGTTACTGTGGATAAGTGGCCTTAGCAACTTGTCTGATTGACAATACCCCAAAATGCTTGAGCTTAAATTATTTAGTAGTTTTCTCAAGAACCCATTATCACACATGGTTATTACGAGATGTAGGATTATGTTAGGGTGCTACAGTCTAACCCAATTGGTTATGAAGGTCAGCATCCTCGATAGGGCTCGGGTCTTGGCTTGGATCATTACATCAAGACAGCCTTTTCTTTGTGCAAGAAGTCCTCCCGAGTGAGGAGGTATTTCAATGCTTAGAAAGATCGCACGAGGCCAACATCCTTAGTAGTAAACATCTTAAGAAAGGCCTTGGTCTTTAAAATCCATGTATTGTTGTATCTTTATACATATATGTGCTTCTTAAAGAGGAATGTTGAGAGATATTTTGTAATCCCCCCTATTTGTGGGTATACTAGTCATTTCTTTTTTCGATGACTCTTTCATGCAACCCTAACTCTGGGACTCTCCCTATATAAGGAGCCCTAGGGCACCATAATTCTAATCAATATTCTCTCAACTCATTCCGCTTACTCCAACTCTTCAACTACCCTCTCCATCATTCCACTTGAAGGCCTAGTATATTCCTATACCTTAACCCTTAAAAACAATAAAAATTATCTAGAACCATGTGAAGAGTTTATATTATGTATAAAATAAAGTATGGTGTAAATTACCCCATTGCAACATCTATAAAAGAATCGGTTGGATGTATACACCATGACAACAACTTCATCCAACTGCATACTTGTTGACGTACGACGATAATATATACAAACATCAAAACAAGATGATATCTGGTAAATGGAACTATGTCAATGCAAAAATATTGAATGTAGTGACCTTGTGGGGGTATCTGGAATAGCTTAGTTGTTAATCAATTCAAATATTCTACTGAAGTGTCGAGACCAATAGCGACCTCGTGGGCTAGTAGGTTGGTACGAAATGGAGTTATTTTTATAGATTAGCATTTCTATGTTTTGTAAATCATGTATCTATATCTCTCTCCGGGACCGGCCAGCTATAAGTTTTCTATTTTTTAATATAATTGAGGGAGAGGAGGTGAACACTAGGGATGAAAACGAATACAAACATATATATATATATATATATATGCATCCATTCGCATTCGTTAAATGGAGGATATGAATGTTATTTTTTTAAATATGGTGAATACGAATGTGAATACAAATATTAAAAATCGACATCCGACGAATACAGACACGAATGTGAATTCAACATCCCCAATTTCGTGCATTCGAATATGCATGTGAATATTCAATTTTTAACAAGTATGGATGTGAATATTCGTTTTTGAATGGTTTAATAAGTAAAAATATAATAATGGTGGGTTGAAAAGTTACCTATTACCCACTTCCCAACTCCTAACCTCGTTTGTGTTTCTTGAATCCCCAAATCGACAAACTCTATTAGTGTGCCTCCCTTCCCTTGCATGTGCTCCTCCAATCGCTCGTGCCTTACTTGGTAGTGCGGGCTCCTCCTCCAATCACCTCCATTGCGATGCCTTCTCCCATGCATTCTACGACTGTATCGTTGACGGCTCCATCGACATCAACGCCTGTTCTTTCTTTCTTTCTAAACTACATTTACATGAACACCATGAACTTCGCAAACGTAGGAAATGCAGCTCTATAAGAAAAATTTGTGATTACACAAATCAGATAGAAGCAGAGAAACAATGTCATTTACCTATGTGGCTGTCCAACTTTGTTCGGATAATGAATTTGCGAGATAGATAGGGAGCCTACAAGAGTGCTACATCACCCACACAAGATGTCTTCCAACATTAGACCACCGGTAAAAACAGAAACCCTAAGAAATTGTACAAAATTCTTTGACAATATTAATAAAGTTTGATTTTGTATTTTTCTTTTGTTAACAAGAACCTGTAGTTAGCCCTTTCTCTGGCTCAGAAAGCTGGAAATTGTGGATATTTTGGGACAAGTTTCCGATATTCCAATTTATTTTACCCCTTAGATTATTCAAAATCAATCACAGTCTCAAAAAACTTAGCATTTTTAGATTTTATATGTCCTTTAGCGTGATTTTATGTTGATTTGAGTGCTAATAGTAGACACTTTTTTCAGATTCTTCACTAAGAAACTTGATTACATGTCAACTTGTTAGGCTTACAGAGTACATTAGACATATTTTTCAGTTTCTATAGATATATAGAAGTTTACTTTGAACCTAACTTGCTTATAGATTGTAGCAAATTATTTTATCTAACTTTCATATATTAATCCTCATTTGTTTGTCAAATATTCGTATCCGAATTGCTTGCATTCGTATCCTACGATATGATTCTGCATTTACATATTCGTAGAATATTCATATTGATATTCATATGTGGATGCTAAAAAGGATTAGGTTACGATAACACCTATCCTTTATCCATTGGACACCCATCCTAACTAATCATAGCATGACTGAAAACAAAGTCCATAGACAAGACATAAGTTAATTGTAAATAATGCTGCATGATTTTCTCCTATTCAGCTAAGCCCATTTTAAAATATCATCATCGCCCTCATAATTTCTTATTGACTTGTAGATCGAAAAGACAAAATGAGGTGACTTCAATGCATTCTTATACTAACACTAGGAGTTCATATGTTTTTAAACTACAAGAAGCAGACTGCCACATTTAGCCTCCACGACCTCTTGTAAAATCTATTTATGTAACATACTAGCATTTGTTATTTTCTTCCTCATAGCATTGCAATGCCTCATAGGTTATGTCCCTCACAGTGCTCTTACATCAGGAACTGATCTCTACCGCTACCAACATACAAAAATAATCTGGTGAAACTGTGTATATAACGTTCAGAAATGATGCCTGTTGTGGTAGACATACTGTTCTTGATTAGGCTCGACGATCTCTATGTGTTTCATTTGCTAAGGTCGACACCTCTTGTATAATCTTTTCACATAATATTTGTTATTTTCTCCCTCAAAGCATTGCAATGCTTCATAGGTTGTCTCCCGCAATGCTCTCGCATCAGCAACTGTTCCTTCCCTACTGCTGCAAAGTTACAATAACACCATTCTAGTCAAACTGGTACATCTCATTTAGAAATGATGTCTATTGCGGTAGACATACTGTTCTTGTTTAGGCTATACCATCTTTACATGTGTTTCATTTGCTTCCTGAGCACATTCTGCTATTTTGAAATTGTCGCTATAGTAGACATCATTTCACTCTGTCGATATATGGTGAAGTCGTAAAGATGTAAGCTCCCTTGAAGTATGAGTACATTTTATTGTTTTTTTATGATTTATAATAAATAGGTGTGCACTCATCTGGATTCTGGTGCCACAATGTAAGTTTGCATTCATGGGATATGGCGCAAGACATTCTTGTAGTAACTCCTATTATCGTTTGACCGCTAGAAATGCTCTTGCATCTCCCTATTAAAGGAACCATGTCCCACTGTCTACAAGCATACATCATATACGCCAGTCTCATGCCACAACTCTGGACCAACACCTCTCTCAATTTGATGAATTGGAACCTTGACAAGGGGATGCACTCGATGGGTCATTGATGATGTCCATCCAACACTTCAGTCATCCATGTGAAACCAGTGAGTTGAAATGTATGCCTTGGTTGTCTCAGAATGATCTTTGTGTCATCATTGTATTCGTTGTCCATAGTATTATGTTCAACCCCAAACTCCTCCTTATTGTCCTCTTATTTCTTAAGCAAAGTGAAATTACCCCTTCATTCTTGAATCTTCATATTTCTTTATCCAAGCCTTGAGATATCAGCAAAAATCTAGATTTGTTTTGCACTTTGGTATCCAAGCCTCAATAGTAATCATCACGGATACAGCATAAGTCCAGGCTTATTTTGCACTTTGCAAAAGGCTTATTGCATGTAGTTATGAGTGAAACCATGCCTAAATTGTCAGATGTGCCCAAAGTTGGCTTCTCTTTGTTCCTCTCCAATCTCTTTATTCCTTGCAATCTTTCTTGACGACATACCATTCTTTTGCCTATTTCATATACTCATTCAGCATATTGTCTTGCAAACTTGGTTTCATTGTCCTTTTTTTCCTAATGGTGTTGCCGTTGCGGCTGTTTCCTTTGTTTTCAGCACTGGTCTGATCTCAGATCGTCTCTTGTTGTTGATAATCCCTCAATTATTGTACATCCTCATTTACCACCTTTTCCACAATCTCGTGATAAATATCATTTACCGGAATAATGATTGCATTTTCTACATGTAATTCTGCCCACCTAATTTTTCTCCTTTAATGTCGTTATCTTTTGTTAAATTGATTCTGTTGGGGTAAAACCTTTTCTTGGTTTATTCCATAACCCCAGGCTCTCTTATATAGGAGATGAGCCTATGGGTAAATTACATGGGTCATACATAAGTAGAAAGATAATTACGAAACAGTACATAAAAACATAAATATATCGTTACACTCCCCCTCCAGATGGAGCATAGATGTTGATCATGCTCAGCTTGGACGAACATTTCTGAAAGGGCCCTCTGAGTAGGGCCTTGGTGAATATATCTGCAGTTTGATCCCCTGAGCTGACATGAGATGTAGAGATAAAACCTTTCTGAATCATATCTCGTATGTAATGACAATCAACTTCGATGTTCTTGGCATGTTCATGAAATGCTGGATTATTTACAATGAATATAGTAGCCTGATTGTCACATTCCAGTGCCATAGGAAGAGGAACCTCTATATGTAAATCTGTAAGCATAGCTCGAGTCCACATCATTTCTGTAGTAGCATGGGCCATTGCCCTATATTTTGAGTCAGCACTAGATCTAGCTACAACAGTTTACTTCTTGCTTCTCCATGAGACAAGAGAATCTCCAATGTATACGGCAAATCCAGTTGTGGACTTCCTGTCCTTTGGGCACCCTGCATAATTTGCATCCATGCATGCTGAGATGGTAACCTCTTTCCCCTTTTTAAATAATAGTCTTGCACCATGAGAAGTTTTAAGATACCTGAGTATCATTTGTATAGCATCCATATGTACCTGACGTGGTTGCTCCATGAATTGGCTCACCCGACTAATAGTTAGTGAGATATCGGGTCTGGTACTGGTAACATAAAGGAGCTTTCCTACCAACTCTCTGTACCTCCTCTTATCAACCTCATCAGTGTCACCATCGTATAGTTTCATGCTTGGCTCCATAGGTTTGGTGGCCGGTCGACATCCAAGCATTCCTGTCTCACTTAGAAAATCAGTGACATATTTCCTTTGGTTCATCACCAAGGTTGCAGAAAGCGGTAGTTGGTACTCGGTCGGCGCGGTCACCTACTAAGGATTAGTCGGCAGTCAGACGACTAGTCGGAATTAGTCGGTCATTAATCGGTTTTGAATTTTTAATTATTTGAAATATATAAATCAATTTTTTATACATATATTCGTATGTATGTACATATATTTGTACATTTTATATGACATCATGATGAAACAAAAGGAGTAATTGACTTTAAATCATATTAGAATATGTTTGCTTTAAAAAAGTGAAAAATAAAAAAAAATTAAAAAGGTTGTTGTAAAAGTCGGCCGACTAGGCGGACTAGTCGGGTGGACCGACTAAGGGCCGACTAGGCCTAGTCGAGTCGGCTACCCCCCGACTCGACTAGTCGGCTGACTTTTGCAAGCTTGGTCATCACAAGTCCCCGTTGATTTCTGGCAAACTCCAGTCCCAGAAAGTATCTAAGATTTCCCAGATCCTTGGTAACAAATTCACGACCCAAGAATTCTTTCGCCCTTTTTATTCCTTGTATGTTATCTCCTGTAATGAGAATATCATCAAGATACACCATAATAGCAACCGTACCTTCAGATGTTCTCTGTACAAAAAGAGAATGATCTGCATTTGAACGCTTGTATCCATGTTTCTCAAACAGATCTGAGAGTTTCTGGAACCAAGCTCTTGGGCTCTGCTTCAAGCCATAGATCGCTTTATGGAGTCTACACACCTGTGAACGCTCCCCCTCAACAGCAAATCCATGTGGTTGTTGCATGTAGACTTCTTCTTGGAGATCGCCATAAAGAACTGCATTCTTGACATGTAATTGAAACAGTGGCCAATCACGATTCACAGCCACATAGAGAAGAATCCGTAAGGTAGAGTGACGTGCGACGGGTGAGAATGTGTCAAGATAATCCACGTCATATGTCTGAGTAAACCCTCATGCAACCAGTCGTGCCTTGTATCTGTCTATGCTACCATCATCATTTTGCTTAACTGTAAATACCCACTTACAGCTAACTATAGAGGTATCTGGAGGAGTTGGTACAAGACTCCACGTGACTCTCAAGCGGAGAGCAGTCATCTCTTCTTCCATAGCCAAACACCACCAGTTATCCATCATAGCCTCCTGATAGTTTCTTGGAATCACCACCTCTGATAATGCAACTGCAAAAGACCTGAAGTCGCCAGTCAAGCGATCAAAAGACACCACCGATGCCATGGGATATGAGGCACAATTACGCTTATGTTTCCGAAGAGCAATGGGCAAGTCCAAATCTGCGTGCTCCACATCTGTCCCATCTGTGGAATCCTGCTCAGGTATACCATTAGACCCATCAGTAGAAAATGTGTTATCAGAACATACCTCATGCGTGCTTGATGATGAGCATTTACCATGAGCAGGAGCAAACCGACGGGTATAATAGTGTGGTAATGGTGGAATTGGGACTGATATAGGTGGAGATGGTGGTGGTGGTGGTGTGGTAGGTGGTAGAGGTAGTGGTGGCATGTATATGTTGTTATCAGTGTCTGAATGGGTCAATCGATCACCTGTAGGAGAAAAATACATCACAACTCAAAAAAGGTGACATCATCACTAACATAGTACTTCTTGCGCATCGGATCATAAAACCTGTACCCTTTTGTGTCTTGGAGTGCCCAACAAATACACACTTGACAGCTCTAGGAGAGAGCTTGTCAACACCTGGTGACAACTGATGGACAAATGCAATGGAGCCAAACACACGAGGGGTGAGTGAGAATAAGTCTTTGTCTGGAAATGCAAGGGAGAAAGGAATTTTCTCACCCAGGACTGATGATGGCATACAATTAATAAGGTAACATGCCGTAAGCGCAGCATCACCCCAAAATGAGTGTGGAACACGACTCTGAATGAGGAGTGTTCGCGTGACATCAAGCAAATGCCGGTGTTTTCGTTCTGCAATGCCATTTTGTTGAGACGTGTATGCACATGAAGTTTGGTGAATGATACCTCGGGTTGATAAGTATTTGGATAGAGCATGTGTACAAAATTCCAAGGCATTATCAGTTCTCACAAATTTCACATAAGCAGAAAAAACATTTTTAACCTCAGACAAGAAATTCATGATAACACTTCCAGCATCAGATTTATTCTTTAATAAGAAGACCCATGACAGACGAGAGAAATCATCAACAGTAACTTGATAAAACTTGTGTCCCTAGTGATCTGGAACACGATTGGGACCCCAAATGTCGACATGAAACAACTCAAAAATGGAGCTACTGCTCCGACTCTGACGACTGGGAAAGGTGGAGCGGTGATGCTTTCCCTACTGACATGCCTCACATTGGAAGGACGTGTGAGGCGAGACCTGCGGCAGGACACAACACAGTTTCTGGAGCGGGAGATGACCAAAACATAGATGCCACAAGAACAGTGAGGCTGATCCCGCAGAAGATGAGGAGTAACCAGCATAGGGTGCTCGAATTAGGCGATAAAGGCCGCCCTGCTCACGGCCACACCCAATCATCTTGCCCATAAGGATGTCCTGAAACACGAGAGAGGAAGGGTCGAAAAAGGCTCTACAATGTAAATCCTTTGTAATCTGGCTAATAGACAACAAGTTCATAGAAAAATCAGGTGCATGTAGAACATTTTGTAAATGCATAGAGCAAGTCAAGCTGATCTTTCCCTGTTCTGTAATTGGGGAATGAGTCTCGTCTGCAATAACCATTGTACGTCTGGAGGAATAGACCTGTATGCTGTAAGCAGATTTCTGTCACCACACAGATGATGTGTGGCTCCAGAATCCATAATTCATTCGACTACATCCAATCCACAACTACTAGTGAATGCATAGGTACTACCTGAGTCGCTGGTGGAGGCCGACGCTGCCACATCGGAGTGACTGCCAGGAGCTGAGGAAGACACTGCAGGAGAGGTTGGAGGTATGATACCTCTCAATCTGGCCAGAAGATCATCGAACCGATGATCCATAGTAGAAGCTGCGGGAGGTTTAATCTGCTCAGCCACACGCGCAGAAGCTAGAAATCCATGCTTGGAGTAGCATGTATCTTCGGTATGCCCAGAACGATGGCAAAAGGTGCATGGCTGACGTATACGACCACCTCTACCACGAGGTCTGCGTCCACGAGAATGATAGGAGCCCCCTTGACCTCAAGAGGCAGCCATTGCGGAAGAAGACTGGCTGGTGAGAGAAGATGGAACAGTGATCCGACTTAGCCGACGGAAAGCTTCCTCCATTGGAGGAATGGTTGAATCTGCCAGAATCTGCGAACGGGCAACCTCATACTTAGGATCAAGGGCTGTCAAAAAGACACCAACCATGGTGGCATTCCGATAAGTCTTATGTTGCTCAGGAGTAGAGTTGAGTGGCATGAAGCTCTAGAGCTTCTCAAACATCCCACGCAATGATGTATATAAGGAGTGGAGTGGGCGTCCATTCTGCTTAGTGGTGAAGATATCGTGTTGCAGCTGTTGTATCTTCGTCTCGTTCTTGGCTTGTGAATAGGTAGCAGCAAGAATGTCCCACATTGCCTTGGCAGTGGGTTGATGAAGTATGTCATTGGCAATCTCCAGTGCCAAGGTACCTGACAGCCACACCTTTGCTTAAGCATCATCTGCCTCTCATGAGGCATTGACTCCAGTCTTCTCGGTCGGTTTTTCCTCGGTAAGAATGTGTTTCTTACCAGTAGACTTCATCATACTCATGAACTGCATAACCTACAGTTCATAGTTGGTCCCAGCCATCTTTACTATGGGCGCAGGACCTCGAAAGGCGCCCACGGAGGGAATGTCAACCTTGTTTTTAGACGTGATGACTCGAGAAGACTAATTAAGAAGATGCAACACCGCGTTGTCTATCTTGACATATTGAGATTCGATTGCATATGCATATTTATGCAACCGATCTCATATAGAACAAGGGAGCGACTTCTTTTCTAGCGGCCAGCAGCAAGTGGGGTCGCCGAGGGCCGCGATGAGCGGCACGGGAAGCAAGGGGACATCTCTGGGGAGCCGCATGGGCGGTGCTGGTCGCAGGGGAGGAGCCGCAGTGGGCTGCGCGACCGCAGGCGGATGCGTTGGCGGCTCGGGAGGGGCGCTGGGGCGACGTGTGAGGCGCAGGATGCTCGGGAGGGGCACTGGGGGCCACAGGGAGGTGAGGGGTTGATGCCGCTGCAGGCGACTGTGTGCTGCAGGGGCACCGGTGACGCCAGAAGTGGAGCTTGGAGGAGCCGAGAGGAGAGGTAGGGAGGAGGGGCTAGGGTTAGGGTTTCAGAGCCTCGGTCAAGGACCGTCGCTCTGATACGATGTTGGGATAAAACCTTTTCTTGGTTTATTCCATAACCCTAGGCTCTTTTATATAGGAGACGAGCCTATGGGTAAATTACATGGGTCATACATAAGTAGAAAGATAATTAAGAAACAATACATAAAAACATAAATATATCGTTACAGATTCCTCAGAATCCTCGGCATGAAAAAATCCATCCCCTGCTGTACAGTATTCACATCCACTCTTTGCAAGAGTTCCATTTCCCCTTATCCTTCATATCCTTGTTAAATTTTCGAGGTTGCTTAATATCCTTGGAAGGCTCGGAGAGAGTAACAAGTTCCTGCATCTGGAAAGGAGTTGCATCATGCAGCGGGGGTTGATGTGCACGAACAACCAAATGCTGGTTGTTGCTTTCAATGGAAGCTCCTTGAGTCTGGCAATTCAGATCAGCAAATAACTGCAGTTGTAGAATGTGCTTTCTTGCCTCTAATGTAGCAAGCTCCATGCCATACCGACAAAGTTGTATGTCATCCTTGGAAGGGGACATTTTTGGTAGATATGGTCAGTTATCAGCTGCATTATGCTGCTGCAGCTGTTGAGAACCTGCAACCTAGTGTTGGTTTTCTCTTAGAATAGGGATCCCCAGTTTGCTGACCGTTTAGAATGGCCATGTGCTGCTGCAACAAGGGTTGAGGGAGACCCTTTTGCTGATGTAGTATTTGTGAAACCCCTAAATTCAGTAACTAAGGTTTAGAAGTAGAGTCTCCTTATGTTCCCCAACCAAGGGGTGGAACTCATTTCAATATCTGTTGATAACTACTTTTATACATGCATGATGCATGGTGTCTAGAAGCTATTATTTTCTACTCTTTAATCTTTTTAATATGATTAGAATAGTATATTTCTCACCTTTTGCAGATATGGGAGGAATCTGGTGGTGAAAGTTTACTTCAAATTCAGCTACTTGCTGCACTTAGAAATTTTGTTTGTTCACTTGGCCGCCGATCTCCTATTTGTTATGGCATGCTTCTTCCAATTCTTCAAAGGGGGATAGATATAAGCAGTCCTGATGAACTGAATCTACTGGAGGATAGTGTCTTGGTTAGTTGCTTTTCATTCTGAAATGAACTAATGGGATGAGAATTCTAATGCATGCTATATGTTGCAGTTATGGGAATCTACACTTTCTCATGCACCATCAATGATACCCCAACTGCTTGATTTGTTTCCTTATCTTCGGTTGATAATGGAGAGAAGCTTTGAACACTTGCAGGTTTGCTATCTTGTATATATGCCTATGTAGTTAGGTTTTTCTAAACCCTTTCATTTGGAACTTTTGTTAATATTTGGCTGATTAATAGTTAGCTGTCTTTCTCAAATGTTTTTTTTTGGTCTTGTTGCAATGTGTAAGGTCTAGAGGTCTAGATAAGAGTTGGATCTTTCCTTGGTTTATTATGTGGAGCCTTGAATAATTTCCATGACTTAAATATACGTGTTGATCGGACCACGATAATTACAAACCATGGTTCACCATTAGTCCTAATAATACGAGGATATCAATCTAATCCGAAATGGTGCAGCAAGGGATATCATAGTTGAATGTCAGAAAGCTAAGTGGTCTTAATACCCGAGTGAGTGTTTCTGCATCAAGGAGGATTGACATGTGTTCATAATTTTGTATTCTTAGTGGAACTGTATGTAAGTGACTTCTAGGGATCTTTCTCTATAATTAGGCCATGAACTTCCCTGTATTGCAATGCAATTATTTCTCGCTCAATAAAGACAAATAACTGAAATTTCTATGCATTGAATCTACATTTTGCATAGAGAACAGATAGAGTTCAACATAGTAAAACAAAAAATTGAACAATTGTCTTCATTTCATATTGAAACACTGATAGGATCCGAATTGAAAATTTGTGTGGTAATTCGAACCTACATGCATGGAAGGAAATATATCTCCGATATCGATATCGAAATGGGACCGATATGGGTACCGATATGGCGATATATCCCGATTTCCAGACATTTTCTTCACAAAAGCTCGTCGATATGGACGATATTTCGGCGATATATCGTCGATATATCGTATCGATACGATATCGAAACGATATCGATATCGATACGACCTTCCATGCCTACATGGTAGTAAGCATGACTTGAAAGGCATCACCCCACACTGATTCTTACATCCAAGTACGTTCTCTAAATAACCGATGTAAAGGAAATGAAGTTTTGGCTTGACTAATGAAATTATTTGACCTTTCTCCGTAACATTTTTTTCTTGAAAAGGTTGAACCTAATCTTTGCAAAATATGCAAGTAACGTTGTTCTTGGATTACGATATATCTAATTGTGCTAAAAGATAATGGGTGAAGTTAGGAAGAGATAAGAAATATATCAATAGCATTATAATACAATTTTAATATGCATGGTATATAAATCTTGGTGAAAAATAATGTGATAAGGTGTTATATTTAAAATATTAACAAAATAAAGAGCTTGGACTCAATAGAAACTTGGGGGAGTGACAGAAACAAGTTTAGTGGGGAGCTTCATTGTAAAGTTCGAGCCTGACCATTAATGGAAAAACTATTCAAATGATGGAAAAATTGACCTTATAAGATTGTTTTGAAAGTGAATCCTGATAAATTATTGGGAATGTTGACAGAATAAATCTGGAACTATTTTATTGACTGGCCCTAATTTCTAAAATGAGTTAACCTCTATGAATGAAGTGGAAAGGAGTCAAGATTCTCCCGTGAAACACCATGAGTTTAACCTCTAAAATGATGAATGTGGTTTTGTTTAAATAGGGATTTATAGTCTTATTATTATTTAATAAGCATGCATGACTTCTTATAAATCCCATGATTTTAACTACCAATCCTAATTTTATGCAAGAGAATATAACCTCATTATTATTTTTATGAGGATCTATTCCGGGATAATTTATTTTACCTTCTTTTTCAAGAAACCAGGTTCAGAGTGAAAAGTGATGATTGTTCATTTTTTAACGTGAAGTAATGAGTCTCTCAATATGGAAGCTTATTAACTTGAATCAATTAGTCTTTGCGCTCCTTGACTAAATCTCTTAATTTTTCGAATGCTGTTAAACTGCAGCTTTTATAATAGATCATTACTCTGTAGGTGGTTTTATTATACCTTATTGAATTAAACTGCAGCTTTGATTTAATTGTAGGTTGTTGTCAATATTATTGAGGACTACATAGTCCTTGGTGGAAGTGAATTTCTTAATCGTTATGCTTCGGATCTGGCAGAACTTCTCAATGGCATTGTTGGAAATGTCAACGACAAGGGATTGCTTTCTACTTTACCTATAATCGATGTCCTAATACAGGCAAGTCTTCCATATTATTTACCTACACATGGTTATTGTAAGTCCTTAGCATACCATCTTTTCCGTGCTGACCTAAATTCCTTACTTGTGTCATCTGGCAGTCTACTTGCTAGTTTCTGCCATCATTTTTGCAGTTTCTATTTATTGGGTTAGAAAGTGGAAATAATTTGAAGTTATTTAAACCAGAATGTTCTGTGACGCTTTCAATGAGTTTTGTCTGTGTTCCAGAAATGGTAGAAAGAATATTCTAGTTTTAGATCCTATATATATATATGGGATTGGGGAGCCTACACCCATGTGTAGGTAACTTACCTACACCCACCTCATGTTTCTTAATTTTTTTTGATTTTTTTGAAATGGATCTTTAGGGGATTTACTTAGAATATTAAATGGAATATGTGTTTCAAATTTCATGTAAAACAGACATTCCTAACAGCTCCATCGGAAGGGGCCGATTTCAGCAAATCTCAGACCGTTAAAATTTGACTGTCATGATGGATAACTTAGAAGTATCAAAATAAGTTGAAATTTGAATGACGATATGGTGATATATTGTGATCTAAATTCCACAAGGAATTAATTCAAAAAAATAAAAAAAATTGAGGGAAAAAGAGTTGGGTGTAGGTAAGTTACCTACACATGGGTGTAGGCTCCCTTTTCCCTATATATATATATATTCTATATTTTTAAATTATTTTAAATAGCAAAATTATGCCTATATATATTCTATATATTTATACATGTATTGCCATTAATCAATAAGAGTCCAAGATGAAAGTACTAATTAACAAGTTGTATATATGGAGCTTTAACAGTTGTGGTGATACCGAGATAAATGGGAACATTTAAAAAATAAAGAATAAAAAAAATCAAATGTTAGTTGGATGAATAAGCAATATTTTATTCGGTCACTCCTCCCCTCCAAATAAGAATATTTGGTGGAATATTTTGTCCATTCAATGGAATATTGCAACAGTGGGACAATTCAATCTGGATTTCACACTTAATCTTTCTTGTGGTAGAACAATAATAGATTGGAGAGGAAGCTCCTAATACACCTGATGGAACATCTAGGGGTGGATGTTGGGAATGAGGAGACCCTAGTTTCAAGTGATTCAAAATAATCTAGTCATAGCACGAGCTTGCTTGCTTGAGAGTTTCACCTTTGATTCTATTTGGTGCTTGCAGTGTTGCAAAAGTCGATATTTGGTATTCAGTCGGAGGGATCGCTGAATAGAGAATAATCTGTATTCATGTGACTATTCAGAATTATTTGATTTTGTATTTTTTACTCATTTGTATTTAAAAATAATTTTTTGAAAATATATTCTTATATGTTTATACATGTATTATCAACAATCAGTAAGAATCCAAGATAAAAGTATCCATTAACAACATACATATACAAAGCTTTGACATTTTTGGTAATACAATGATAGATAGTAACTCTTGAGAATTTAAAAAATAAAAATTCTAGTGGTTAGTTACCAGTCGGTCGAATAATCTGACAGACTATTCGGTTAGACCGACTATTGGTCAACTAAAGGTTATTCAGTCGGGGACCCCTTGCATCTCATAGTCGGATGACTATTGCAAGTAGGTGCACACATGCTCAAAAACTCATCATGTTTCAATGACCTTAGTTGATGACCTCCTTAGTAGAGGATCGACAAAGGCTCTTCGTCCATTCTTTGTCACTCATCAATTTACCCCCCCCCCCCTCTTTGATGCATCATATTGTTTAGTTCAGGCTTCAAGGACCTCGTGCGAGACCTCTGGTCTTTCCTTTGAAACTTCCAGTCTTGTTGATCTGTGAATGGGAATTGAGTACAAAGAGTAGCAGTGGAAGGGTATGCCTCAACTGGCCTTACTTGCTTGACGCGTATCTACATATCCAATCCTTTTTTATAGAAGAAAATTGACAAGCCTACTTAATGGTCTAGTGGTAGTACAGTGTGTCTACCACACAAAAGACCAGGGTTCAAATCCCACTCTTATAAGGGTTGCGTTAGGTAGTCGGCGGCCAACGTAAAAAAATAGTTGAATCTTTCAACATGGATTTGAGCAAGAATCCATGTAGCCGACCCTACTTATAATGGGAGAAGGGTTAGTACATTTTTTTAAGAAAATTGGAAACCCTCTAAAACATACGGTGATCTTGGACATGGGGGCACAAAGGCTTTGGTCATCTTATTGATGCATACCACCAAGGTTTTTAAAAACGTGGGGTAAACTAAGGTGGTTTTACGGCATTGAGGCAAGGTGTAAACCTTGAGGCGGCGAGGTGTAAGCCTCATGATTAGAATATATGTGCATAAAAAGTATAGATAATCATAAATATATTTTTTATATAAAGTCTTGACTTCAAATATACCCGCACAAGAATATGATATCCACCATATGTATTATAATCTAGTGAACATGCAATATTTATGTGTGTGAAACATTGTGAATATGTAACCTTTTTGTATAACAACTAGTTGCATATTAATTGTTTATTGTTTTATACTAACTAAATACGTTCAATGTTACACATGTATCAACTAATATATATGATTGTATGATATACTACGACTAATATCTATGATTATATCGCATATGTTATGTTATTATATTATAAGCGTATATGTTATTATATTATAAGCGTATAATATATGTATCTGTAGTGCATATACATTAAATTAGCAATACTATATTATTAAATACCAACAACTTTACGAGAAGATGTGATTTAGTAGAACGAGAATAGCATTGTTATATTATTTTTTGTTTAATAATATTAATATAATTCCTTAAAAAAGGAAATATTAATATTATTGTAGTATGATGGATAGAAGAATACTGGAATGGTGCAGAAAACTTTGAGGCAGCACCTCACGAGGCGTGTGCCTCGAGGCTCGCATCATGACATTGAGGCGTGCGCCTCACTAGGATGTTATGAGCCCCAACTAGATATTCGGGCCAGGAAGAGCTTCCCATCCTTCAAAAGATATCCGGCTAGGGCTCTTCCCGCATAGGACTCGGAGCTCGAAAAGAGGCGTACACCTCAATGCCTTGAGGTGCTTTTCTAATAACAATGCGTACACGATGGGGTTTGTGACTAGGTTGAAGTCGTAACATGGTAACCGTAGGACCTTTGGATTTATTAGTTCAGATAATAGGAAATGGAAGCTGTAGGTAGCCATAGCTTCTGCTTCATTGAGTTTAACAAGCAATCACAAGTTGTAGGAAGAGGAGATAGTATCATGAATAGTCAGTTTATTACAGGAATCTTTGCATTTATTAGTTGAGACGATAGGACCATTGGCAAATTATTAATGAAAATAATCAATGGAAAATGACCGGTTGTATTTTCCACTTATCAAAATCCTAGGAAAACCCCTACTCACGACCTTTGGCAAGGAGTGTTATAGATAGGATCACCAAGCCAAAGCTCTTGAGATCTCAAAGCAGCTTGTTGAACTAAACCCTAAACTATAGATGATTTGTTACACATAAGTATGTTTTCTTCTATAAGATAGAGAAAAGTAGACAATTCTTAAAAGGAAAAACTGTTTCATCAGATCGTGAGGTTTTACATTTAAAAAAAATAGACCCTATGAGCCGTTGTCCATGTCTTGACCTAACTCCTATATGTAAGGCTCGATTAATGATGCATATCCCCTAATTGAGAGCACCTACTCGTGTTGTAAGACATGTTCAACTCCATGTATTCGTGTGTTTTAAACCAAGGGAGAACTTACATTTTTCATATTCTTCTTAATTTAGGGCTAGTTCTATCATCTTCATAGGCCTAATCTCCATCTTCTATATATAAGAGCAGCCTAGATCTCATCAAGGCCTTAAATGTCGGTTTCGGTCACCATTTCGGTATCGACCAAAACAGAATTTCGGTGGAATTTCGACCGGAATTTCGGTCATTTCGGTCATTTTTTGTACTAGGACCCCCATATTTCGGTCATTTCGGTCGAATTTCGATTTTGACTGGATATCTGTAACATCCGGTTTCCAATCAAACCCGAAGTCGTCCGATTTTGGGTCTAACGAACCCAAAAACATTGTCGGTCAATACAAACCAACCTAAAACGACCAATTGATAATGAATCAAAAGTCGTTCGGGCGAAATCAACAAAAAAATCGGTCACTTTGTATCGCGCGCCGTGAAAAGCCGCGACGCAAATTCGGAAACCGCGAAACGAACCAAGACCGTCATTAGATCCGATTTGACGATACGAGACCAACGGAATCGACCGTTCGTCAATCGGAGGTCGTTTGATATTTTTAAATCGTAAAATTTAACCATAAAAAAAATCGTATCCGAAAATTTTCGGGTATTCAAAACTTGATCGGAAATATATCAATATGGTACTCATATTGACCGTCGTTCGGAGACGATCGAAACAAGATATCTCGCGCCGGAATCCGACACTCGAGGTGTGCATACGGTCCATTTTAAGTATGTTAAATAAATAAATTAATAAAAAGTAGCCTCTGGCTATTACTGTTTGTAAAAAAAATATATATATATTATTAAACTAAAATTTATATGTGCTACAGTGCACAGTGTACGTCGGTTAAAAAAAAAGGGGGGGGGATTTCGTAATTATCGGCTGTCAAAAGCAGACAACACTTATTGTTGTCTTTCCACGTAAGGCCTTCTCTTTGCCCACTTGGCTATATACAAGACCATCCCTTCCCTTATAAATTCTCATAATAGGAGCCCTTTAAAACTTCCATCTCTTCTCCGTTGTTACTGTCGATTAAGCGGCAAGAAGCTACTGCCCTTTTTGGTGGCTGAAGCAGCTGCCCTACCTACTGTAGAAGACAATCAGCAGCTGCTCCTGCTGCTCTAATTTGAGCAGCTGTTGTTGTTTCCTTCCCCTCTCTTCCTTATTCCCAATTCCAACGAGACATCAACAGCTCTCTTTTCTCCTGGAGCCTCCTGCAGTTCCCCTTATAGCCATTGGAGCTTCCGTAGTTGCTGGAGCTTTCTCGCAGCCCCCTCTTCTGCAACAATTGGAGTCTCAAGCCACAAATCCTGCTGTCCTCTTCTTATAGCAAGCTGCTGATGCCCTAAAAGCATCAAGTTTCTGCTGTAACTGCTGCTAATAGACTCCATCTCTTTTCTTGAAACTTAGGAACGGATCAAAGTACAATCCCTAATCTCCTCTTGCTGCCATGCATGCTACTTTTACACCTTTTGATTTCTATAACCTCTTATCTGTTAAAATGTTGTGGGAATTACTGCAAAAAAAAAATGCAGCTTCTAAGGGTCTATGGGTTTTCTTAAATCGCAAGGTGCATAAGATGGATGCACTGTTAGCACTATAAATGTTATTATGGGTGCAATAATAATTACGTAGAAAAGCTAGATTTTTGCTTTTGCTTGGTTTGATCTAATCTAGATTACTCTCCTACTCAGATTATCATTTTTGGTATTAAAATTGTTTTATTAGTAATATGATATAAATGTATAAGACCTATTATTTTTAATGATGTTAAATTTGTTATTTTGAATTAATAGAGTATAGAAATTTATAACATGGTACTGTGAGTAGAACTCTATATAAATTCACATCATTTGGAACTGTAATCATATCTATTAACTTTGCACCAAAAAAAAAAAGAGCTGTATCATAGTTCAGGCGTAGACTTTAGTTTCACTTTCTTAGGGATATCTTAATTAAGAACCTTGTACAGATTGATCTCTTATATGTGGCGAGTTTTTTTTTAGCTTCTCATAACCTGCAAATCTGTTATCTAGTTATCTTCTGTATAATATGCACATAATAGATATGCTAATAAATACTTTGTAAAAATATATATATAGAAGATAATTGGACATCCTGATACCATGTGCTACTCGTTACATTTGAGATATATGGGCTGAAGCTGGAAATTCTTCGAGTTGTGGGGGATGAAGAACCACCCTCAAGGCATCAGAGGCTATGCTCATTAGAAGTAGGAAGCCTGTCTAATAATTATTGCAATTCACAATATTGTCATCCACCACATAATACCCGTATCTCATCGATGGATATGGAAACCCCAACAATCATTAACTAAGATCACATATTCTCTAAGAATAGAATCCCAAACAACATGAAACTCCAATAAAAATATAGTGTGATGTGCATTATACTGATATTGAGTTTTATTTTATTTGCTTCTTGTAAGAAGTATCAGTACGAAGAAGGTTGTGTATATAGAAGAGGAGATCTACAGAACAGTGAGCTGAGCACCATCGTCTATCTAAAAGTTAGGCCTTGAATAATATGAACAACATCAACAAATCTTATCATCATACTCATGACGTAAGCAAGTAACAAATGAACGGATGGAAAACGGGGTTGACTTGACTAGGGGATGTAACTTGTGACCCAAGCATCGGATTACAATCATAGTTGAGTTGATCTCTCTTTCATTTATGTTAATAATAGGAAGATGATATTAAGTAATATCAGTTATTTGTGCCGGTTATGGTGACTTTTACACCTAACCGTGCGAGAGCGCGGTGACTCTCAACTGGACGGAAGATAGGAAGTCCAGTTTGGGCAGTGGCCGCCAAGTGCGCGGGTCTAGGATCCCAGTCCCTTTTCGGTTTTACGCGAGCTCGCAGTGTTTTTACGCCTCGTTGGGATCCAGACTTTAGACCAGTTCCGCTGACCCTGTTTTAGGATGCCCAGGCGGGGGATCCTGGTTTTTCAGCTTTACGTACGAGCTCGGTTGCCCGTACTAGTCGGGCTGTGTTTCTCTAGAGCGACTTTTCTAGGGAGTCTCTCTCACCCGTCTCAGTGGCGTAGTTGGAGAATAGACCTATCCCTCTATTGGACCGCACTTCCAATTAGAGGGCGAGACGGAAGAGCCATTTGCAGGCTTCTTCACCGCTTGAGTTTACTTCGCCAACAGACGTGGCGATTATATATCTAGATCATTCATATCTATATCTAAATTACCTGGAGTTATATCTGAATCATTGAAGTTAAGAATTGGAGAAGTTACGATCAAAAGACTATTCTCTCTCTACCCAAGAATTTAATTAAATTAATAGATCTTTCTAATCTTAACTTTTCCATTTTACTTACCAACGGGATCTCTGAAGAAAATGATATATGTGCTTACACTCATACACTCATGAATACGCAACTAATTATACATATGTCACATGTGGGAAATGCCAGGTTATGGGACAACATTTGAAATGCTTACAAGTAACCTGAAAAACCGTTTTCATTTGCAAGTAGAATTGAATCTTAATTTGAGATGCTCTCGCATTTCTGCTTGTTTCTTTTGTAAATAATAAATGCCTGTTATTTTATATAAGTTTTTGGGAGGTACCAGCAACCGCTGACGCCTTTTCTTTCCTAATATGTGTGGCAGGCAAACAGCCTGCAGCTCAGTAGCTACACATGCTTCCTGGAGACCGAGTTTATACCCGTCGGTATGAATTACTTTGTCTCAGTTTTTGTCCAGATAATGATGTAAATGTTATCTCTTTTGTAACACATTTTGGGATATATGTTGTAACATGGAATATGCTTGTACATGTTGTAAATGGATATGAATATTAATGAAAAGAGTTTTGGTGCCATATTGTCTCTTTTACTTGTGGTAATGTATTGAGAATGAATGTCATAGTCGCGAAAAAAAAAATTCCATGTATTTTTACAACTTGTGCGATATAATTGTGAATGATATCTTGCGAATTGCGCGTAAACGGGTACCCGGATCCTGAGGGGTTCACAGTTTGGTATCAGAGCAGTGGTACCCCGATACGCACATTCGCGATATTACAATTCCGATCGCATCAAGATCTCGAATAGCGACAGTCTACCGACTTGTCGTGAGTTCGAGAAGGGAAATATGACATTCATATTCAAGAACCACAGATGTCACCAATTTCATTAATTTTCATCTTATATCCCAAGAAGAGAAAAGCATTATGATCAATATCTGTCTAGGGCATCCTTATGACTAATTATGGTTCTCATGCAGAGCCATGGCATCTCGACCAGGTCAGGATACTTCTGATCAGCTGGCACGCATACTGAGCGCACTTACCGATCTTCAGCAGCAGCAGGCTGCTATGAGAGGCCAGCAGGAGCAGATATTGGCCCAGCAGACTGAGATTGCTGACAGGCAGACGGACATAGAGATGAGATTCGAGGACCTGTCAGATTTCACGTACTATCCATCCCAGGATGGGATACGACAGGACCAGCACCAGTCCGTGGAGGTGGAGCAGCCTCATCCTGATGATCCACTAGAGGCCATTCCAGAGCATGGAGCTGAGGAGGATGCAGACTTAGACAGGGAGCAGGACCCTGTTGACCTTGTTGACGAGGATGCACACGAGTTTGCAGCCATTCACAGGCACCAGTCAGTCTTCACTTCTTATCAGCGGGCCAACATACCCTTGTTCGAGGGCACAGGTCCACCAGATGACGCTGAGCAGTGGCTGATGAGAGTAATGAAAGTGCTCAGGGCGATTAATGCGCCACGAAACACGTGGCTATCTTTCGTAGAGTACTCACTGATAGACTTCGCCGAGCGATGGTGGATGGCCGTAGTGTCCGAGTTAGGCCGAGAGCCTACTTGGAACGATTTTGTGACGAGGTTCAGAGCCCACTTCTTTTCTGCGAAGTGGAGGGAGTCCCAGCGCCGACTGTTTGCAGAGCTTTCGTCAGGGACAGATGACCGCCAGAGATTATTTCATCCGATACACAGAGCTGTCACGACACACACGAGAAGCTGGCGCATTTCCAGAGGAGAATCTGGAGAAGTTCATTGGCGGCATGCGAGAGGAGGTGCAGGAGAAGCTGGCTGGACTACACATCACTTCTATCTCCGAGGCTACCGATGCTGCGGAGAAGTTCGAGGACATCAGAGGGAGACGTTACGGGAGCTCGTCTGGAGCACCGCCTAGACCGCGGCGATATTTTGGGCCGATACGTCGACCGTTTCAGCAGCAGAGGTCAGCCAGACGATTCCGACCTACAGGTTCGACATTCTCTGGCAGTGCTCGCTCTTCTCCATCGACTACTCTAGGAGGAGCACTTGCCGGACGAGGTACAGAGTCCGCTCGACCATCTGGGTCGCAGCGAGCAGATAGACCACCTGCAGGACCAGCTCGGAGCACGGACACAGCTACTCCCTCTACTCGACCAGTCCGGTGCTACCGATGTCACGAGTGGGGACATTACCGTGCACAGTGCCCACAGGCTTCTGGCGAGCCTCAGCCACAGCCTTCTCAGCCACAGCCTCAGACACAGCGTTCAGGGAGTTTCCGTGGCAGGAACTCCAACTTCAGGCGACCACAGCAGCAGAGACAGACGCAGAGTGTGGCAGGATCTAGTGCTGCATCAGCCAGGCAGGGGCAGTTACACGCAGTCACTGAGGAGCAGGCACGTTCAGCCGCTACTGTAGTGAAAGGTATGGTCTCAGTCTTGGGCCGACCTTTCCATGTTTTATTTGATTCCGGCGCGACACACTCTTTCCTTGCTTCGAGGTTGCTTGTTTCTTTAGATAGAGTTGCAGAGACGCTATCGTCTCCATATCACATCCGAGGGCCAGGTGGCCAGTTATTTGTCATATCTCTGATAGTCAGGCACTTGCCCGTACTGATTGGCGGTTACGAGATGATCGCAGACTGTCTACTCCTACAGCTAGATGAGTTCGACTTGATTTTAGGCATGGATTGGCTATCCACTCATCATGCACTTGTTGATTGCTTTACGAAGACGGTTGTCTTCAGGATTCCAGATCTACCCGAGTTCACTTTTGAGGGTACTACACATGACTCCACCATGGAGTATATTTCAGTATTGCGAGCCCAGCGACTTGTTGATCAGGGTTGCGATTCTTATCTTGCTTTTGTTCGGGAGGTGTCTGATCAGGAGCCGATGATACAGGACATCCGAGTAGTCTCAGAATACCCTGACGTATTTCCTGATGAGCTACCAGGGCTACCTCCTGAGAGGGAGATTGAGTTCGAGATCACATTATTGCCAGATACACAGCCGATCTCGATGGCACCATATCGCATGGCACCAGCCGAGTTGAGGGAACTGAAGGTGCAGTTGCAGGAGTTGCTTGACTTGGGATTCGTGAGGCCGAGCACTTCACCTTGGGGTGCTCCGGTTCTATTTGTCAAGAAGAAGGATGGATCCATGAGACTATGCATCGATTACCGGCAGCTGAACAAGAGAACGGTGAAGAACCGTTATCCCTTGCCGCGCATTGATGATTTGTTTGACCAGCTCCAGGGATCTTCGGTTTTCTCGAAGATCGATCTTCGCTCAGGTTACCATCAGCTGAGGATTCGCGAGTCGGACATTCCAGAAACAGCCTTCAGGACTCGCTATGGACACTACGAGTTTGTGGTGATGCCGTTTGGGCTCACCAATGCACCTGCGGCTTTCATGGATATGATGAACCGTACCTTCCGTCCATACTTGGACAAGTTTGTAGTAGTGTTCATCGATGATGTGCTCATCTATTCACGGAATGAAGAGGATCATGCTAATAATCTGCGGATCGTCTTAGACACATTACGAGAGCACAAGCTATATGCCAAGTTGAGCAAGTGTGAGTTCTGGTTATCCCAGGTCTCATTTCTCGGGCATATCATTTCTGGAGCAGGCATTGCGGTTGATCCCGCGAAGATAGATGCAGTTATGTCTTGGGAGCAGCCCAAGACAGTCACTCAGATTCGGAGCTTCCTCGGATTAGCGGGCTATTACAGACGCTTTGTCGGCGGATTTTCACGCATCGTCCGTCCATTGACACGATTGACACAGAAGGGAGTTCCATTCATTTGGGACGATTCATGTGAGCAGGCCTTCCAGACACTGAAGGAGAGGTTGACTACAGCACCTATTCTTGCTCTTCCTTCAGGCACTCAGGACTATGCAGTCTACACGGATGCATCTGGAGAAGGTCTAGGAGCAGTGTTGATGCAGAGAGGACAGGCGATTGCTTATGCATCACGACAGTTGAGACCGCACGAGCGGAACTACCCCACACATGACTTGGAGTTGGCGGCAGTTGTCTTCGCCTTGAAGATCTGGCGTCACTATCTATATGGGGTGAACTTCGAGATTTTCACAGACCACAAGAGTCTGAAGTACATCTTTGATCGGAAGGAGCTGAACATGAGGCAGCGTAGATGGCTCGAATTGCTGAAGGACTATGATTGCACGATCTCTTACCATCCCGGTAAGGGAAACGTGGTGGCTGATGCACTTAGCAGGAGAGCACATGCTGATGGTACGGCGAACTGGCTATACACGTGGGATACGCTTGCAGCTTTGACCGATTGGCATCCTCAGGAGAGCACATCCATTTCTACCACCGTACCTCCACGATACAGCAGTCTTTGGGATCGTATTGTTGAGGGCCAGAAGACCGATCCTTGGATTCATGATAGATACATGCGCGCCATCAAGGACGAAATTGATGACTTTGTTGTGATGGAGTCTATTTTATGGAAGGCAGGACGGATCGTTGTACCCAATGATGAGCAGCTTCGCAGAGACATTTTGGACGAGGCACACAGTTCACGGTTATCTATCCATCCAGGCAGTACGAAGATGTACCGTGATCTGCGTCGACATTTCTGGTGGGATGGGATGAAGCGCGATGTGGCGCTACATGTTAGCAGATGCATGACCTGTCAGATGGTCAAGGCTGAGCACAGGAGACCGCCAGGATTACTGCAGTCTCTCCCCATTCCCGAGTGGAAGTGGGAGAGCATTTCTATGGATTTTGTCACAGGTCTGCCGAAGACACCAGGTGGCCATGACTCCATATGGGTCGTTGTTGATAGGTTGACCAAGTCAGCCCATTTCATACCTGTCCACACGACTTATACTCCATCTAGGTTGGCCAAGCTCTATGTGCAGAACATTATCAGGCTACATGGTATACCACGAGAGGTGGTGTCTGACAGGGATTCGAGATTTACATCTCATTATTGGCACCAGTTTATGTCAGCACTACAGACAGAGCTGAGGATGAGTTCTGCATATCATCCGCAGACAGATGGGCAGAGTGAGCGCACCATTCAGACGCTTGAGGATCTACTTCACGCATGCACATTGGAGTGGAAAGGGTCCTGGAAGGACCATTTGCCTTTGGTGGAATTCACGTACAACAACAGCTATCACTCCAGTATTGGCATGGCACCATTCGAGGCCCTATACGGGCGGAGATGCCTCACACCTCTCAGTTGGCGTGAGGTAGGTGATCATGCTTTATATTCCGTGGATCTCTTGGAGGAGACTGCGAGAGCTGTTGATCTTGTGAGGCGGAGGCTTCTGACGGCACAAAGCCGCCAGAAGAGCTATGCGGATCGTCGGAGGAGAGACTTAGAGTTTCAGGTAATGTAATTATTTTCTCCTCATCCACTCAATTATGATATATATGTGTTCAACTTAATCCCATACTAATGACATTCCTATAAATTATAGGTTGGAGATTGGGTATTTCTCCGTGTATCTCCCATGAAGGGAGTACAGAGATTCGGTGTTCGTGGCAAGTTGGCGCCGCGATATGTTGGACCGTTCGAGATTCTTGCTCGTGTAGGGAAAGTTGCATACCGAGTAGCCCTTCCTCCACATCTTTCAGCTATTCATGATGTTTTCCACATATCCAACCTGAGGAAGTATGTCCATGACCCTCGCCACATTATCAGTTACGAGAATCTCGATATAGAGCCGGATCTGACTTATGAGGAGAAGCCAGTTCAGATACTTGACCGTGCCGTGAAGAAGCTTCGCAGCAAAGAGATTTCATTGGTCAAGGTTTTGTGGCACCGACACGACGTCAAGGAAGCGACATGGGAGACTGAAGCCGACATGCGGGCACGATACCCGCAGCTTTTCTGATGTAGTCAACAAAACAAGCTTTTGTAATTAGATACATTATAAATATATGGCTTGTTTTCACTTTGAGGTTTGTATGGGTTCAAAACCCTTTGAAATTGAACCACTCAACAACAATTCAAATTTGAAATTATATTAAAATAGTAATGATTGTGATGAGTCTTGAACTCATGACCTCTTGTTAACAATTACAAAATACCAACCAACTATTCCAACCTCAACTTTTTGAAAGGTTTGGACAATAGATATTGTTTTTTTACGCTCAAAAAAGGGGGAGACACTCGATGGTGTTCGCCCCAATAAATTAAAAGGAAAGAGTGAAGAGTTTTTACAAAAGAGAAGAAAAGGAGAAAAAACTCTACAAAAGAGTAAGAGGAAGAAAAGAAAGCTACAACAACACTCGAGGAACAGACAAAAGTCCTTCCCAGGAGACCAATCATGCACAAACCGCAAAGCAAGGATCGCTATATTTTCCCTGTAGAAACGAAGGCCCGCGAAGAGAGCCTCATTCCTTCCCAACCAAATGCACCACAAGTGCGCAATTTGGTCCACAAGTTCCCTCCTAGTCCTGCCCATGGAGGTCACCAGGCTCTCGCAGAAAGAAGCGTAGGAAGCAGTGTTGAGCCAGCCAAGGTCCGCCCACAGATCACGAACGCGCCCACAATGGAAGAAAAGGTGATCGATGGTTTCCCGCTCCGTGCCACACAGGCCGCAGGTTGGCCCGACATTGGGAAACAAAGAGGCGCACCGGTCACGAGTAAGGAGTCTTCCCCTGCGTAGAAGCCAAAGGAATATACCAATGCGCTCCGGTAACTTGAGCCCCCAGAAGAACTTGCAATCACACAGAAGACTAGCGTCGATCCCATCAGCGTTATTAACAAGAGCGAAGTAAGCCTTCCTCGTGGAGAAAGAACCATCCAACCAATGCCAATGATCCCGGCCAACGTTGGGCCTGCTAACATCCGCAAGAAAAGCCATCAACGAAAGGAAATCGTCCAACCGCTGGTCCGAAAGATTCGCAGTAAACGTAGGGCACCAGCAGCCCTCGCTCCAACACGATTCCACCGAAGCCCCTTTGTCATCCATCAAGGCGAAAAGACGAGGGAAGGCATCCTTAATAGGACCCCTCCCCGACCAATCGTCCATCCAGAAGCGAAAAAAGTTACCCCTACCCAGAATGTGTTTAAAAAGTGAACGGTTCCGATTAAAAACATTCAACACCCCACGCCAAAAACTAGAAAGGTGATGCTGAGAGCTCCCCCAAGTAACGGGCATGCAGTCTTCGCCCAACGTCGCCCTCAGAATATTCAGCATGAAGTTCTCCTCATTCCCCCAGACCCGGGCAGCCCACTTAAGCAGAAGAGCTTCATTCACCGCAACCACGCACCTCACACCCAAGCCCCCCAACCGCTTGGGCCTCGTGACCTCTCCCCAACCCACCAAAGGCACCCCCTTGCTCCCCTCACCTTTCCTTCCCCACAAGAAACCCCTCATACATTTCTCCATCCGCACCTGAATCCCCTTAGGCACACCATGCACTGACAAGAAATAAATTGGAATAGAAGAGAGCACCGCTTTGAGGAGTACCAGCCGCCCGCCCCTGCTTAAAAGAGCCGCGCGCCACCCGAAGAGGCGCGCCTCCATCTTTTCCACCACCACCTTCCAATCGCGAAGCTGGGCGCGGCCCACAGCCAGAGGCAAGCCAAGATAATCAAGGGGAAGACCCCCAGGGGAGGAGCCCAACAAGCGGCCGCGCTCCAAGACCTCCTGCTGCGGCATAGCGAAAGGGACCACTTTAGACTTAGTCCCGTTGATCTGGAGACTCGAAGCCTCGCTGAAAAGCTGAAGAGTAATAGCCATACCAGAAACCTCGGAGGGGCCTCCTTCAATAAAGCAAATAGTGTCATCAGCGAACTAAATTAGAGGGACGTGATAGCCCCCCAAAGAGCAACCACAGGTGAGACCAGCCGTGGCGACGCCATCGATCATTCGCGGCAACACGTCAACCGCCAACACGAACAGAAGGGGTGCGAGAGGACACCCCTGGCGGACCCCACTCCTCGGCTGGAAGAACCCCCCGACAGGGCTGCCATTAAGAAGAACGGACATGGATGCCGTAGACACACAGCGCCGCAGCCATGAGATCCATGCGACCGGGAAGCCCCTCCGCCTCAAGACCGACCAC
Source organism: Ottelia alismoides (assembly GCA_037367405.1). Taxonomy (NCBI): domain Eukaryota; kingdom Viridiplantae; phylum Streptophyta; class Magnoliopsida; order Alismatales; family Hydrocharitaceae; genus Ottelia; species Ottelia alismoides. The sequence goes on along the minus strand of JAZKJV010002040.1, from coordinate 359,985 downwards.
AGGAACCGCCAATCGAGGCAATCGTATGCCTTAGCGAAGTCAATCTTCCATAAAATCCCCTTAGTAGACGACTTCTGCCACGCCTCCACCAGCTCGGAGACCACCGCGAAGCAATCACTAATTTGACGCCCACGAATAAAGGCAGCTTGAGAGGACGAAATCAGCGAGTCAAGGAGTGGGGCCAGGCGCCTGGCCAAGACCTTGGCAATGATTAAATAGATTCCATTGGATATGGAGATTGGCCGGAAATTATCAATGCGATTGGCCGAATTAGATTTAGGAATCAGCACAATAAGGGCCTTATTAAGTTTGTCGAAGCCATGGTTACCATCACAGAAATCACGTGCAACGTCCAGAACATCATCAGACACCACGTCCCAGAAATCACGGTAGAAGGCCACCGGGAAGCCATCAGGGCCCAGGGAGGCGTCCGCGTTGAGGTCCCAAACGGCCTTATTGAGCTCAACCAGAGAGAACGGCCGAGTCAGGGCCACGGCTTCCGAAGGAAGAAGAGATGGCGCTCCCCGGCCAGATCAACGCCAAACACGCTGGAAGCGAAAGCCAAACTTATTTTTGAAGTGATCCGAAAGAGCCTTACCCAGGACCCTATCCCACTGGATGAGGGTGCCATTAACCATAAGAGAGTGGATAGAGTTAAAGCGCCTTCTACCGTTGGCCACCCTATGAAAAAATGCGGTATTCGCATCACCATCCTTAATCCACCGCATCCTCGATCGCTGACGCCATTCCATGGCCCGCTTCTTGTCCTCCGCTCTGACGATAGCAATGGCAGCACTGCGCTCAAGAAGCTCGATCGAAAGCAATTCTCTAGCACCCTCCAAACGATCCAGCCGCAAAATGATATCGTCGGCCTCCTTCCGCGCCGCCACACGGGCAAGCCGAGTGTCCCTCTTGAAAGTCGCCAAAGACCTCAAAACCGCAAGCTTATGATCGAAGCGGCGTACAGCCGACCCTACAGACGAGGTCTGCTCCCAAAGATTCTTCACCACCTCTTTGAAATTTTGCTCCAAAAGTCAGCATCGTTCATATCGGAAGAGACCCCGAGGACGAAGATCGTCCCCCGAATCCCACACAATTGGATTATGATCGGAGAACGACCGCGGCCAAGAAGACACCGCGCATAAGGGGAAAGCCTCCAAAAGTTTTATGTTCACTAAGAACCTATCAATCCTCGATCTGGAGACACTGTTCCTCCAGGTATAAGAAATGTCGTTGGGCACGAGCCCCTCCAACGCCAAATCCCGAATGAAGTCAATGGAGCGTTGGTGGAGCATTGGTTGAGGGCGAAGGGCAGCGGTGTGGCGGGCTCATCTCGGTGGGATGCCTCTAGGAAGCCTCCCGACAGCAGGCGGTTCGACGAGGGGCCTTCTTCTTCTGCTCTAGGTAAGGAAAAGCTTGCCGTCGCGCGGGAAGACAAGAGGTCGGAGTTTCAGGGGGAAGCGATGGAAGCCGAGAGGTCGGCGGGGGAGGGGGGCTGGGTGAAGGTTTCGCGTGCCTAGCCCGGGGAGAAATGCTTCCGGTGCAGGCAGCGTGGTCATCTTGCTTCGGCTTGCCACCTTCCGCCTCGTTGTTTTGCATGCGGCAAGGTGGGGCATCGCATGTCGTTGTGTTGGGTCGGTGGCGATTCTCGACACTTCGATGGCTTCAGGGGTAATGTTGCGTCGCTCGACTCGGGCCTGCGAGGTAATCGTGATGTCTCTTCGGCCGTCAGGGACTCTCGTTCATTCGCGCAGGTGGTGAGTGGCGGTGCCTGCGAGGGGGCGATGGGTCTTCCTGCTCGGCCCCCTTCCTCGGGGGGGGGGGGGGGTCTCCGATCCTTGCCTTGGTGGTGCTCAGACGGAGCGCGGGGCGGAGGTTGCTTCTTTTTCGCCGGTGGCTTTGCTTGGCGAGCTCGACGATGTTTTTGCAGGAGTTCGTGGTTCTCGCGGGGAGGCGGTGCGGGGGGAGCTGGTGCGCGGGGAGGCGGTGCGGGGAGGCGGGGCGGGGCGGGCTGGCCGTGCGGGTAGCCGGAGCGGGGAGGCGTTGCCGGGGGTGGTGCTGGGCTCGGCGGCGGTGTCTCTTGCGGGGAGGCGGTGCAAGGGGTGTCTCTGCATGGGGAGGTCGTGTACGGGGTGCCTTTGCATGGGGCCTCGGTGCATGAGGAGCCTTTGCAGGTGGCTCTCGCGGGGGGGCATCGTGCCGATGCTGGCCTCCTGGCGGCGGTGGGTCTTTTGATAACTCCCGGCATCGACTGGGCGACGGTTCGTGACACCACCTTGGCTTTCTTGGGTCCCCTTTTTGAGGGGGACTTCATCATTTTGGATTCCTCACGGTGTTGCGTTCGTGGTCTCTCCCCGGAGCAACGGGAGCGGCTGTTTCACCAGTTTGAAGCTGGCGTCGTGGTCTGGCGCAGATTGAGGGTTGCGGACGGTGCTTACGCCGACACGGAGGTCTGCGTGGCGGAGGTGCGGGGTGCGCCTTTCCTTTCGCGCACGGTTCGCGCTCTCTCAAAGGTGGTTCGCAGATGGGGAGAAGTTCTGGCTGTTATCGACGATGGCCTCGGGCCGGGCAAGGATTGGAAGTGCGCGCGTATTCTGATCGAGTGCTCTCAGGCTTTTTTAGCCTCGGCGATGGACAGGGTTATCTTTGAGAGCATGAAGATTGGTCGATGGACCTTCAAGTTGGAATTCTCCTTTCTTTCTCCCTCGACGGCGCCGGGGAGTCCGCCGCCCTCTTTGGCCGCTGGCGCCGGTCCTTCGGAAGAGGGACTTCCTGAGGACGATACCTTTTCCTCTCGACACGTGTCTTCCCTTGGGGGAGCTTCCGAAGCGTCGCCTGGTGAGAGTGTTTGTTCTGCCATGCTTTCTCGGTCGTCGTGGGGAACGTGCGCGAACCCCAACATGCGGGGTCTGGATCCCTCTATTCTGTCGGCTGATTCCGTGCAACTGTTGTTCTTGGGGCACGAGACCATTATGCCTATGCGTCCTGCTGTCGGATTTGTTCATCTCGGATCCGTTTGGCCCGGCTCGCGGGCTTCTGCTGATCCGACCTTGCGGCCTAATGCGGATATTCGGGCCACTGTTGCTTTCGGTTCCACTGGGCCTTTCTTGCGGACTGCTCTTCGGGCTTCTTCTGTGTCTCGGGCCTTCTCTGATCCGATCGTGCGGGCTATTGCGGATTCTGGATCCATTTGGCCCATTATGCGGGCTACTGCTGATCCGTTCCTGCGGGCTACTGACGATCGCTTTGCGCGGGCTGCTGCTGATCCGGTCGTGTCGGATCCCCTTCTTTTGGCAACCGATTATCAACTTCGGTCACACGATGGTACACGGCCTCTCCCTTTGCGGGTTCTCCTGGAGGAATTCGATTCATCTTCTGCATCGTCTCCGGTTCTATCTCCTGGGACTTCTTCGGCTCGTCTGCGCATGCGACTGGTGGTCTCCATGGTGCGTGTGGTGATATTGCTGGAGCCTCGGGGAGGGCTGACGTTTCCCTTGCGCTGGGGAGCTAATCTGCATCTCGTTTTGGGAAGAGCTACAGAAGGCGTGTTCACTCAAGCCTTGCTGATCCTTTGCTGTCTACTTGTCTGTCGATGCGTGACACGATGGTGGAGGCCGCAGGCCTCTCTTTTATCGGGGGACGTTCACTGGATTTCTCATGAAGATTTTATCTTGGAATGTTCGAGGGCTTGGGGACTCGGACAGGCGGCGGGCGTTGGGGATGCGTCTTTCCGAGTGGGATTGTGACATCGCATTTATCCAGGAATCGAAGTTGTCGGGTGTGGATGACTCGCTTTGGAGGTCCTTCGGTGCTGGGCCTTTGGATGACTTTCGCTCGTTGGACGCGGTCGGAGCGTCGGGGGGCATTATTTTGGCTTGGCGCTCGACGAGGTTTTTGTTTTCTTCGATGCGCGTTGGTCGGCACTCTCTCTCGGTGGTTTTCTCTCGTGTGGATTCCAATTCCTCCTTTGCTTGCACTTGTATTTACGCGCCCTCGTGCCATACGTTGCGGCGGGAGCTGTGGGATGACCTACGGGCGGAGGCCTTGGTCTCTGCGGATATGCCGTGGTTGTTGGGAGGCGACTTCAATGTAACTGTTCTATCTGACGATCGGCCTCGCGGCCGTGGGGGCCAAGACCCGGGCTCAACCGACAATAGATATTGTTAACCTATTATTATTTATGGAGTATTAGTTCAAATAGTATTTATATTTATTTTCCTCAAAAAATTTGTATATTTATACGAATAACATTTAATGTTGTGTATTCAAGAAAATATTTTATGCATAATGTAAGATATTTACATTGTATGTTTATTTTATACTTATTTTAGGACTGTTTGAGTGCGTATTTCGTAGATATTTTAATTCATTCCACTTTAGTTACACAGTTCAACCATTTTTGGTTTAATCCGGTTTTAAAAATTAATGGAATCATCATCCGGTTGAACCAGTTTGATTCCATGGTCCGACCCGATTCAACCTTTTTTATGAGATTTCCGGTTCAGCCTCCGGTTCAGTTTTAAACACATTGGTGTTGATGGATTTATATAAAAAAACGAATATCTTTACATCAATGATAATTTTATAATGAAGATCTAAGCATTGAGGGGTTCTCTTGTGGAGTAGGGCAGCCCTACGGTATTGTGGCGAACATCTATTACTTTATTTCATCAAAGTGGACTTGGTTTGCTGGTTATTATTTTAGTCGCCACTTTAGTACTTTGTGCATGCCAAGGGGCCTATTTATCTTTTGCTTGATGCGCTTGTGACAAATGCAACAAAAGTAGCCTTGAAGAGGTAGGCAACAATATGCCAAAAAAAACCCAGAACTGGCTAGGTCCGGCATTCATGTTAACTCGCACTTCTGCTAACTCCAAAGTGACCTGAGCAGTCTCGTTTTCATTGTAAAGACTGTAGAGTAATTTTCCTAGTTGTTTTATTATCTTCATTAGCCATTAATGCAAATCCATCTTCATCCTCGATGACCCTTAGTTGAGTAAGATCTTTTGGTCATAGTTCATTTGCCTTGAAAGTTGAAAGATCTCTCTTAAACTTATAAGTAAGCTTCAAAGATTCTCCTAAGCTTCTTCCTTGTTTATCAATTTCTCTCTAGCTGAGGATCGAGAACTTGTGAATACCTGTAGATGGTCAAACATAGTTAGATGTGGACCTTCATTGCTGTCCCTGCTGTGGCGGCATTCGTGAATGCTGCGCATAGTAAGATGTAAAATGTGTTGCTGATGAACTCCCTTATTTCCACATTCGCAGCAATTTCATCACCATATCTGTAGTTTTTGTTTTCCATATTTTATATTATCATATTATCTTATTCTAGCAGTGATAATATCAACACAATATGATCTTCGGTAATGTTGTTGCTTGTCTTAATGGATCGATTAAAATTAAAAATATGTGCCTTCTAGATATGGTATTTAAACTAGTTCTGTCATGTTACATGCAGCTGTATCCCAGGGAAGCACCCCCATTGCTTGGCAGAATTCTTCAGGTATTAGTGTATTTTTTTCCTGTGATCTAATGTCTGCCTAGCACTAATTCTTGTTAGCTCATGATCAACCAAAATGAATGGTTACTCTTTTCCATTGTTGCAGAAGCTTATAGTGATATGCCTAAGTGGAGATGACAACAACCTTTCGAAGACAGCAGTAAGAGCTGCTTCTGGAGCTGTTTTAGCAAGAGTCCTCGTCACAAATACAAATTATATCGCACAATTAACATCTGAACCATCCCTTGGTTTAGTTCTTCATCAAGCAGGGCTTTCCATCAACCAGAATGTGCTTTTTTGTTTAGTGAATTTGTGGCTTGATAAGGTAAAAATTTGTGTAATTCTCAATTCCGTTGAATTCATAAAACCTAGTATTTGTCTCCACGTGTTATACATGAAATTCTGAATCTGACAGAACTATAATAGATATTCTAGGAATCTGGGTTTTATGTACAGCAGCAACAAAAAGCCTTTTTCCCACATTAAGTAGGGTCAGCTACATGGATTATTTGCCAACATTCAGATCTATCTTGGGTCATTCTTGATCTTAGATTTAAAATATTAAGATCCATTCGGATAGTCTCATTCCAACACTTCTTGGGTCTTCCTCGCCCTCTTTTAGCCAGCACAACATCCCAAAACCCACATATCCTAATTGGTGCATCAGCCAACCTCCATTGCAAATGGCCAAACCACCTTAAGAAGTTTTATCGCATCTTATCCTCGATCGGAGCTACGCCAACTTTCCTTCAGATTGCATCATTCTGAAACCGATCTATGTGTGTCTGTGTGTGTGTATCCACACATCTACCTTAGCATTTTCATTTATGTTGTTGCCATTCTCTACTTAAGTCTTTGGTTTATATGTTAACATTCTGGTCCATAGAACATAGCAGGTCTCACAGCTGCTTTGTAAAACCTTCCTTTGCTTTTCAAAGGAATTTTCTTATCACAGACAACAATAAAGGCTCTCCACTTTGGACAACCTGCATTTATTCTATTAATAACTTCTCCGTCAATTTCTTCATCATATTGTAAAATAGATCTCAAGTATCTAAAAGAATCTTTCTACTTCTTGTTATCATCACCAATTTTCACCTCGATTCCTTCACCCTTGCTTCCATCAAAAGTCCACTCCATACATTCAGTCTTAGCCATACTTATACAAAATCCTTTAATCTCTAATCTGAGTGTATGTAGAAAAGGGTATTTTTTCCGAAATTTTACTTCCTTTTTCAGAATGAAAACTACTACTTTTTATCTGCATTATGAAGTACAGTTTATATCAAGATTTTAAATAACTTTACTTAAGCTATGATTTTGCATTGTGCATGACCAGCTTAGGAATATTATTGTTGATTGCAACTTTAAAATCACCTTCTTGTTTGAATTTGTCAAGAACAAGTTTCCGTGCTGTTTGACACTCAATATTTTGTCTCTGTCCTGTAAGTCTGATTTTTTAATAATGGGCTGTCATTGTCCCTAAGAGGACTGCACCTCTGAAGGCATTGCAAATGGTTAAACTTAGGAAAACGTACTTAAATTATATTAAATCAGCGACCAATTCTATGTTCCTTCTTATTTGAGTCAACTTGCTTTAGGAGCGGTTATATGGCTGTACGCTTTATTTTGTTCATGAGAAGTCATTATATCACGAACCTAATGCATGAGTTCCATCCTCCGTACTCTAGGTCTCTGCCTAGTCAAAACTAAGAATATATGGATGCATGCTATCAAGCATTCCCACAGTACCTTGTACTTTCATGAGGTTATTGCAATGAACACGTATGTGCTGCTATAATGGTAACTGGATGTCCTTGCCCATGCGTAGCATGTCAGTGAAGCCAGCAATAATCTTGTGCGTAAGCGCACCATTAGGCATGTTTATATACACTATATTCATATTTTATTTAACTAGGAGGTGTTTAGAGGTGTGCAACTAGGAGATACTGGTCATGCAGTTTGACCAAGATTAGCATATAAAGTGGGATTGCTTCCGTCCTTGTGATATGTAATACGTAATTAGCTTCGATATTAATGTTCTTTAGTGATGTTGTCAATGTTTGATTTGTCTAAGTCAGATTTGATACGTCGCATAGTGTTTTATAATCATACCTATAAATAAAAGGGCCGAGGTATCTTTAAACAAGGGTGGAAGTTTTTCATTACATGTCTGTTTGGTTGCCATAGGGGAGAGGGGCCTCTACTAATCTATATGCTAATAAAATTCTTCTGAAAATCAAATGTATTATAAAGCAACCATAACACTTGCTACTTTCTATCGATCTGAATGTTGGCCTCTGAATCATAGACATTTGAGAGAATGACAGTAGCAGAAATGAAAATGTTATGGTTGATGTCTGGTCAGACAGTAAAAAATCGAATTCAGAACAATGTAATAAGAAGGAAAGTTGGCGCTGCTCCGATTAAGGATAAGACGAGACAGAACTGCTTAATATCGTTTAGACGTTTGCTATGGAGGTCTGATGATGAACTAGTTAGAAGATGCGAGACTTGAGATGCTGAGTCGGCTAAGAGATGGAGAGGGCCCAAGAAGTGTTGGAAGGAGACTATCTAAGGAATCTTAATTACTTGAATCTAAGTCCGAGAATGACCCAAATAGATCTGAATTGAGGCGAAGAATCCATCTAGCTGACCCTGCTTGATGTGGGAGAAGGCTTTATAGACCCTACTTAATGCGGGAGAAGACTTTATTATGTTGTTATTGTGATATTTGTTTGGTTACCGTAGGGAAGATGGAAAAAGTCCAACTATATGTGGTGGTCACGTGCATCAACGAAGTCGATAACAAGTCAAGGAATACACTCATTTTGGTCTTGGGTAGGGATGAGCATCGGGTTGGGCCGGCCCGGCCCAGCCTGAAGCCCAGCCCAAAAAGCTCGGCCCGGCCCAAGCCCAAACTAACATTGGGCCGGGCTTGGGCCTAATTTTTAGGCCCGAAATTTTTTTAGGCCGAGCTCGGGCTTGGCTTGGCCCAGCCCGACCCGGCCCACGAGCCCGACCCGAAAAGGGTCCGAACCCTTCCCATATCCTACACGTATGGAAACTCTCACCTGTCGTGCACACTCTGTTCATGTATCCTATCTTCATAGAATGTTTATAAATCAAGAAAGTCATGTGTGGGACATATGAGTTGATGATCATTGTATTTATTTCAGAATTAATTTTTCTTAATTAGTCTATATCTTAGATTCTGGTGGTTATTCTTGAGTTTTTAGTATTTATTTTTTCTGTTATATTATTTTATATTATTGAACATTTACCCAATACGAGCACTATGCTCATTTTTTTGACATGTAGTGCCTGGTGCACCTGTTGTTGTTAAGTGTGTAAACTTGGTTCACTCTTTCAATTTTTGTAATGAGAGATGTTTATGGTATATAACATTGAGTGGACTTGTATAAAATGAGAAATCATCTCCGGTAGAATTGAGTTTTAATTGTTTCACAAGAATTATGGCATATGTTTAAACAATTTTTGCTCGTCTAACATGAATTTTTTTTTGAAGCCAAAAAAAAGGGGGAGACACTCAACGGTGTTCACCTCAATATATTAAAAAAAGGAAAGGAAAAAGGTTGTACAAAACAACAAAAATTTGTACAAACTCAAAGTTGTATAATATATAATGGGTTAAGATGGGCTGACCCGGCCCAAGCCCGGCCCTTAGGAATTGGGTCGGGTCTGGGCTTGGGGCGAACCCAAAAAAATTTTGCGGGCCTAGGCCCGGTCCAAGGCCCGAAGTTTTTAAGTGGGCTTGGACCCAGCTTGGCCCATGCTCATCCCTAGTCTTGGGAAACATATCAGTTGGGTTTGCAGAGTTTTGCACAATACTACACCACTAATATTTTTATTTGAGAAGATATGGTCACAACATCTCATTTGTTGCCATGTCTCTTCCATAAAGGATATGGTATCCAAAATTGCGTAGATTGGCAGCGGATTGCTTGAGTACGACAACAACAAAGCCTTTTCCCACATTAAGTATGGTCATTTACAAGGATTCTTTGCCTCCATTAACACTTCTTGGGCCTTCCCCGCCCTTTCTTAGCCGGCTCAACTTCTCAAAACTCGCATCTTATCCTCGATATTCAAAGCTATAGCAACTTTCCTTCTGGTTGCATGATTCCGGATTCGATATTTACATGTGTGTGTGTGTGTTTTCACATATCCGCCTTAGCATTTTCATTTCTGCCACTGTCATTCTCTGCACATGTGTATGGTTCACATGCCAACATTCAGATCCATAGAGCGTAGCAAGTCTCATGGATGCTTTATAAAACATTCCTTTGATTGTCAAAGGAATTTTCTTATCACAGAGAAAAGTAGAGGCTCCACTTTAGCCAACCTATTTTTATTCTATTAGTAACATCTTCATCAATTTCCCCATCATGTTACAAAATAGATCACAGATATCTAAAAGAAATTCTCTTCTGAATGTTATCGTCACCAATCTTCACATCGATTCCTTCACCATTGCATCAAAAGTGCACTCCATATATTTAGTCGTAACCCTACTTATACGAAATTCTTTAATCTCCAATGCATGTCTCCGGACTTCAAGCTTCTCATTTACTATACATGATGAGTCACTACCATACATATCTTTTGTTAGGTTAATGTATAGGACATGTATTTGTTTCTTCTTCAAAACTCTCCACAATATTTCTCGTGGAACAAAATCATAAGACATCTCCAAATCAATAAAAATCATACGAAGGTTCTTCCTTTTAGCTTTGTAAATCTACATTGACATATTTTAGTCAAAATCATACGAAGGTTCTTCCTCAGCAAATGGATGGCTTCAATAGTTGAGCGACCTAGCATGGACTCGAATTGATATATTTTATTTTGGGAACTTGCCTCAACCTTCTTTCGATCACACGTTCCCATATTTTCATAGTGTTAGTTATCAACTTGATACATCTGTAATTTGAACAGTTTTGAATGTCTCCTTTGTTTTTATAAGACACCGTGATGCTTCTCCTCCAATCCTCGAGCATTTTCTTGCTTCACCAACTAACATTGAATAAATTTGTATGCCAAGTCAAAGCATGCTCATCTAAAACTCTCCTAACTTTTATAGGAATGTCATTAGGTCCTACACCTTTCTCATGTCTCATAACCTTTAAAGCCCCATCTACTTCCTTCCTTTGTAGTTGTATATTGCTTGCACGATTCAAATAACTTTCACTACTAGTTAGATCTCCCAAAGTGATCTCTCTATTTTCTTCCCCAATGAAAATCTGATGGAAGTATTGCTTCCATCTACTCTATATATCCTTCCGAGTAACAAGCATGTGACCTTCCTCATCCTTAATGCATCTCACTTATGAATGGTCCTCGATCTTTCTTTTTCTAGCTTTAACCAACATGAATGTATCCTTCTGACCCTCCTTAAAGTTGAGATTTTTGTACAAAACTTCGTAATCTTTTGACTTAGCATTACTTACAGTCTTCTTTCCTTCTTCGCTATTTTATGTTTGTGATAGTTTCATTTATTCTATCTTTAGGCATAGCTTTAAAGAATGCTCTTTTATTTTTGAGCTTCTATTGCACCCTTCCAATCTACTAAGCCTCCTTTTGGCATGGAGCTCCTCTCGTTGACTCACCTAACATCTCTTTTGGCTACCCTTCAGATACAAGATGCTACCGCCACCTACATCTCTTTTGCATTTCAGTTACGATCCCAAGATAAGTCTTCTAAAACCTTCTCTCTGAAACTTGATTGCTTCATTTGAAGATTCCACGATCTTGTTCTAATAGTCTTGGAAACCCTCCTTTTCTTTACCTCCCCCTTTATTTGCACATCCGTGATTAACACACGATGTTGGGTGGTCAAACTCTCTCTGGTTTACTTGCAGTCTTTGCAACACGACCAATCTCTTCTTCTCAATGCAACCCGGAACATTGGGTGGTCTGGATGAAGAGATGTGTCACCACCTCATCCTACGTTATCTTGGTGAATGGCAAGTCGGAGGCCGGGGGGGGGGGGGGGGGGGTTCCAACCGCAATGGGGGTGCGTCAGGGGTGCCCTTTGGCTCCGATGTTGTATGTTATCATGGCGGATGCTCTGGGGGTCATCCTGCGTCAGGTTGTTGGGATGGGTTGGTGCGTAGGCTACAGTAGGGGGGACATTTCCGTCCCCTTGTTGTAGTACGCGGACGACACTATTTTATTTATGGGCGGCACCAACGAGCAGATTGTCAATAGGGTGTAGCTGGCTGAAATCTTTGGGGTGTTATCCAGCTTGAAAATCAACAAGGCTAAATCGATTGTCGTTGCCTTTGGTATGGATGCCCCGGACCTTGCCCACTTAGCGGCCACCACGAAGTGCACGGTGGGGGTGCTTACCGATATCTTACTTGGTTCTCCCTCTTACTGCAACAAAGCTCAGAAGGACGGATTGGGCTGGTCTTGAGTTGAGGATGGAGAAGCGGCTCGTTGGTTAGAAGGCGGTATCGCCATCTCGTAGAGAGAAGCTGGTCCTCCTAAAACATGTCTTGTCTGCCATCCCCATATTTTTCTTGTCTACGAGGCTGATGCCGGTTGGGGTAAGGAAAAAATTAGAGACCTTAATGGAGAGATTCTTCTGGTCTAAAGGTAAGAAGCAGGAGTTCGGTATGCACCTAGTCAAGTGGGATGAATTCACCAGGAGACATGAGGATGGAGGCCTGGGGGTCAGAGATTTAGAAAGCATGAACAACTTGTTGGCTAAGTGGTGGGGCTCGTCTACCACACAGGTGGTTAATCTTTTGCGAGAGATCTATGGGGTGAACGGGGATCTGGAGTTGCAGCGTATGAGGTTTGAATCTTCGTTGTGGGCTGGTATCAAGGCAGTTATGCCTCAGATGGTTCCCTGGCTCAAACCTGTCGTTGGTAACGGTAGGACCTTCTGATTCTGGCGTGATAATTGGATAGGTGACGGTTGTTTAGAGGTCAAATTCCCTCTCCTATTCGCCTTGTCCGCAATGAAGAAGGCGACACTTGCTCAGGTAGCAATGGAGGACGCCTGGGCACCGACATTTTTTGTCGAATTCTCGGAATAGCGTGGTGACGACTACTTGGCACTTTTGGGCTCACTGGCGTCGAAGGAGCCGTTCTCTTGGGACCATGACCACTACCGGTGGGGAGGTTCCTCGTTCACGGTAAAGGAGGCTTATCTGAATCTGACGAGGTGTATTGACGAGCGGGATGCCGAATTTCGTATTGACATGCGTACTGTTTGGGCAGCCAAGATTCCGGTGGCGGGGGAGAATTATGGACAAATTAGAGAGGTCGCATCTTCCACCTTCCGGGCATCCGCTGCGACAGGTACAGTGACGCGACTGAGGACTCTTATCATCTTTTCTTTAGATGCTTGTGGTCCGAGAGGGTCTGGTCGGATCTCGATATACGCTGGATTCGATGGGATGGGATGCATATATTCTGGGAATCTATTAGAAGGTTTGCCGGTAACTCAAGCTAGAACTGTTCGAAACCGCTAGCCGCTCTCTGGGCTATTTGGATTGGACGCAACGAGCTAATCTTCAAAAATCGATGCTTCTGCAGTGAGAATGCAGTGGCACAATGTAACGCTTTATATAACTTTTGGCTCACTCGGTAATGTAATACAAATTTATTATTAATGAAATATACTAGGCGGTGATCCCCCCGGTGGAGACTCACCCGGTTTTGAAATTTAAAAAAAGTAATCTATTTGTGTTCTAGTCATGCCACTCTTGAAATTATATAAATGCCACTCCCTCTTCTTGAAGAGTGTTTGCTATGAAAAGATTATAAGCCATGGCTTTTCCCTCTTCATTACTATCCCCAAAGCCATGTCCTCCCCGAAGACTAGCACATCTTTAAATATCTTTTCCCGCTTGCCAATTAAAATCTTCACCTAGGCAAATTATCTCTCTTTGTGGGATTCCATGCATAATTTTATCCAAATCCTCCCAAAAGCGTGAGTATCCAACAGAATCCGATCTCGTCAGAGATAATTGTTCATGGTGATAGGTTTGTTATATTATTGCTTAAAGTGTCATTCTCCTGTCGTAAATTGATCACCCTCTTTCTAATTTGGGAACTGCATTTGACATAGATAGTACTTACATCATCAATGTGGTAAAACCTATTGACGATGAGATTATGGTCAATATCTAGGAACTTTCGTTTTCATGCTGCTGATGAAAGAAATCACGTTTTTTGGTACGGGAAGGTGATGTTGTATTTTATATGCATTTTGACGGTGTTTTAGTTTAGAACTTATTGTTAAACCATATAAAACATGTGAATTTCCATGCTAAGTGAGGTTGGCTACATGGCTTTGTCTCCTCCAAAAAGATCTCTCATTCACAGCTTAAACTATATACGTCATATCACCTTTGTTAGTCTCCTTGCAGCACTTTGATCTTCTGGACTTCAGCACTTTGATCTTCTCGACTCTCTTGTAAAATGTATAGATTCTCCCACCTTGTCACCCCGGCATTTTTTCCCTGATTGTCTCCCTGTAGACACGATCTATAGTGTGTTTTTGATATAGATATCATATGCACATGTATGCTCACAATCACATCCATAGAGGATGACATGTCTCTAGTAATGTTGTCTCCTTCATAAAATCTTCCCTTCAAATGTAATGCTGTCTCCTTTCCATACTGCATATTCAAAAAACTTTCTCCATTTTAGCCAGCATGTATTAGCCTTTTGTGAATGACTGCCTTAAGGTTACGCATTGCCTCGATTCAAGGAAAATCATCTCAATCTGCTGTTCATTTTTTAAGATCCTGTTTGCAACCCATAATAGTTGCATATGAAGGAGCATTATCAAAGGTCCAAGTACCCTTGGAAATCTTTTAGCGCTTCTTTGTTAAAAATTGTGGGCTTTATTCCTATTTGAATATCCAATAAAGATGCATTCTTGTCCTTTTGCTTCATCTTTATCTAGGCTGTCTTTTGTATTGAGTACAAAACATTTACTTTCAAAGACTTTTAGATAATCATTTTAAGGTTTTTTCATAGAAAAGTTCGTAGTTTTTTTATTTAGTAGAAGTCTTGTAAAAAATCTGTTAATGACATAGCAAGCACTGGTAGCTTTCATTTCTGCCCAAAAATATTTAATTAATCTTAATTAATTAGCAAAATCCTCGTGCAGATGAGAAAGCATTAGCGTATTGCTTTGTAATCTTGGAATATTTGCTTGAGCATTGCATGAAATGTGATAGGATGATGGGTGCATGCAATATAGATTTTAGTCATTGACTCATGCATTACGTGGTAATCATCCCTCGTAGAGACATCATCAGTATAAGGTAAGATATTTATCTCGTGTACAATGAAGTGTTGATGGTGGTCCAGAGGAAGTGTGTCATTCTCACATGTTATATCTTCAAACAAATTCAAATCATTGAATATTTCCGGTATTCTCAGTGATATGCAGAAGTAAGCTCGGCCTTTAGAATCCGGAGTGTGATATGAAAGAATGACTTGATGTACTATGTGATCCTAGACTTCTCTTATATAGGAGAGTTGAGTTTTGGAGAAAATTATATAAATACCCATAGATTGAGAGCTTGGATTTAGGTGCCTACTTAAATTTCCATAAGCTAAAAATAGGAAACAAATAAATTGTAACACGTATCCACCCTTAAGTTGGCGTATATACATCAATCATGCCCAAGTTGGAGGCAAGAAAGAAATGCCACTTCCGAGTAAGTGCTTTCGTGAACGTATGATCAAGTTGAAGTTCGGATGAGACGTATGACACGTAATCTTCCCTTAGTGAATAGCATATCTGATGTAGTGATAATCAGTCTCAATATGTTTGGTACGCCCGTGAAAGATTGGATTGGAGGCACTGTAGGTAGTAGATTTGTTGTTACAATATATAAGAATGGGAGTTCACGAAGAAAAGACAAGTTCTTCCAAAAGGAACTAAGCCAAATAAGCTCACAAGTTGCAAGGGTCATATCCATGTATTTAGAGTCAGCACTAAATTTGATAGCAACTATCTACTTTTTTGCTTTGCTTGATACTGTGATTTCCATGTCTTGTAGTAGAGCATCTACCATTAGATTAGCTAACATAGTCTCCGTCAAAATAAGAATAAACATCTAAGTTAATGAGGCGGGCATATAAGAGTCATTTTTTATGTGAGCATATTAAGTAGATATTATAAATAGTACATTTTGTTCGTGTGTGTATCGACGAATTTGGCATATGTTGACTTGCTCTACTAACTATATATGTAAATTATGGCTGAGCAACAGTAAGAAAATTTTTATTGTTATATGTGATAGACAGTGCATTAACGGATCATTCATTTTATTATCATGTGTACTTAAATTTATAGATAATGTAATTATTAAAAGCTTGTGGTAAGAATGGGCTTCATCTAGCGCTCGGAAATTATTCAAAAGCCTTTGTATGTTTCATGTTATTATATGGATAAGTCCTATGTTATAAGAGTATATAACTTTGATCATAAGGATCGATTTCTAGTCGCGTAGTTTCATACGAGGTAGCGAATTCCCCTACAAGGTTATTGCCAGTTGACACTTCCCAAGTAACTAGTTGAAGAAGGGAAGAAGTGATGCATAATGCCACATCACTACAGAGATCGTAGCTCACAGAACTCTCCTCCAAAGAATGAGCCTCCTTCACAATCATTGCCGAAACCACACCATGGGTGAGGTGCCCAACTATGCATCCATCACTAGGAAAGTAGCCCACACTCATCGTCGCCTGACTACCAAGACCGATCGATCGAATGCCATCTTGACTTAAGCTACCTCCTCAAAATGAAATGCATCGTGCCTAAATCCACTACAAGTGACCCAAAACACTGCACTGAAAGCATCTCATGGAATATTGGCATTATTGTCACATGATAATTGGAACCCTGTACCAAAGATACAGTGTCTTCCAATATGTGAGCCTCAGGTTCACAAAAAGCAAGCCACCCATGAACCTTCTATGTAGCCCTTTTCCTATGTCCCTCATGCCCAATCATTATTGGCCATTTTCGTTATCCAAACAGTACCAAGTCTTGTCCACATGCACTAATATGTTACTAATATATATTGGCTACTCCAAAAGTAGTGGTAACTATAAATGAGTTATGTCTCCATTTTTTTGCTTTTATAATCCCTACAAATGTTGAGAAGTAGGGATTGGGTCATCATAAGGAGATAAAGACGCATCTAGCTTGTTGTTGATATTCTCTTTTGAAATAAGAATATGGAAGTGTAATCAGAACAAATATAAAGAAAGAATAAAAATATGGAACTTTCAGATTTTACGTGGAACCCTACTCCCTAATGAGTGGGATGAATCAACGGGAGAAGGTCTCAAAGGATCGGATCTTCTATTGAAGTTTCCCAATGAGTACAGGAGGTGTGGAGCTTCTTATATAGTCCCACAGACAGACAGGAGTCGCATCGCTCATCCATGTGGGATTAAACATGAATGAGGGTAATTGGTTCTTGAACGGATCCAATTTCCCATCTATTATATACTTCAACACTTACCCCCAAGTTCGAGCTGAGAAAGTTGCAGCTTGCAACAAAAAGAAAAGTGTTCACAAACTCATCTTCGCTCGATACATTTGAGAAGAATATATGCTTGTTGCTGGTAGAAGACCTCGCTCAATGACAGGTTTGCGACGCTCATGTCATCGGGAAAGAGCCTCTATCGTGCATGTAACAGTCGTTGCGATACCGGGTCGTGCTTGGAGAAGAGTTGCGATAGAAGAAGAAAGTCCAATGCGGGGTAGTAGTCGGAGATGGAGACACCCTTACGAAGTAATCGATGCTCGGTGAAGACAGTTGATAGCATTAGAAGTATGGAATGTTGGTCCATTAGTCGTAAAGGGACAAAAGTCCTATTGATACATCTAAAGAAGAAGAATACATGACATATCTAACTCTCCCTTTCTCTCATACTTGATAAAATAAAGAATGGGCATGATCAAGTTGGGAGAAACAATGAATAACACACATTTTTTTTGCTTCTTTTTTGCGCAAATCATTCTTTTTTTTGGTAGCCATCTTCTTCTTTTTCTTGATTATATATATTTTTCGTATGGCTACTTTTTTGTAACCGTATTTTTAAACCTCTCTTTTTTTAAATAACTCTCGACATCTTTCTTTTCTCTCTGCTCCCCTTTTTCTATACGAGAGAACAACCAACAGTTGGGCAGAACATCTCACTTTTTTATTTCTAGCCTCTCCCTCTTTTGTAATAGTGAATTCAGCCCAATTGAGCTTAAAAGAAATTTTCTTTTAGTTAGGGTTCCTGATTGAGAACCCATCCTTCATCACAGAGAGGGTTCCCGTCGAATGGTGCACCCCATCGTCGCATGAAGTCGAGGAAGGGATGGTGTGGGTCGCGAGGTGGGTGCTGCGTGGGGTCTTCACCGCCTCTTGTGTGGCCGTCGAGGTTGGAGAGCGGAAAGATTTGCGCATGCTGGAGATTGGGGGGAGGGGTCCCATTTTTTTTCTCATCTTTGTATGTTATCGTCGTTGCCTGGGGATGAAGAGGGGGATTGGAGATCATGCGTAGAGGAGGACCACTGCTGCCAACAGGTAGGGCTCGATATTTAGACTTGCACGAGGGGGAACATGCATGTAATAGTTGTGGAGCCTTCGATGTCGTTGCTTGGGGTATCTTCGAGAGTGTTATTGCCTCGTGGACTTGAGATGGAGGTCCTCGTGCATGGGAGTTTTTTTAGAATGGCAAGGGCTCCTTTTATGGATTTTTTATGGCTTAGGCTTGCGTGAGTACTTCTAGGGATGCGAGGGCGCTGAATGCGAAGATGACTAGTGTTGCCCGATGTTGTTGGTGTCCATCGAATGTCTTCTTGTGTTGGAGGTGTTTGTCTATGTCGCCATGAGGCAGATGGGGCATCACACTTCATCTTCTCCTAGATTTAGGATTAAAAATGAACCCGAACTTGCTACGAATATTTTTTGAATTTTGAATTAGCATCGAAGATTCGATGACACTTAGAAGACTTATTTTCTTCTTGAACCTTAACCGACATCGACGAGGCACCGAGGTTTCTTCTTCAATTGAACCCAGAATTAGGGTTCCATGATAACCCTTGTATTTTCATGATGATAATCTTTGCAGAACTAGGGTTTCAGAGAAACCTTATAGATTGAACTACTCTGATAATTGAACCTCGAACGAATCATGAACATAAATCAAAGAACATAATAAAATCCTTGATGATCGAACTCCCTCTGATACCATGTTGAAATATAAGAATGTGAAAGCGTTATCAGAAGAAAGGACATAAAGAAAGAGTAAAAATATGGAACACTCAGATTTTACGCGGATCCCTACTCTGTGAGGGAGCGGGGTTCCACGTAAAATCCAAGTATTCCATATTTTTATTCTTTCTTGAACCTTACTCCGTGAGGGAGCAGGGTGCCACGTAAAATGTGTGTGCTATCCACGTTGAAATATAAATGCGGAAGCAAATCATAGCAAGAATGAATAAAGAATATAAAAGTGGATGAACTCGGAAGATGTTAGATGAAACCAAACTCCCTAAGGAGCGGGATGAAATTAAGGGAAAATGCCTCAAAGGGTTGGATATTCTGTTGAAGTTTCTCAATTAGTACAGGGGTGTAGAGCTCCTTATATAGCCCCACAGACATAATGGAGTTCTATCGCTCATCCATGTGGGATGAAACATGACTGAGGGCAATTGGATCTTAGAGAGATCCAATTGCCCATCTATTACATACTTCAACATTCTCAATGGAGACCATGTGGTTTGCTTTAAGTGGGCCTAAACTATAAAATAAAAAGCAATTGGACATGATGAGAAAGAGCAAGGCCCTAAATGTTGGTTTCGGTCACCATTTCGGTATCAACCAAAACAGAATTTCGATGGAAATTCGACTAGAATTTTGATCATTTCAATCATTTTTTGTATTAGGACCGCCATATTTCGATCATTTCGGTAGAATTTCGATTTCGACTGGATATCGATATTCGACAGAAATTCGACCGAATTTCGCTGAAATTTGAGGCCATGAGAAAAAGATAGTGAGGTTCATTACCAAGGTTGCAAAAGTCGATAGTCAGTACTCGGTCGGTTGGGTCACTGACTAAGGATTAATCGCTAGTCAGGCGACTAATCGGCTTTGAATTTTATAATTATTTTAAGTATATAACTCATTTTTATATATATATTTACATAGATTTTGGACATTTTTATCCTACCATAGTAAAATAAAAAAATAATTGAATTTAAATAAAACATTAAGCATATTATAATAAGTTTGCTTATACAAAAAGTAATACATTAAAAAAATATGGTATATCCCAGCAAAAATTAGTCGATTAGTGTACCTAGTCGGAATTAGTCGGTACTCGGTCGGTCACCACACTGATTAGACTCGTCAGACCTACTAGTCGGGATAGTCGGACGATTTTTACAACATTGTTCATTACAGAAGGATTCGGTCAAAAATATGACATTGATTACTTGGAGACCTTTACCCATTTCGCAAAGATTAATATTATATAATTCTTCTTTCTTTAGTTGTATTTCATGAGTGGAGGGTTCATCAAATTGATATTAATAAAATATTTTGAGTTACGTCTCCAAGAGGTCTACAAGTGTATGCTTCTTGTTTGTAGAAAAGATTGGAAAGTGTTGCAGATTGAAGGAGTCGTATGGGCTAAAGCTATCACATCATGCTTCATTTGAGAGACTTAGAGTGGTGATAGTGATATTATGAAATCATTACTATTAAAGAGATTATACCTTGCTTGTCAAAAGTGGCTGGGACAATTTTTGTGCTAATGGTATATCGATATGATCATCACCAGCGATAATGATGACAAGCTCGCAACCAGCTTCTTACAGGAAAACAATAATGCGGAATCTATAATAGAGCAACAATGATAAACATAAAGAACACCGGAGATTTCATGTGGAATCCTCTCTCATGAGGAGCGGGATGAAACTACGGGAGAATGTCTCAAAGGGTGGATTCTTCTATATCATTCTCTCAATGAGTATAGGAGTGTGGGGCTCTTTATATGGCTCTATTGATCTCCAAAATCCCGCCAACAGATGATGTGGGACTATTTGTGGTATGGTAATTGGATCCTAGAAAGGTCGAATTACCTATCTTGATTATTCTCCAACATTGTCCCACAAGCTTGAGCATGTAATGCACATCATGGACAAACTGTAAGAAGACACGGACTCACTCGATGGATGCATGATACCATGGACCATAATGATGCAATGCATACTCTATCGATTGATGTTGAGGTAGTGCTTTGCATGCCATGCTTGCCAGGATGAACTTGAGCCTGGTCTCTGTAATGAGTCTCATGTTGCAAACCCGAGGGGGTCGGCTCATCTCTTATGCATGAATCTGTTATCGAATGCCTTTTTCTTCATGTCATGGGAATTTCTCATATGTCAATCTATGAATGTGGGAGCTCTCTTAGGCCCTCGAAGTGGGTTCTCTCTCTTTGGAAGCTCGGAAGGATATCATACTAGAGTTCACGGTCATTGGAGTCTCCATTGCCTGTATTGAGTTGGTCACTGAGTGGTATCTCTAAAAATCATGAATATTCGTGTCAAATGTTAGAAGCTAGTTGTGTGTAATACTCACCATTATGGTGTTTCTGTTGGCCATCAGTTGTTCATGACTAGCACTCAGGTGCGTGTAGATATGAAGCTTCTCAAACATGCCTCGTAGCCAGGTAGAAAGCATGGAGAGGGCAATCATCTCGCTTCATTGTGTAGATGTCATAACAGAGCTGGAGGATCTTCGTCTCATTCTTCTATTGGGAGTAGGTGATGGAGAGTGTGTCCTACATTGCCTTGGCATTGGGCTGATGTAAAATATCGTTGGCTATCTTTGTTGTAAAATCCAGAGAGTTAAACATGTGGTCATGTGTTGTCTTGCTTCTGTGAAGCTTTTGCTCCAATTTTGTCAGCCGACTCTGATTGCATCAGGATATACTCGTTATCGTTGCTCTCCAACTCATGAACTGCATTGTCCACAATTCGTAGTTGGTCATATCCATCTTAATGATAAATGTGGGCCCTTGGAATGCCGCAGAGGATGAGGATGGAGTTATATCAACCTTGTTATCTGCCATGTCGAACAAAGGATGTCAGAAAGGGCGCGACCGGCTGGTAGAACAATATGATTTTTTCTAGACAATCAAAAGTTGTGTGTGCAGACTTAGAGCACAACTTTTCCCATCAACTCCATAGACGCTCTAGGGCAGACATTTTGGATATAGAGTCAAATCTACCCTGGGCTGTCCAAAATCGGCGCGCAGACTGGCAAACGATTCGTGCATGCGCTGTGCACGGACACCGGATTGTGTGCGGAGGGTCTTACGCAGCACCGAACTGCTGGGTGGTGCTAGGGAGCACTGTGTGGTGTTGGGCCCATGTAGAGGCACGGGAACCAACGTGGTCGCATGGAAACCACAGGGATGCACGAAGCCGGTGCGGAGAGAAGTTGACGTCTAGATTTGTGGTTGTCAAGGGGATAGTAGGGCTCCGGTCTAGGACCGCTGCTCTAATACCATGCTGAAAGTAATAATTAACTTGTTTATTCTGGGTCAAGGGGCTCCTTTATATTAATGAGAAACTCTAGAGGGCAAATAACCAACTGGAAAATTACAAAAAAAAAAAGAAAATAGCATACTTAGATACTATTTCCTACAACAATAAACTTTGAATCTTGTTTATTTTAAGATCTGCTTTAAATGTCCTGCGATTTCTGAAATGTGTTCCATTATGACAGGTGGACAATGTTACAACCTGGCAGCGGAAAACCTATGCACTGGCACTCTCCGTCATCTTGACTCTGAGGGTGAATGAGGTTATTGATAAACTCGATGAGATCCTCAGGTAATCTTACAAATAATGGTTGTTCCAGAAAAGTTTTCCACCTCTCTGTTTGTTAAAGGAATATTTGTTTTCCAGTGTATGTACTAGTGTTATTTTAGGAGGGGAGGAGGACTTAGACTCCAGGTAAAAGAATTTTGCAATTGTTAAAAGGGGAAAAGTTTTTGATTTAGTTGGTGGCTTTTAATTCTGATGTGTTTGTAGTGGAGATGTTACGAGCTCTTCAGGTTGCGATGCAGAGAATTTAGAATACAGTGATGTTCCATGCCGAGAGCTGCGGAGAAGACAAGTAAGCTCCTTACAGAGGAGGGAAAAATATATGTTTTCTATGTAGTATGGCAATGTTTTCCAAGCTGTTGGTATTTTTTGACTAGGTCCGGGCATCCGATCCAATCAAGCAGATCTCCTTGGAGAATATGCTAAGGGAGAACCTTCAAGCATGTGCAGCATTTCATGGTGAGGCATCCTTCAATGCAGCCATTAACAGCATCCATCCTACTGCCCTGGCTCAGATAAAACAAGCATTGCAGATGGCATGAAGCACGTGGACAACTATTTTCCACCCGATATTATATTATTTATCAGCAACAACATTGAATTTTTTACGCTTTTTATACTGTAAGTACTCTGATTCTCTTCTCTGTCCAAGTCTTTATATAGATCTTTTAATTAGTTCACCGTGGTCTCTTTCTTTTGTTTCCATCTTGTCTTGTAGGCACCATTAAGCTTTGGATTTTTG
The DNA here is from genome assembly GCA_037367405.1 of Ottelia alismoides. Taxonomy (NCBI): domain Eukaryota; kingdom Viridiplantae; phylum Streptophyta; class Magnoliopsida; order Alismatales; family Hydrocharitaceae; genus Ottelia; species Ottelia alismoides. The sequence goes on along the minus strand of JAZKJV010002040.1, from coordinate 336,837 downwards.
AAGGCCGTGGTGCTAATGAGTGTTCATTCCAGTTGCGTGAGGTACGCTGTTGTAAAGGGTTTTGTTCGAAGGTGGGTTCAATTTCCTGCTGTGAATATGTAGTTGGTGTTATTATTGAAACGACCTTGCAAATGTAAGGAAGATTTTCGTGGGCTGGAAATATATGATTGTGGGGTTGGATCTTGTTTTTGTTTTCCCATTTCACAATTTACCCATCAGGACCACATCTAAAGGGAGTCATTTTGCATAATAAGTGTGTTTATATATGTAAGCAGTGATGTGATCTGTTTGTCATTTTCCCTTAAAAATGGATACTTAGACTGCGATTATACATGGAAGACCAAGAAATGTTGGAAGAATGGTGTTGAAAAGGATATATCTTTTTTCGATCTTATGATCCAAATAAGATCTTTTTGGAAGCAAAGAATCTTGTATCCGACTGTCTACAGTGGGAAGGTTTGATTGATTCGGTAAAAGTTGTGGGATTACCATGATGTGACTTGGAAAGAAGTCTGCGAGAAATCCCACCACCACGCCATTTACAGCCAGTGCAGCACAGTTTAATTCCCATAGGCAACCTTCTTATTTCTCTTCACTGCTGATTCAATTGGCATATACCTTCTTGGATATTTCCCCTCCCCAATTGTATTTCTGATATGTCTGAGGGCTTCCACATGTCGTCCCCTCTGTGGCGTTTGCTGCATCTACTTCGTCGATGGTGTATACTTCAGCTTTCCTGCTCGTTTACATAACCACTGTTGGCATCAGATTTTCGTAGAGTTGATAGCTGAACATTAGCTTCTCAGCCAACCTTTTCTCATTCGCTTCTTTGCCAGGAATGCATCCTGGACTACTACTCTGTTCTGTGTTGAACAAGTACCTCAATATAAGACCTCTTCATTCTTCCTTTGCATTGACGTTGATCATGAGAATTTCCTTCTGATATCAGTGTTGCATTAGCTCTGTGTATGACCCTATCTCTTGTTTTTGTGATTTACAAGCTCTTTAAATTTTGAAGTTTTGTGTTGTTATTTACATACTTTTTTGTTGCCTTGGCGTCTATCATTTGCATACTTTACCTTGTTTTTCGTACCTGATGTAGCTCCATATTCTTGAGACATCTATACGCAGTCTGCCTTGTTTGTGTTACCTGATATTTGTTCTCAAATCTTTCATCATTTTTTTGCCTGGTCATATTTTTTTATTTTTTTATTCTTGAGATATGATCTTTGGAAGTTTTGAGTTTTGATTATTATTTTTACTCATTTTTTGTTGGATTATTGCTGATGTAGCTTCATTTTCTGTGCAAATTGGCTTGTGATGCTATATTCTGTTTTTTGGAATGCCGGACTTTTATGTTGTGGTTTACTTGGTTTTGGTGCCTTCTCTTTTCCTGTAGCTTGATTTTCGTTGAGATACATCCATGTTTATCTACAGTTGTCTACATTTGCATACTCTGCCTAGGCTTTGTTGTGTGATTTTTTGATATTTGTTCTCTACGTTTTTTATATCCTTTCCTGATAAGTGTTGTTGCCTTCACGTTTTTATGCATTTCCTGATATATACTATTGCATTCTCTACTTTTTTTATGTTTGCCCTTGAGATATAAAAAGTCCGGAGTTTTGTTTTCTATTATGCTCAGTTTTGATGCTCACGGCTTTTTTTGCCATAATGACATTAACTTTTTGTGATTTGCGTTTGGCTTTTTGGATGTTCGGAGTTCTTTGTTGTGATTTCTTTTTGCGTTCTCTCGGTTCTCAGTTGATGCAGCCTCATTTTATTGATTTATTTGCTGTTGCGATATCTACGTTTATATACTCTGCCTTGTTTTTGTTATATGATGCCCTACTTTACTTTTTTTACAGATTTTTGTGCTCATTTTTTGTTTCATTCACCGCGCAACTTCATTTTCTTGTGACCTATGATGCCACTATAACATGATCTTGTGCTAATTTCCATTATTTAAATGTGCTTTTTCTTGTTATTTACATTGGAGTTTTGCACATGGTGTACGTACCTTTGTTGTCTTTGATTGTTGTGTACATAGTTTCAATATCCATATTCACAAACTACACATTTAATGACTTGTGTTAGGGATGGGTCCCATCAAGCACCACATGAATAGAACCTCAATCAGAGAGGAAAATCATAAGCACAAGACAAGGACTTGTAGTAGTTTGGCAATGTGGTTACTTCTCTTGCTAACACTAGACTATTATTGCTTAAATGGCTTGGGATACACTATGTGGTGTCTCGGGGCACCTTTTATATTGCAATAATGGAATATTAATTATATTCAACAATCCCTACCATCAGCTCTCAACAAAACGAGATGCAGGAGAAGAATTAGGTATCTCAACAATTTGTCAACTCTCAACCAATTACAAGGTATGAGGTAGATCAGCCACATCAGCAATCATCTCCACTAGTACTTATCAATCCATCTTCACAAGATTAATCTCAACAATCTCACTTTAAGGTTGATTTGTGGTGCATGTTGTAAATTCCATACTTGTATAATCCATAATTTCCCTTCTCTTTTTTACTAGAAGATCAATAGAAACTCAACAGACTTTTGAATATATCAATATGATTTTTTAATGCGTAATCTTCAACTCAAATGTACTTGTTCTAGTTGTGTTTGAATGAAATGGTACTCCACATCATTGTGTGTGGTCCTTGAGTGAAAGAAAGAATTCTTTTTAAGATAAATTGCACTTTAATTGTTGTTGACTTATTGTCAATTTTCACTTTCTTTATTAAGTTCTTACATTAGATCCTTCAGTCACATCATTTCATTGTAAGCTTTTGTTGTTGTCATATATTCTACTTCTGTGGTTAAGATGGTCATTATCTTCTAGAGTATATAGATCCAACTAACTACTCCACTCCCCATAGTAAAGACATCCTATTGTGTTTTTTAGCCATCGTGTCCCCTTGAAAGTTTGAGTCCACGAAATCTTGAATAGAAATGTCAGTATTTCCATAACACAGTATCATTTTGGAGGTACCTCTCAGATATTGTAGAATCTACTTCACAACTTTTGAATGTTTTGTGGTAGTAGTTTCCATGAAGCTTTACAGCTTTTGAAGATTCTCCTATTTTAGAATCTACTTCATGACATTCGTTAAGGTGTTTCAGCAAACTCTACATAGTTGTGTTCTTGAGTTTTCCTTTCTTTTATCAATCCATCCTTACCAAGATCAGGTAAATTGAGGAGGGCTGCACGTTTGGTAACCGACAATCGATGTAAGATAGATAAATTCTTAAATAGCATTCTTAAATAGTGTTGTTTTTAAGAATACTATGTAAGAATTAGTCTCAAAATAGATCAGATCTTTTCAACAAGGATTTAAGCAAACATTTAAATTTCGTTGAGACGTTCCCTACTAGCAATGTGTTGCATCCCAAATGCAATGATAAGTTGACAAGGATCGCTCCATCACTGCTCGGATGTAGTTCAAAATTTGCAAGGGTTCTCGCATGAGGAAAAGGTGCGAGTAAATAAGTTAGTTCTGTTACATTGTCGTCTGGATGCAGTTCAAAATTTGCAAGGGTTCTCGCCTGATAAACGCATACGAGTGAAGAAGTTAGTCCAAAAGATGTTGCAAAGGAATTCGCTGATAGGTAATTGGAATATTGACATTTTGACTAGCAAATAAATAGAGATTATAGATACGATGGAAAGAAGAAAGATGCGGATAATGTCTCCAATGGACATAAATGGTATTGGAGTAGTTGTTCATAATGATTTAAAGGACTGTGTGGTTGAGGTACGAAGATTTGAGGATCAGATTATTTTGCTAAAATTAGTGCTCGAAGAAGAAATTATGAATATCGTCTCAATTTGCGCACCGCAAATTGGTTTAGATGAAAGGATTAAACAAGCTAGGGTTGGGCATTGGGCTGGGCCGGCCCGACCCGGCCCAAAACCCGACCCGTATAACCCGACCCAAACCCGAACCCGAAATTTAATGGGCGGGCCGTGGGCCCTAAAATGAGCCCATATTGATTATCGGGCCGGGTTTGGGCCTGAGAAGGCCCAAACCCGTTAGCCCGATAGCCCGATTCATTCTAAAGCAAGTATATTTACATCTAGTACGGTATAATTATATCAATTATATTCATGTTCATTCCAAATACCATGTTCTAACTTTACTATCCTTATTCAAGTGTAGAATAAATGCTTAGATACATTAATAATCATATCCATTAGTGGATTGAGGATATTATTACATTAATATACAAAATTATTACATTAATATGCAATAATAGAATCTGTGTCATCAAGTGTTACAGCATGTACAACTGTAAGTAACCAATTTGTATTGGGTCATAGTGCCCGCATCTACAATAGAATATGTAATGGTGAATTGAATGGTGTTTAAGTCGCCATATTTTTACCACATTTGTATTTCCAACATACAACTAATGTTAAAATCACAAATTAGTTAACATGCTTTATAGTTTTAAACATGCACACATGCATAAGAAACAACCACACAAATGCAAGAAGAATGGAAGACATGATATTCGTATACATAGGTGTTAAATTGGACCGGCCCGACCCGAACCCGACCCATTTTATTTGGGCCGGGTTTGGGCTTGGGCCTAATTTTTGAAAATAAAATGGGCCTAGGCCCGACCCATTAGCCCATATACTAAAATGGGCTTGGGCCGGGCCAAGGCGAACCCGGCCCGAGCCCGGCCCATGCCCAACCCTAAAACAAGCTTTTTGGGAGGATTTGTATAAGATTATGCAAAGAATCCCACAGAGAGAGATGATTTACCTAGGTGGATATCTAAATTGACATGTGGAAAAGGATGCTTCAGTGTATGCTAGAGTTCATGGAGGTCATGTCTTAAGGATAGAAATGAAGAGGGAAAAGTCATTCTGGATTTTGTTACAGCTTATGAACTTTTCATAGCAAACACTCTCTTCAAGAAAGAGGGAGGAATATTTAGTTACTTATTAGAGTAATCCGACTAAAACACAGATAGATTACCTTGTGTTGATGAGAAGAGATCGATTGTGTTGTAAAGACTACAAAGTAATCCCACGAGAGAGTTTGACAACCCAACATTGCATGTTAGTCATGGATATGCAAATAAAAGGGCTAGTAAAGAAAAAGAGGATTTTCAAGATGACTGGAACTAGATGGTGGAATCTTCAATTGAAACAATCAAGCTTCAGGGAAAAAGATTTAGAAGACTTATCTTCGGATTGTAACGAAAGTATAAACAAGATGTGAGAGGCAGTAGCATCTTATATCCGAAGGGTAGTCAGAGAGATGATAGGCGAGTCAAAGGGAGGAGCTCCAGGACAAAAGGAGGCTTGGTGGTGGAGTAGAGGGTGCAAGAGAAGCTCAAAATTAAAAGAGTTTGCTTTAAAGATATGTCTAAAGATAGAACAGAAAAAATAGTCGTAAACTACAAAATAACGAAGAAGGAAAAAAAGAAGGCTCTAAGTTTTGCACAAAAATCTCGATTCAGAGGAGTGCCAGAAGGATAAATTTGGGTTGGCCAAAGCACTAAAAAGAATGGCCAGATACCTTTCTCAAGTGAGATGCATTAAGGTTGAGGAAGGTCGTGTGCTTGTTGCTCGTTAGATATAGAGACTAGATGGAAGCGGTATTCCCATAACCTTTTCAATGGGAAGGATATCGATAAGTCACTTTGGGAGATCTAGCTACTAATGAAAGTTACTCGAATCATGCAAGCTATAGACAAATACAAAGGAAGGAAGCCGAGGAGGTTTTGAAATTTATGAGACCTGAGAAAGGTGTAAGACCTGATGACATTCCTAAAGAAGTATGGAAATTTTTAGGTGAGCATGATTTGACTTGGCTTCCAAATTTATTTATGATATTTGATCAAGCAAGAAAATGCATGGAGATTGGAGGAGAAGTATCGTGGTGTCTCTTTATAAGAACAAAGGGTACATTCAAAATTGTTCAAATTACAGAGGTATCAACCTGGTAAATCAGACTATGAAAATTTGGGAATGTGGGTGATCGAAATAAGGTTGAGGCAAGTTTTCAAAGTAAAAGAAAATCAATTCAATTTCATGCCAGGTCGCTCAACTATTGAAGTCATCCACATGCTGAGGAGAATAATGAAGATTTATAGAGCTAAAAGGATGAACCTCCATATGATTTTTATTGATTTAGAGAAAGCTTATGATTCCGTCTCACGGGAGATATTGTGGGGAGTTTTGGAGAAGAGATAAGTACATGTCCTATACATTAGCCTCATAAAAGATATGTATGACAGGGCTTCATGTGTATAGAAATACGATCTGAAAGACTGACTATTTTGACATCAACATTGATCTACATTAAAGTTCAGCTTTGAGTCCATTCCTTTTTACTTTGATTATGGATGAATTGACAAGTCATATTCAGGATGAGATATCTTGGTGTATATTATTCGATGATGATATTGTGTGGATTGATGAGACTAAATATGGAGTGAATGAGAAGCTTGAGGTCTGGAGACATGCATTGAAGACAAAAGGATTTTGTATAAGTAGGTTAAGATTGAAGATTTGGAGTGTACTCTTAATGAAAGATATGGTGAACGAATCGATGTGAAGATTGGTGATGATAACATTCAAAAGAAATATTCTTTTAGATACTTAGGATCTATTGCAGCAGGATGGATAGTTGATGGAAATGTTACTAATGGCATAAATGCAGGTTGGTTAAAGTAGATAGGAACTTCTACCATTATCTATGATAAAAAAATCCTTTGAAAATAAAGAAGTTTTACAAAGCAATCATGGGACCTTCTATGCTCTATGGATCTGAATGCTGGCCTATGAACCATAGACATGTGCAGAAAATGGCAACAACAGAAATAAAAATGTTAAGGTAGATGTGTGGAAACATGTGTAAAGATAGGATTCAGAATGATGCAATTAGAAGGAAAGTTGGTGTTGTTCCAATCAAGGATAAGATGCAAGAAAACCGCTTGAGGTAGTTTAACCATTTGCAAAGGAGGTCATTTGATGCATCTTTTAGGGTGCGTTTGGTTGGCGGGTTAAGGCGGGTTAAACTGGTAGAGGGTAACCCGTTTTTGTGTTTTGGTGTTTGGATAGAGGGTTAAACTGGGGGTGGGTTAGAAGTGGGTTTGGGGTGATATGATTGTATTGGAGTTTGAAAAAGTGAGTAGTTATTGTGATGTGATTGTATTGAAGTTTGGAAAAGTGAGTAGAAATGGAGTAGTTTATAATTTTTATTTGATATGATGGTATAATATATTATTTTTTGATAGGATTGATGATGTAAAATTGATTTATTTAATTTTTTAAAAGAGGAATAAAGTGGGGCCCACAAGGAGAGAGGGGGATGTGGGTTAAGGGGGGTAAACCCCCCTAACCCGCAGGTAAACTGCCAGCCGAACGGGGCCTTAGGAAATGCGAGTTTTGAGATGTTGAGTCGGCTAAGAGTGGGCAAGGAAGGCTCAAGAAGTGTTGGAATGAGACTATATGATATGATCTTACTTTTTTGGTTCTAAGCCCAAGATTGACCCAAGATAGACACACCAAGAGGATGCAACATTATCCTCTCATATGAGTCTGATATAATATATAGGATTCCTTCTTTTTTACCATGTGCCAAGATCAAGGATCCCTTGGACATCTTTCACAAATCTGCATCAAATGATGTCACAACACCATTTTCGGATGGTTGCTTGACAAATACGGTATTCCTCGTTAGACTGAGTACGTGTCTAAAATTCTTCAATCTCAAGAAGCCGTCATTGGGTTGGGAAATGTTAATATCTCTCTTCCCTATTATGTTGCAGAGTTCATCATCTCTTAGGTACACATTTCCAAAATCACCTTTCACATACTTTTAGATAGAACAGAAAATATATTCAGTGATAATAAAGAACACGGTATGAAACCTGCTGACACGATCAAAGAGCTAAATCAAATGGAACTACAAGCAGACTTGCACTTCCAGACGACTTTTACAGCAGTTACCGCTTAATCTAATCGTATAAAAGCATTTAAGCATGTTGCCATTACTGATTATGACTAAAAATTTCATTGATGAATAATTATAACAGGATTATGAAGCGGATACAATGAAAATTAAGTCAAAATTGCAGTACGGGCAGATGTCTGCTTGTTAGGTTTCCAAATCGTCGCGATAGATACTTTCTGCCATCTGCCAGACTTGCAAGATGTTATCTTCGTCAACACTTGATATGACCCACGGCTTGCTCGGGTTCCATGAGAATTCAGATATTTTTGCAGTATGACCACCATGGACAAAAAGAAGCTCCGGGGGTCCATCCTCGGCATCCTCAGGTGCCTGTTCGTCACCGATCCTGAAGCCAAAAAATGGAAAAGTGAGTAATTAAATATATGATGACACCAAATGTTATCATGGACCAGTTTGTCACGTACAAACAGCTTGGCAAGGCATGTAAATCATTGCAATTGTACAAATGAGGGAAAATACATGTCAAAAAATGCCGAACACGAAACTTAGAAAAGTTGATATACTAAGAAAAGAAATACTTGTCAGACAGTTGCCTAGAGGAATGAACAAACTTTGCACCCAAGGTTCAGAAAAACGGTATGCGTATGCGTTCGGACAGGTCACTGAATAGTGCTTAAGCGGTATGCGGGGGCATATGCGGGGTATATGCGGTTCTATGCGGTTTCCTAATTTTTTATTTAAAAAAATAAATATATACAAAAGTGACTACAACAGAACTAAATTTATGTATAATTGCGGTCCAACAGATCATCTAAGAAAAATAACTTTCATATAGAGTTCAAAACAATCTCTATCAATCAAATATCAATACTTAAATAAAACGGTTAGCATGCAAAATAATTAACAATCAACAAAATAAAAAAGTTAGCGCACAAAATTCCTCTATTGTTGAATATAATATCATTTATCTTTATAACTGATCCTCCATCAAAAGTACTGAACTTTACATATAATATATTGCATTCATAATAACTATTAGTTGACTAAATTAGTTTGCTAAATTATTAGTATATTATTCTTTTTCTTCTTTGCGTGTTTACTCCAATCTCGCTGTACAACTACTTTGACGACGGATTTAAATGGTCATGGAATGCTTGGTTGGCATACATGCAAAAGTAAGGAAAACATGGCACAATAAAACAACAAAACATGGCACAAATTAAAAAAATAAAAAATAAATACATAATGTGTATGCGGTCACAAACCGCATATGCGCCCGCACAAACCGCATATGCGGCCCGCTTAAGCGCTCAGGGCGCATAATGGGGAGCTTTAGGAAAGCGGTGCGCTGAGAGCACCGCATACGCATATGCGGCCGCACGGGCCACTTTCGTGAACACTGGCTGCACCAAATAAAAATCCATCCAAATGATAACAAATTTAATGGTTTTGCAAAAGAAATAGTTGGCAAACATTTTCCCAGTACTACGTTTTCTAAAAAAACTTTTCCCATTACTAAGTTTGTCGAGAGTATTTTTCTTGTATTTTTAACCTCCCTTCATCTTCCTTTTATGGTTGGGTTCTCTATGTACTTTTCCCTTTCATTTTCTCCCTATAAGAGGTCATTGAGTTGTCAGCTAAATTAAACATTTGATCCCATTTTTCTATATGGTATCAGAACACCAGTCTCAAACGATAATTCTGAGCTGCTTTTGAAATCCTGAACCCACCTTTATCATCCACAAACTGCCTGAAGGCCAACCCCAGCCATGCACCACCCGGATACTGATGCCTGAGTGCCCAGGCACCTTGCAATGCCGCCTCGGTATTGCACCTCATGTGGCATGGGTGCTTCCGAAAGGGATTCGAGCTCTCATGATTTTGAAGGCTGTGCTCCTAGCCCATGCTGCTACAGTCCTCTGTTTTGTGAAAAAAAAGTCCTGGGTTCAGGTTCTTGGGTCATCTCCGAGTTATGTGACGCAGAGCTTCATCTTAGCCGCAAGCCATCTTTATGTATGAATAGGCCCTAACTCCATACTTGTGTAGTTGTGTTTCCTTTTGGTGGCTGTGATTTTTCTGTTATGACGAACCATGGCCCGACTGCCACGATGATGAATTGGACCAGTTATGGGTTATGGTTCAGTTCATGGGTCTAATGGAGACTCGTGACAAGGAATATTTTAAAAGGAATCGGAGCCTAGAGAAAAGACAGGAACCAATGCATCGTGGATAAAGGATGATGTTTTAGCTGAAGTGTGCTTACAAGAATGCTCACAGCAGAAGGCCATGCACAAGTCCCCAGCTAAAATGATATGGGGTTCTCTTGCCTTTTCTCAAGCAATAGCCAATAAGTGAGATGAAGATTCTCTGATTACATTTCGAGATTTATCAAACCATGCAGGACAGTCAACCACTTCATGTTTACTACATCTACCTTGCAGGCTAGTCTCTAGTCACAGAGAGTTGACAGACCCCACTAAAATAACTTAGTTAATAGTGTTGAATTGTTGTAATCAGACAATTAAGAGATCAATCAAAAACCGCTACTTAATTAATGTATCGATTAATGCGAGTGGTTAATTTGTATTTTTACTTGGACAAGCTCAAGGTCGAACTCATGGAGGTAACTGTCTCCTTGGGTCAATTTCTAGATGATTAAGAACTTAGATTTTCAGAGGAGTAATTTATTATTATTATTAGTATATGCAAATAACAAATGAAATGCAAATTCGAACAAGTTCAAGGGCTAAACTGCAAATTTCGATCAAATGAACTCCAAACCCAATGAAACTTAACCAGAATGTGTGTGAATGCAAAATTAAGCTAGTGTAATTTTTTAGAATTTTCTGATATAATATGAATTAGTTGTGAAATAAATATGAAAGCAAAGTGATTTCGAGCAAAATAATTTTAATAAATATCAAACACCAATATTTTTCAGAGATTGAATCATCCTAGATAGTTCTACATGAGGTATATCCAGAACATTTTTTGATTCCTTAAAATACGAAGTGAAGTGTGGAACTAATTAAAAATAAATTTCTTAAATTACCGTTTAATTTATTGCGACCTCGATATGCGTGCAAATGTGATGACTTTTGAGCATAATGTAGAACACAATTAAATTCTATAGACTGTGAATTTTCGAGAAATTTTAGAGCAGTGAATAATTTAATAGCAATTTCAGAGCATAAAACAGGCAAACTATGCAAGTTTTCCCCAAATTAATTATATTAAATAAATCACAGCTCGCAAAAAAATTTAATCAATGGACATAATGATAGAGTATAAATGGTTCTACACAATGTTATTTTTGGAATTAAATGCAAAATGAGTGCTCAAATAAACGTGTAAATGCAGGGGTGTTTATGCAAATACAGAAAACAAAATGATAATTAAACAAATATGCACTATGGGCTAATATGCAATTATGCAGAACTGGGAGGTTACTTGCAATTTACACAGAACTAGGAGGTTACTTGTGCAATTTTCCACGGAGCCACGTACGACACATGTGATGTCCAACTGGTGAGGCTTCTTTTGTAGTTATTCTGAAACCGAGGGGCAAGAGCGCAAGTTTGCCAAGGGGCACGTACCTGGCACATGCCCTGTCTGGTGACGGACTCAATGAAGGCGTAAATGCTTGAATATGTGGGGGCCTCAGTGCAAATTAGGGATGAGCATGGGCCTGCCTAGGCCCACTAAATTTTTTTTTGAAGGCCCAGGCCCCAATACAGCCCAATTATTATGGGTCGGGAATAGGCCGGGCCGGCCCACAATGTCTCAAAAATCAATTGGGGTTGGACCGACCCAAAACTTACGAGTCTAGACTTGGTGGGCCCATAAACTTGGCACACCCTCATTTGGTTATTTTGATTGTAATATTCGTTATGAAGTATTTATTAGTTATTTAGATCTTTATTATTTAGTTATCCTACTGTTTTGCACGGATTTGGTCATATCTATGATTCTACAGTGTCTAATGGAAAGAGTTTCATAAATCTGATCTACGACCGATGGACTCAAGGTTACAGTAGTCGCTCGATTAAGATCGAGCAGCAATTGTAGCAGCTAGTCGAGTGGGGGAGAGTACTTGTCATGGAAGACTCCCCCGATGATCTCCGTTGTTGAAGGCGCTCGACGAGGAGGGGGGTTTTGTGATGTTGAAGGGTGAAGCGGATTTTTGTTGTTTTTTCTTTTCTTTTTTGTTTTGTTGAGGTGGTTGGTTTACATATTTATATACATATCCCAATAATATACAAAAAATAAATACATTTTGAAAAGTACGAGTTATGTCTAAAGTATATATACAATATATATGACACCCCCTATACTTAGCTCGAACTATGTCCTCATAGTGATCAGAGAGCGACAAAGGAAGACATGACTCGTGCTAAGTATAGAAAAGTGAAAAGACTCCTATGCTACAACAACTCAAAGAAAAGATGAAAAGAATAGAATTCGGTGATCCCCCCTATACTAAGGATCAAGTAGTTCTAAGTATAGAATGTGTAAAAGAGAAAAATCGATGAAGAGATTGTACAGACTCAACGGTTCGACTTGCTCCCTAATTATAGAAACATGTGCAAATAATAGTAAACAAACAGATTGAAAATGTACCTCAAGTGGATTAATCTGTCAACGTCGTCAACTCCCTCGTTAAATCCAAATGAATATATCAAAGTGAGAGATCAAAGTCTAGACACATATGGGCTCTATGCGGGTCAGGCTATCGGGCCTAATTTTGAGCTTCTATGTAGGCCGGGCTATCGGGCCTAACGGGCTGGGCCGGGAAAGGCCAGACCCAATTATTAAATGGGCTTACATCTTTGGCCCAAGCCTGGCCCATAAATAATTCAGGTTCGGACCGGGCTATGCGGGTCGGTCTTCGGGCCAGGCTGGGCCGCCCCCCCTCCCCCACCGGCCCATGTGAGGAACACGTGGGGCGAGGGACTTTTACACTAGGGATGAGCATTGGGCTGGCCAGCCCAATGCTCATCCCTAGTGTAAAAGTCCCTCGCCCCACGTGTTCCTCACATGGGCCGGGGGGGGCTTGGGTTGTGAACCAAGACACTGCTCACGGAGTTTGAGCGGCTGGGTCCCCTTTCTTGTTTTGACGATGTATCCAAAGGGGAGGTGGAGAGCGTGGGACCTTGCGACTTGAGCGATAGTAGCGATGGTGCACGAAGGTGGTCCAACAAGGAGGTACGGACTGGTGGCAAGCCACTCCGGTCAAGGGCGTTGTTGGAGGTCCCCGTACGGTGGAGATGAGGCAGTGGATGGCTGGATGTTCTTCGCCTGGGAAGGAGTGTGAGTCGGCTATGACGGCGGAGACTCAACGATCGAAGGCGAAGTGCGGGTCGAGGCGATGATGTAGCGGCGGTTGTGATAGCGGCTCTCGAGTAGAAGGAAAGAGCACGTGGAGGACTCTCTTCCTCCTTCCGCTAATGCTGGTGGTCAACACATGACCGAAATCCTTTCAGCAGCAGTTATGAGGGCTAAAGCTTTGAGGAATGGTTGGCTCGGGCTGCTAAATTCTCAGGTTCTGATATCACGAAGAAGGATGGATTGGGTAATGGGTGGCATGCTCCGCGAATGGGGAAGGAGGGAGCACCAACAGGTGGTATCGAAGCGTTGCGAAGATGGAGATGAACGGAAGATGGAGGAAAAAGGAGGAGCAACGGTCGTTGCTCAGCAGAATGGAGGTGATCAATACGGGCAGAAGGAGGAAAACAAAGGAACGGATAAGGAGGAAGAAGAAAAGTAAGAGAATATCTGGAGTAGATGTACGCCTTGGTGGCTGGAGCTTGAAGTTCCAGCAGGTTGTGGCCTCGCGGGGGTGCGACGATCGATCACCTCGAAGCTGTACAATCCTACGGAAGCTGTTGCGACGTGTGCTTATGCTCACGGATCACACCGTCAAGGAATTTACTCGTCGTTTCTAAATCGAATGTAAGACGCATGCTGTCACCATGAACCGACCGAGAGCTAGAGGTTCCTCCTTCAAGTTGGAAGATAGGTGGCATAGGTGGTGACCGACGAGTATTTGAAGGTGGTTGCGGGCTCAGCGGAGAGATAAGGCGACGTGGGGTAGTCGAGGAGAGAGAGTGAACGGCAACCGAGTCATGGGTAGTTGTGGGTTGTGAGCGAGATGCGGGAAAGGAGGGTGCAGGCGGTTGCTTGACCAGGTCACGCGGAGGAGATGGTGAACGCGGTTGGGCAAATCGTAGAGAGAGAGAGAGGCGCGGTTGTAGGCGGTTGCGCACAAGGCGGGGGTAGTAGCTGGGTCGCATGAGTGGCGTGGACTGGGAGAGAAAGAGACAGAGAGGGAGGCAGCGCGGACGTGAGGGATGCGGGTCAGAATGGAGAGGGGCTCCAGGTCAAAAGGAGGCTTAGTGGTGGAGAGAAGGGGTGCAAGAGAAGCTAAAAATCAAAAGAACATGTTTTAAAGCTATGTCTAAGGATAGAACAAAGGAAACTGTTACAAAATACAAAATAGCGAAGAAGGAAGCAAAGAAGGTTGTAAGCGAAGCTAAGTCAAAAGGTTATGAAGTTTTGTATAAAAATCTCGACTCTAAGGAGGGCCAGAAGGATATATTTAGGTTGGCCAAAGCAAGAGAAAGAAAGACCAAAGAACTTTCTCAAGTGAGATGCATTAAGGACGAGGAAGGTCACGTGCCTGTTACTCAGACAGATATAGAAACTAGATAGGAGCGGTACTTACATAAACTTTTCATTGGGGAAGGAAATAGAGATATCACTTTGGGTGATCTAGCTGGTAGTAAAGTTACTTGAATCATGCAAGCTATAGACGGATACAAAGAAAGGAAGTAGAGGAGGTTTTGAAGATTATGAGACTTGGAAAAGGTGTAGGACCAGATGGCATCCCTGTAGAAGTATGGAATGTTTTAGGTGAGCGCGATTTGACTTGGCTTACGAATCTATTCAATGTTATTTGGCGAAGCAAGAAAATGCATGAAGATTGGACGAGAAGTATCGTGGGCCATCTTTATAATAATAAAGGAGACATTCAAATTTGTTCAAATTACAGAGGTATCAAGCTGATGAGTCATACTATGAAAATTTGGGTTCAAATTACTTGACAAGCCTCCACCCCCATGCTGCAAGCCCTCACCCTGCTGCCTGCAAGCTTCTGTCCCCTACGTCTGCAACTAGGGCTGGCTATTGAGTCACGGCTCGATGAGCCAGGCTCGGGCTCGGCTCGATAAGGGCTCGTGAGCTCGGCTCGTTAGGTTATTGAGCCGAGCCCGAGTCAGATTTTTGGGCTCGATAGCTTAATGAGCCGAGCCTGAGCCGAGCCCTGCTCGGCTCGATAACTCAATAATGGGCTCGATAAGAAATATATAATATTTATAAATAATAGACATAAATGAGAATAGTTATTAATTTTGAATCTCCTTTTGCAATTTTTCCATCCCACGTTTTTCTCCATAACGTTACAACTTACAAACCCCAACCAGTAACCACGTTTTTCTCCATATGTATAAGGGTTTCCTTATACACAATATAAGCACTTTTTTCTCTCAGCCAATTTTTCTTTTTTTTTATAAGAAGACGCATTGTTACAATATATATTATATTTAAGCTTCTATGAACAACTTGGATAATGACCTAGTGGTAAAGAACATAGAATTTCTGGAAGAGGTTGCGGGTTCAAGCCTCTGCAATGCACTTTTCCACCAAAAAAACCCATTTTCCCTTTAACGAGCCAGAGTTTGGCTCGAGCCTAGACTTGGCTCAGTAAGGAGCTCGGCTCAATAAGTGACTTGGCTCCAGCCTTATCGAGCTCGAGCTGGCTCGATAAGAGGCTCGAGCCAGTCGAGCCCGAGCTCGAGCCAGCTGGGCTGGGCTCGACCGAGCTCGAGCTCGAGCCCGAGTTCAGCCAAGCTTATCGAGCTCGAGCCCGAGCCAGGCTCTGGCTCGGCTCGATAGGCTCGATAGCCACCCCTATCTGCAACCCCTCTGCCTGCAAGCCCCCGCCCCCTGCCAGCAAGGCCCTCCTCCATCTGCAAGCCTCTGTCCCCCACGCCTGCAAGTCCTGCCTGCAAGTCTTTGTCCCCCTACAAGCCCCTAATCCCATCCAAAATTATTTTACTTTTTTACTTTTGACTAATCCCTATCAGGGTTATGAGTGTAAATATCCCTTGAGTAATCTAGTATGTCAGGTAGATCTAAATTGATTTTCATTAAGGATATATACATCATTTAAATGCAAATCTAATAACGAAACCAAATTTGGGTAGTCCTAGTTTGTTTTTATTAAAACCAAGTGGTAGTTCCCAAATCACTTGTTAGTTTAACCAGTAGACAAGCCTGAAACTTTTGTTGTAATATAGAAACTGCCAATGCTTTGGTGATTTTAGAATACATTGGCATGCTTCTGGCATTATGCCTTCTATCTCTCAAAAAAATATCAGAAAAAAAGAGATGTATAGAAATCTATAAATGCTTTCTTCAAACAAATAACAAGATACAGCACTAGAAAGAAAAAAAATACCTGGAAAGATCCCAAATCATCAATTTGTTGTCAGCCCCACAGGAGGCCAAGATGGTTTCATGGTTAGGACTCCAATCAACTTGAATAACCTCCTCCCTGAAGGAGCAAAATATTTTAGACAAACATTTAATACAATCATCAGTGAAGTCATATGAAGAACCGAAGTAGCAGGTATATTTTAGTTTAATATTTTTAATTAAAAGAATGATGAGTAGAAGTTAATGACCCCGAATGTACTCATGAAAAAAAGTTTTGGGTACAGTTGTAAAGAAACAAAACCAGTCACCCATATCAAGATGGTAAGATCCATAGTAACTGGAATAAGAGTGCACAACACTTTTCACCCCAGGTCGACACGACAAGAAACTATGCAATTCCTTTACAACCAAACAGCCGAAAATGCCATAAAAGGTCATGCCTTTCAAAATCTCACTGATCAGATGAATTATCCCCGCCCAAAACATAATTAGCACAATTTTTAAAGGGAAGAGGTGCTCCAAGACACCAATGTTCCTAAAACGCTTTTTTAGGGAAAATAGGGTACGACATGGAAAGTTCATAAAACACAAGCTAAGCGCTCATTGCACACACACTCGAGAAAACCTATGGGGTAATATAGACACACACACACACATGTTTTTTAGTATATATGCATGCATGCATATATGTGCATATACATATCCATGTATATATACACATATATTGTATGTACATATATACACATATAAATAGGTATGTATGTGCATAAACATATACATTTATATATACACAAATATTTGTATGTACATATATACAATTATAATAGTATACATATGTATGTATACATGTATATGTACGTATAGGGGCTCATCTCTGGCACATCCTTTGGAAGGACAGAAATCGAAGGGAACTAACCTTTGAAGACATTTTTGAATATTATTAAATATAATACTCGAAATACTAAAAGATCAAGTAGTATTTAGGCCTCGGATAGATTCTCGAATGGTGATATAACTCAAGCTTATAACTATAAATTTTATTTTTTTGAAATTCCCTCTACAGT
Organism: Ottelia alismoides; assembly: GCA_037367405.1. Lineage (NCBI taxonomy): Eukaryota > Viridiplantae > Streptophyta > Magnoliopsida > Alismatales > Hydrocharitaceae > Ottelia > Ottelia alismoides. The sequence goes on along the minus strand of JAZKJV010002040.1, from coordinate 319,321 downwards.
TATATATTAGGGCTCAACTCGGACTTGAAATTCTCCTTAGGAGAGTTCAAGGCCAGATATCTTCTCTTCTTAACCAAAAAGGGATGATCTCAAGTGAACACAGGTCCGTTGGACATTCGAAGAGGGTGTGCGAAAGAATCCCATGAAGAGAGACTTTCTGAGATGAGGAATAAGATTATAAGACTAAGCCGACCAATGTCGTTGTAGCATGCTACTTATGGAAAAGAGAGTAGATTGAAGTTTCGATGTGATCACCAAAAGCCTAGACTTCCAGACCCCTCTCAACAGTTCTCGCGAGTTCAGCCCTCATTTTGAGGGTAACATGCACTCACGCTCTTCTAGGCCTTGCTAGGCTTTTCTAGCTCACCTACATTCCTCTTCGGACATCACTTTTTTTTCTCCTTCAGTGTGTTGGGTTTTGTTAGTTCATGCATAAGAAGGGAGATTGTTGGTGCATGGGCATGCATATTTTGATGACCAAAACTGTGTGTATAACTAGTAGTTAACTCAAAAGCAAGAAAAATATTGGAGCAGGAACAAGCTCAAGCATGAGGAACCCAAGTTTAAGTGAAGAAAAAGCTAAGAATCTCAACGGAGTTCAAGGTTAAGAATCTCAAGCTCGAGAAGAAGGCGAAATCTTTTATTATTGAGTCATGCATTTTGTAATTGTGTTAGAATGTAAAAGGCCTCAAGTATCATGCATCTTGCATTTCAGCACTTTGACTTCGATTTTCAGGTCAAAGAGTCAAGCTGATCAATCAACAACTCTACAATGATTGATCACACATGATCGATCAACCTTGTTTCATGATCAACCAATGTTTGAATTATAATAGTTATATTCTAGTCGATCAATTTTCTCATCATCTTCTGATTCTGATAGATAACCTAAATTCACATATTCAATCATTTGATTCTGATCGATCACCTTTTGTATCATGATCGATCATATTCCATTTCATGAAGATTTTTGAAGGCAATTTCATTCATGATTGTTTACAATGGCAACTTTTTCAAATCTCACAGCTATGGAGACTCTAGACATGATAGGACCATATACATCATTATACAACACACAACAAGAGCAACAAGTTTTCTGTTGTGTTCTTCACTCTGACAGCTCTGAAGCTCTGCAGTTAATCTTATGAGCCAGCTCCTCGCACTATAAAATTGTTTTAGTTTTGCCTCATTTTTTTTTTTCATTTTACGTCGATATTGAGGTTATTATGTTTGTTACTTAACGGTTGTAAGTTGTCCTGAACAACTTATTGCAATATGGTCGGGTTGCATGTGTAAGCAACTCAAGTTAGCGGAAGACTCGTGTGTGTCAGGTTGAAAGCTCGAATCGGAAGACAGGTCATGGTTTTTACCCAGGAGGGTTTCCACGTTAAAATATCAGTGCACTTGTAGATTGAGTGTTTATCTTGTGATTAAAAGTGCTAAGTAACGATGTGGTTGCTTGAGTTTATTACTTACAGCGATCCAAGTCATACTGTCTAATCCACCCGCACTCATCGATCGATATCCACAGGGTAAACCAACAGGTTTGTCGACCTCACACTCACACACACAAACACATGTATGCACACATGTATGTGTATGTGCATGTATTATCAGACACTTTAAATGTGTGTGTGTATAATGCAAATACGTTTATGTAATCGGTCTATGTGTACATGCATGTCCATGCTTTTTTAAATAAGTGTGAGTGACACCATTATTAGGTGTTCACCAAGTGTATACATGAATATGTGTAAATCTATGTTTATAGTACATAGAAATATGCATTTGTAAATGTACAAGTATAACAAAATGTGTATGTGTGCATTTATAGACATGTGTAGAAGTGTGTGTATGTGATGTATATATTGTGTTACGTAAAAGATATTAAAAAACACGAGATGTATCAAGACAGTTTTCTGGCAGTGAGATGAGGCATAATCTGTGAGGCGATGGAGACACAAACCTCAAATTATAGAGAAAATACATAAAAAGTATTATTAAACAAAGCAATATTGTCGCAAACTCCTAAACATTGTTGTAAAAGTCGGTGGACTAGGCCGACTAGTCGGTTCGACTAGTCGAGTCGAAGGGATAGCCGACTCGATTAGGCCTAATCGACCATTAGTCGGTCAAGTGAACTACTCGGGCCGACTACTCGGCCGACTTTTACATAGGGATTTTTACTTTTTTATTTTTTATTTTTTTTGAAAGTAAACTTCTTCTAATCTGCTTAATAGTATATTTAAAGTCAACTACTTCTTTTGTTTCATTATGATAATATAGAAAATGTACAAATCTACGCAAATATATAAGAATATATGTATGAAAAATGATTTATATATTTAAAATAATTAAAACAATTCAAAACCAACAAATATCCAACTAAATCCGATTAGTGGTACCGACTGTCGATTAATCCTTAGTCAGTAGTCCCACCGACCAAGTACCGACTACCGATTTCTACAACCTTGCTCATAAACTTCAAATATTCACGAACTATATTATCAAACTTCTAAATTTATGTATTCCCACATTGAATACATGCAGACAGTATACCATATTAATCATATATATTACTTTACAACGCGTCAACGCGACATCCTTTTTTTCCTTTCAAAAACAAACTTACAATATGTAATTGTGTAATGTTCAAATTGTGAACTTTCAATCCGCTATATTCTTACAAAGACACACGATCTCTTAAATGTATGCCATATTCATTGTATGACACAAGCAGTAGTATATCATTAGTTGATGTGAAACCCCTAAGTACCAAATTCACTAAAACCCGATTTCCAACCTGGTCTATTAGGAAAAATAATAAGTTGTTTATTCATGAAGCCCTAGGGTTCTCTTATATAGAGGAGATACCCGTTGTTCATCATCCCACCGACAGGTACATGGACGATTTGATATCATCCGTAGGTTCCTTAAGTTGCATGGATACTGACAGCCCTTATTGCAAAGCAACACCAAGTCCCATGGGCAAATACATATCATCACAAGATAAGAGATCATTTGGCATCTTCCCAGCATTCTTTTCATGCTCATCCTCAAGCGTATGCACCTCCATCATATTCATATGGTTACAGTGGGTATGGAGGATATAGCAGCTACATCGGTGAGAACTACCAAGGTAGCCAACCTGAGCAGAGCCAGGGTAGCTTCTTTGGCGGTGACATTTATGATTTCTTCCTTAAGTACATGCCAATGCCTCCTCCTCTACAGAGATCTTCTCCTACTCTGTCATCGTCATCCAGAGGATCTCAAGCCAGTACTTCGCAGCCCCGTCGTGCCACTCATGATACCAGATCTAGTGCTGCTTATCCTCATCTCGGGATACTCATAGGCATCGATGACCACCAATACATGCAATATGTGATGGATTGCAAAGCCATGTACTCGTACATGACATGGGAGAACTATTACAAGTACATTGAATCGATTGTGTTATGAGAGACAACGAGGGGGCGATTCAGATCCATCGCGGAACTCTTGTTTCTGAACTGAACTCATGGTTCTGAACTGAACTCATCACCATGTAATATCTTTTAATCTTTTATTGCAGTAATCATATATTTATTGTTTCATTGTTTGAAGTACTCAGATTAACTCCATTTGCAATACCTAACATATTGTTTATATGACTGATATGTATGATATAAGAGGTATATATGAGAGATATGTGTGACATAATTGTGTATTTATAAGTTATTTATTGTTCTAATAACTTGAAAGATCTTAATTATAAAAAATGAAAAATATAGCTTTTGAACCATTTCCAACATTTCTATCGAAATCGTCGAAATTTCAGGAAAATTTCGATATACAGGGTCATTGAAATAAAATCAAAATCGAGATTTCGAACCTTGCTTTTCACACACCCCTCCCTCATCAGCGAACCCAGGTGGTTGCTGCATATAGACCTCCTCATGTAGGTCACCATAGAGAAATACATTCTTCACATCAAGTTTCACCATCTCAAAACGAAATCGAAATCAAGATTTAAAATCTTGTCTCAAACATGTAGCAAAGCAAAGAATAAAAGGCATGCAAAGGATGTCCATTCTGTTTGGCTCTGTATATATCAAACTAGAGATGAAGAATCTCGACCTTATTCTTCGCATGGGTATATGTAGCTGCCAGAATATCCCACATCACCTTAGTGGTGGAATGGTTCACAATATCAATGACAATCTTTGTACTAAGAGTCCCAGAGACAAACATGTGCAGACTGTCATCTTGCTTCCATGAAGCATTGTCCCCAGTCTTTTCCGTAGACTCAAGCACTGTCAAAATGTGCTCCTTGTTATTGCGCTACATAAGGGCCATAAATTGCATGGACCACAACTCATAGTTGGGTCCATCCATCTTCACAATGGGAGTCGAGCCCTTGAAGGCACCGGACGAAGAAAAGATGTCACCATTGTTTTCTAACATGATTAAAAAAACTCCAAAATGGAACTTGATTGGGGAAGTAGACCGATCCGGGCAAGTCTACACGATCATATAGAGGATTAGTTGTACGTGTAAACCTATACAACCATCATCATCAATCCCTGATTTACGCTAAGGCTGGAAAACATGATTTAGATGTCTGAAATCACATTTTCTGGTCAAAATCAGACTGATTCGGAGTGTTGGACGCGGCCGAAACAGAATAGGAGAGCACATAATGAGATGGGTAGTGTGGGTAGATGGTACCAACAGAGGTCCGTAGGTGGCTGGTGGCAAACGACGGGGACCCGGAGGAGGGCGCCGATGCTAGGCTGGGACCAACGGAGATCCACAACGACACAGGTGTCCGCTATCAAGGTTGTTGCAGCACGCGGGGGGGCCTTCGGGGTAGGGGTTGCTGCTAGGCAGCATCGTCGGAGGTCCTTCGAGGGAGGTGGCTGCGCACGACGCGCAAGGAGAGAGATGGAGGCAAATAGGGTTACGAGAACTCCATGTATCAGAGAACTATATGGCCATCCTCCGATACCATGTTGGAAAAAATAATAAGTTGCTTATTCATGAGGCCATAGAGTTCTCTATGTAGAGGAGATACTTGTTGGGCAAATTACATAAAGAAGACGAGAGAATAGATAATACAATGAAGCATAGAAATAACAAATATCTCAACATGATCCAATATCCAAATTGCATAAGTGAGTGGCTTCGTGGAGTTTAAGACTTAATACGCCATACAGAGTGCATACTTATAGTTTTTTCAGCTTGTTTTGTACTTTTGAGAGACATGTTTCGTGTGTATGTATATATGTACTCTTATGGACTCTACAGGAAATGTATGTTGTGGACATAGTATTTTTCTGTTGGTTACTTTGTTATATCACAAGGAACAATAATGAGTTGCATTTCTTTCTTTTACTTAGTTTATTCTCCTGCATAAATTATTATAGATGTGTTTCAAACGTGAATCTGTTGTTTATGAGTTGGTTGCTGAGTATCAAGATTTGGGGTCGTGACAATCCTGACTTTCCTTGAGTTAGACTCAGTGTTTAGACCCTACTTGTATGCAGGTTGGAAATTATAAGCCATGGTGATGGCTATATGTTTCGTATGACCGAGTCAGTTGCTATGGATGGGTTTTGGTTAATAAGATGAGCGGGAATGACGAGAGTCAGTTATACATAATGCGCTTTACAACAAGTTTTCTTGTACACACCTATTTTCTTACAATTGCAGTTTACCCTCTTTCAATTGTTGTTGTATAGCCATATTGGTCACTGCGTTTATAAACTTATTTGCATGAATTCGACAGGTTCGCAAGAAAGAGTCATATCAATAGGCGGTTTGACTTTGTACAGCTAAGACTAGTGGTAAATTAGCTTACTTTTCTTTTATTTTCTTAAATCGGTACATGTTTTTCGAAGACATGATGGTATGTACATGATTGTTATAGATTTTGATACATTGTACATCTTTTGTGGACATGATGATGCAAACAGAAAAAGAATGGAATGTGTTACTTGTTCTTTATTTACTACCCTCCTGCATGTATTGTATAGATTGGTATTTTGAATGTAGAATCGTATGTGTGGATGTGTATTGTTGAATATAAGGACCCTGGGGGCTTCACAGTTGATATGAAATGTCCATGCTAACTAAAAACGATCACTATGCATATACATAACTTTTCGACGCAATGATTATGCATTGACGAAATAATGCCTTACATGTATGTTTGTTGTTCCTATTATCAATCATGATTATTTAAGCTATATTACCTTTATTCTATTTACTTTTTCAAAAAGAACTGAGGCAACATCTCGATACCACCTCAATGCCTCAGGTGCCTTAATACCCCCTAAAGTTTGAAAAAGCGGAAGCAGAATGAGGCGTTTTCCTTGGAGGCGAGGCGGTCAAGACGTACGCCTAAGTTTGTATAAGAAAATAATTACAAAAAGTATAATAGATATATTTATTAATGAAATAATCTAATCTGAAAGACATATAATATATAACATTGTAATATATATAATGAAATTATGAAGATAAGAACATGAAAAATAGGATATGTCAGTTCCATTAAACTTTCTACTAAATTTTACCTGATCAAAAAGGAAATAATTGGCTATAACTACCACTAAAAAATTATCAAAGAGGGAGTCATTGGCTATAATTGTCATTAAAGATATCCAAGATGTTGATATGAATCATATGAATCCTAATTGTATGTTCTTCTGAACCCAGTTGAAGAACGGTCCGAGATCCCCCTATGTCATCATACCCCCACCAGTATGAGGGTTGCAGGGGGCAGCGCCCTTGTCTCGAATTTTTTTCTTATATGGGTATTCGAATTCGCATGCATATAATATTCGTGGATTCATATGTTTAATGATGTAATATTAAGAGTTCACTGAAATAACTGGACATGTTAATGATAAATATGAATATAAAAGAGGTCAAATTTAAGCACTCATCTTGCATAAATATATCCTCAACAACTAGGCCTTTATAAACATCTAAAACTACCAATAGGACCAATTATTTTCTTTAAAAAATGCTCGGCAAATCCCTAAAGCCTCAAGTACCGCCTCGCCCCACTTAACAGCCTTGCCTCAGCCAGGGGGTTTGAGGCTGTCGCCTCGAGGCTCTTTGGCCCACCCTGTTTCGCCTCGAGGTACGTTTTTTCAAGCAGAGATATCGCTTCGGACTACAAGGATATAGCCTCGAGGTTTCATGGGAAAACGTATGAGGCTTATGGCTCAGTGCCCCGAGATGAGTTTTAAAAACCATGGTAATGTTCACATTATGAACTTGCGAATCCACTATATTCTTGCAAAAACACACAATCTCTTGAATGTATACAATATTCATTGTATGATACATGCAATAGAATATCATTAGTAAATATGAAATGTTCGTAATAGCTAAAACAATCACTATGCATATGCATGATTTTTTTCAATGCAATGATTATGAGTTGATGAAAAATTGCATCACAAGTATGCATAGACAATCATTAATCACAATTAATTGTTACTGGGAAACCCAACAATAACAGCCTCACACATGAAATTTAAAAAAGTAAAAAACACCGCAAGATGGTGAGTAAGAATTAGGGTTTTTTATATGAAAACAACATCAAGGCTACAATGTCATACTGATTTAGTGATGCATAATCTTCAACAGGCCAAGACAGTATTGAGGTGATGAGTAAGGAGAAACCATGGGATCGCTTGGATCTGTTGAGAAATGAAAGCTTTGCAAATGAAGAGATTTCGCTATTATATCTACCCTAGTTTATACTTGGAAGCTTATGGGGAAAATAACACTATATCAGATTATTTTATTGCCAGTATCCTTTGATTGGATGGAAATTTTGTACAAAAGATAAAAGTATCAAATTATCTTTTATGTTCTTCTATTTTTAGTTTAATGCAATTTATTAAGATCGTCACATAACACCATAGTCACCTTCTATATCCAACATAATATTTATTCAATGTGACTATTATAGCTTGAGTGTGCATACTATTTTGCTAGCCATCGACTTTTAAGTAGAATACAATTTATACTTTACTATATAAAGTATTTAATATATTATAAAATTATTATAAACGGCTGGTCTCAAACATGCTACTTAAATCATTATATAATTCAAAAAAACAACTTACTTGTGAAATTTTGAACATCGAATACGAGTTTCTAGAACAACGAAAAGTAGTTGATTTTTTTTGTGAAATCTAACGATTCGGGGGAGACATGGCATGGTGTTCGCTCCAAAAGCGATAAACAAGAAGTTAAGAAGTACATGGACAGAGAGAGAAGGGAGAGAGATGGGATCGAGAAGATCCCATCCTGAACAGAAGATGCGAATTACAGCAATGTCCAATCGTGAGATAGAAGTGTCGCGTGAGCCAAAATATTCTCCTTGTAAAATCTTTGGCCCCTAAAAATTGTTGCATTACGCCCCAGTCAAATCGCCCAAATGTAAGCAAAAAGTCACACGAAGTCTCTGCGCGCCCTGTCCTTGTTGGACCGCAATGAGTCCCAAAAACCGACCAAGTCCGAGGTGTTGATCCAAGATATCCCCGCCTCCTCCCAGACGCCAGCAGTGACTGAGTAATTGAAGAAAAGGTGATTTATGGATTCCACGTCGTTGCCACAGAGAACACAAACCACCGAAGACAAATCACCAAAGAGCCTAGCGCAACGATCGCGAGTTAAGATCCTCTCTCTGCGGAAAAGCCAAAGGAAGAAAGCTACCCTCTCCGGTAGCTTCAATAGCCACAGGAAGTTGCAGTGGAGAATGAGGTCCGAATGAGGCTGCGGATGAAGGGAGAATGCCCTGAAGGCCTTCCTCGTGGAGAAGTCGCCATCCCGCCAAGCCCAGTGATCACGACCCCTCGAAGGCTTGGGCGCACTCTTAAGAGCATCCAGAAGTGCAAGAAGCTCGTCGAAACGCTGATCAGAGAGGTTGCCCAGAAGCGACGGAAACCAACCATCCCGCGACCAAGAGGAGGCCACCGAAGCACGCCCATCGGACGCCAAGGCACAAAGGCGCGGGAAAGAAACACTTAGGGGGGCACCACCAGCCCAACTGTCCAACCAGAACTTGAAAGAGCTGCCATCCCCGAGAACATGAGCAAAAAGATGAGAATAGCGCTGACTCACCGAAACCACCCCGCGCCAGAAGGGAGTACGAGAGCGGCGATCACCGAGATCCCCCACCAGGTCCACACCTAAACCCAGAATCTCGCGCAATAAGGACGAGCAGAAGTTGTCCGAGCCACCCCATAGCCTGTTAACCCATTTAAGCAGGAGAGCGTCATTGACCCAATCGAGACGACGGATGCCAAGACCTCCCTCACACTTCCTCTTCGTCACCTCGCCCCATTCCACCAGATTTGGACCACGCGCGGAAGGACCTCTTCTTCCCCAAAGGAAATTTCGCATCAGCTTCTCAATACGGTTCCGTACCCCGACCGGCAGCAGCCAATTGGATAGAAAGTAAATGGGGATCGAAGAAAGAACTGATTTGATGAGCACAAGGCGGCCACCCCGCGATAGCATGGATGCACTCCAGCCGGAGAGCCTCCTCTCCACCTTCTCAATAATCATGTGCCAGTCGCGTTGCCTAGTCCTCCCCGCCCCCAGGGGCATGCCCAAGTAGTCGATCGGAAGAGAAGAGGGTTGGGAGCCCAGAATCAGCCCACAAGCGGCAATCGTCTCCGAATCCAAAGCAAAGGGAATCACCTTGGAGCCTAAAAAAAAGGGAATCACCTTGGATTTGCTTTGATTGATGAGCAGACCCGAGAGCTCACTGAAGATTTCCAAAGTCGCCGCCATCCCCCTGACCTCATCATGACCTCCCTCAACGAACACGATAGTGTCGTCCGCGTATTGAAGGGTCGGGACGATCCGGTCGCCGCAAGAGAACCCCATGGAAAAACCATGATCAACCACACGAACCGCCATCCGAGAAAGCACATCGATCGCAAGAACAAAAAGAAGGGGGGCCAGGGGGCAGCCTTGTCGCACGCCTCTTCTAGGCTGGAAGCGATCACCCACGATGCGGCCATTTTTTTGAAGTCAAAACAAGGGGGAGACACTCTGCGGTGTTCACCCAAATATATTAGATAAAAAGGAAAGGAAAAAGGGTGTACAAAAACAACAAAAAGCTGTACATAGGGGCGATACAGTCCCCTTTCAAACCAAAAACGAGATGAGGCCTAAACTGACCCCACTCTTTCACCAATCTCTCACAGTGAATAAGCACGTTTTCCTTGTAGAAGCGTTGGCCAGAGAATAAGGCCCCATTTCTCCCAAGCCAAATCGACCAGAGCCTCACCACTGGAAGCAATATTTCCCTTCTAACTCTGTTTCTGTTGAGGACCAAGGAGCCGCAGAAGGCCATCAAGTCATCCGTTCTCACCCACTCCACATCTGGTTCCTCCCAAACCCCTCTTACCGAGGGACACTCGAAGAATAAATGTTCCAAAGTTTCCACCGCCGAATTGCAAAGCACACAGAAGTTGGAGATATTGGCCATGAATGTAGCGCAGTGATCCCTTATCAGCAGCCTCCTTCTGCGGAAAAGCCATAAGAAGAAGCCAATGCGCACAGGTAACCTTAGGCCCCAGAAGAACCCACAATCGCGCACCAAGACGTCAGAACTCACCAGTGGTGTCTGAGCCAACGCCCCATAGGCCTTCCGCGTCGAGAAGGGCCCATCCCTCCAGGCCCAGTGGTCTCGCCCCTCGGAAGGCCTACCAGCAACCATTAGGGCGTCCAATAGGGAGAGAAAGTCATCAAGCCTTTGATCCGAAAAGTTTGCCAAGAAGCGCGGACACCAACAGTCGTCCACCCAGCAAGAGGCAACTGAGACCTCCTTATCAGCCGCCAGAGCAAACAAATGTGGGAAACGCACATTCAAGGGACCCCCTCCCATCCAATTGTCTTTCCAGAATTTAAAAAATTCTCCATTCCCCAGCATAGGCTTAAAAAGTGATCTATTCCTTTCAAAAACCTCCTGCACACCACGCCAAAATGGTGTCTGAGCACCAATCACCCCAACCCGCTCCACCCCCTCCCTTCCCTCCCCATGGATCTCCCGCAAGATGTCAGTAAAGAAATTTCCTCCCTGGCCCCAAACCCTACTCGCCTACTTGAGAAAGAAAGCATCATTAACAAGCTCCAACCGCCCCACACCCAAACCCCCATCCTGCTTGCCCCTAGAGACCTCCTCCCACGCCACGAGATGAATCCCACCCCCAGACCCACCATTTCTTCCCCACAGAAACCTACGCATACAACTTTCAAGTCGCCTACGGATCCCCACCGGCATACGACAATTCGACAAGAAGAACACCGGGATAGAGGAGAGCACCGCCTTGAGAAGAACAAGCCGACCCCCTCTCGACAGAAGGGATGCACGCCAACCAGCAAGGCGCGCCTCCACCCTCTCGACCACCGGAAGCCAATCCCTAATCCTGGCCCTCACTACCACCAGCGGCAGACCAAGGTACCCAATAGGAAGCTCGCTCGGAGGAGACCCTAAAAGCTTGCCACATTCGATCGCCATCGCTCCGTCATCCCAAAAGGAATAACCTTGGACTTGCTCCCATTCATATACAGACCCGACAATTCAGTAAATAGATCAAGGGTTACCGCCATGCCGGAGACCTCAGATACTCCTCCCTCAATGAAGCAAATGGTGTCATCGGTGAATTGAAGCAAGGGCACGGAAAGGTGCCCCTTAGACAAACCTTTCGAGAGCCCGGCATCAATGACACGATCAGCGATACGAGCCAAAACATCAGCCGCCACAACAAACAGAAGAGGGGCCAGGGGCATCCCTGGCGCAGCCCCCTTCTAGGCTGAAAGGAGCCCCCCTCCAAACGACCATTGACCAAAACGGAGAAAGACACAGTGGTCACGCACCGTCACATCCACGAAATCCATATCTCAGGGAAACCACGTCTTCTCAGAACCGACCATAAGAAACTCCATTCAAGGCTGTCATAAGCTTTGGCGAAATCGATCTTCCATAGGACCCCCTGAGTATCAGTGCTCTTCCAATCGGCGACCAACTCCGAAGCCACCGCAATGCAATCAGATATCTGTCTGCCACGAATAAAGGCGGTCTGGACCGAAGAAACAATCGAGTCAAGGGTCTGAGCAAGTCGACGAGCCAACACCTTAGCGACAATAAGATAGATGGCGTTGGATATCGAGATGGGACAGAAATCCTCAATACTCTCCGCCGCCGAGGACTTCGGAATAAGCAACAAGATGGCCCTATTAATCCGATCCAAACCCGCATTACCACAGCAGAACTCAGTAACGACCTCGAAAACATCATCGCCCACCACCTCCCAAAAATCTCGATAAAACGCCACGGAGAAACCATCGGGGCCCGGGGACATTCCAACCCCTTCACGAATTTAAGAGACATTTTGATGTACTTATAGTTATATATCTTCATATTACATTCAATTGGCTATTTTCGTAAGGACATGCATTTTGTTAGTATGATTATTATTCATAAGAACACATGTGTCAACCACCTCAAAGCTTATGCCTAGCCTCATTTACATTAATTGTCTTGATCTACCTCTCATTTTTAAAACTTTAATCCAGCATAGGTAATAGGTAGCGGTCAAATGCAACCTTATGACTTACGAGTTTATCAATAAATGTAGCCATTGTACCCTCATCCATTCCAAAGTAATAAAGGTGAACTTTTGACCATTAACCGTTGGAGAAAAAGCCCCCTCAAAAAAACTTTTTGAAGTCCAAAAGAGGGGGTAACACGCTATGGTGTCCGTCCCAAAATTATATTAAAGAAGTTAGGAGAAACAAAAAACAACTGGAGAGACATTCACACCAGAATCCAGTCCTCAACAAAACCCTTGGACCACCTTTAACAGAAAAATGTCCAATAAATCATTAGTAGCAACAGCCTCCTCAGCTCTCGCGACCACCTTTAACAGAAAAACATATCATCCACATATTGATGTAGATGGGAAGAGTTGTTTAACCACCAATACAGAATCACATCACCAAACCCTCAATACAAACCCCCACGCATGCCATGCATTTGTTGCCAAATCATCACTTGTCATTACATAGAGAAGCAATGTTAATGAACAATCCTGTACATCCATGGAATGCTGATATGTAACTCTTGCTAAAGCCCACCAACCCAAATATCACATGCAACATAGAACTCAACTACAACTACATTGAGATACTAGCCCATTAGGATTTGATGAATCTCGATAATAACAGTTCCAGGACTAAAGCTGTGCGTGTGCTTATCCTTGCATCAACTCCCCACAGAGATGCGATAGATTATTACATTATAAATATAGGTGAATGTGTAATTGATGATAGATCAGATATTCCTATGAACAAGAGCACAATATTGTCGACACATGGACACTATAATGCAACAATTATTAAAAGCATTAATAATGTGTGGATCTGCCTACGAACTTCTGGTTCTATAGATTAACTATGTATTTTCCAGCATTTGTTATATATATTCTAGTATTTAATTTATTTTATAAACTCTGCTATCATTTTTTTTGAAAGCTTAAACTCTGCTATCATGAAACATGCCATGCATTAAGTTTATTTTCTTAGTTGCATGCTAGACTTATTAAGACATCGGTATTGCCACATGAAATATATGATGTGAACCAAGTCAAACCTCCTGATTACACCAATTTTTAGCAACAAATGTGTACTTATATCTTATTTGTTGATTAAAGGATGTTGAAAACCTTGATTTCTGGAGGAAAAAATAAAATTTTTCAACTACAATTTCCAGTTATGTTGATGAAATATTAGTAAAACTTCTTCGATAGTTTGCTTTTCAAGCTCAGGGAGAAGACAACTAAATCAATATTGGAGCCTCAAAAAAAAACTCAATCAATATTGAGGTCGTGTATAGCACAAAGTAACTCCTCTAGAACATCCCAAGGGAGGTCCTCTCGCAATATTATCAGCAACATCCTGGAATCTCCTCGCATATGTTGCCAAGCTCCAAAATAACCATGAACAAAGAATGCTTGAAACAATGCAACAATGCTACATTTACCTCTCCTGTACGTTCAAACCCATTCTAGCTTATTGCTCCTTTCTCAATTAATTCCTCCTCGTCTAAACACAGATATAAATGCTAATGTATGAAAGAAACTAGAACCTCAATCCCTTCCTCGTAGCCATGTCCTTCTAAAATGCTACCTTTAAGCAATTCCCACCTTTAGATCCTCCTCATTCACCAATTGAGACATCTATACATCATCAACATTGTCTAATCTTGAGATATGCGAGACTGTCACCCAACTCTACACCATGTTTTTCCTAAGCCTTTTATACTTGAAAAAAAAATTAACGACCTTAGCTACTATGGCAAAATTCAAGCTATCATTCCCCACCGCAACCCCCAAACACAATGATCCTTGACCAAATCCCTGAACCAAGGTTCACACAAGCCTTCACCCTAGCAGCGTAGAGGCTCCAACAATGGCAAGTGCATAAAAATTGATCCAAGCAAGAATCAGACTTTTTATCTCCATACTTATCCAAAAGTATGATTAATAGTGATAACCAGGTCCATCGGCCCAAGCTCATCATGACACCCATAGAATCTACCATGAGTAGGTTTTAAATTGCTCTCTCTATTGTGTTACGAAATATCAAGCTAAGGGCGGTATTAAAAAACCCTTCCCAAATGACAAGATGGTCCAAAAAAATTTGACCATCTCCTTGAAATTGCTCGACAACTCATGTCTTCAAAAGATCTCTACCAATCACGATACTAGGGTAAAGACAGACAAATTTGTCAACTTCTCATTTATGCTACAACCAACACTTGAGCTCCAACCTACAGCAAGGAAGGCTGTATCGATATCGATTCCGGACTCCGGAAAAGGATTATATCGCCGATATATTGAGGATATCAATGGAAATGTCAAAAATGGCTCAAAAAAGCCAATTTTCTGCCATTTTTTCAGAAATTAAGATCATCCAAGATATTAATACAACAAATAACCTACAAATACACACTTATATCACATGGCATGGTTATTAAGGCGGCAAGGCGACATGGCGTTAAACCTGGGCTCCTGTACGCCTAGACGCGCTTAAGTGCGCCTAGGCGTTTTCCAAAGTGTGTCCTACGTATCGCATTTGAGACATGCGACATGTAGTTATTTAAAGCAAATGGATGTCGCATGTCTCAAATGCGACATCATTTTTCTATTTTTAAGCGTGTGTCGCATTTTGGATATGTGTCACATTTTTAAATGGATGTCACATGTCTCAAATGTCCTATGTACATCGCATTTTGTAAATGTGCCATGTATATCGTATTTTCAAAATGCGATATATGTGTAGTATGCATAAAAAAATAGTCGCCTAGGTGCCCGGGCGCACCCGGGCGCGCCTTGGCGCCCAAGCGATCCAAGGCGTACGTCATTTTCTATAAAAGCAAGGCGTTCTTTCTAGGCGCACTGCTTGGGGCGTCTGGGCGCATAGGCATGTGCCTTGACATCTATGTCACGTATATCGGTCATTTATAGACCATATATCGCACATGGCGGTCATTTCGAATATATCGATGTTAATGTTGAGTCATGATTTATAGATATTGGGAATGGAGTTCGTCCATTTTCTTAAAACACTAAATATCTTACTAATGTACTCTTAGATCACACATATCGATCATCTATGACCCTTATATAACACATATCGTTCATATCGAACATATCACGGGTATTGTTAATTGTTGACCTATAGATATTGGAAATGGAGTTCGTCCAAGTTCTTATAACACTAAATAACTTGCAAATATACTCTTAGATCGTACATATCGATCCAATGACCCTTGTATCGCACATATCGAACATATCACGGGTACTGTTGATTGTTTATCTATAGATATTGGAAATGGAGTTCGTCCAAGTTCTTATAACACTAAATAACTAACAAATATACTCTTTGATCACGCATATCAATCATCTATGACCCATATATCGCATATATCAGTTATGTTATTGTTACCCTTTATTGCTAACTTGTGGATATTGGAAATGTAGTACATACAAGTTCTTATAACACTAAAAAACTTACAAATATACACTTATATCGCACATAGCGATCATCTATGACACTTGTATTGCACATATCTGTCATATTGAGCGTATCATTTGTTAATGTTGATTGTTGACTTATATATATTGGAAATGGAGTTCATCCAAGACTTATACTGCATCACATATTATGTATAAATAATATGCTTGAGCTATTTTGGGAACCAAACAAATAAATAGCATAATAGCTTTTTTCTAAAAGAGACATAATTTATAATGATATTTTCGAAGGGGGAAGAAGATGAATAAAAATCGTTTGGACACCCTCAAGTTGAAGAACCAATATATGCACCCCTCCTATTGCATCAAACCCTACCAATTGAGATATTTTTATCTCATTACCTTTATTTTGTATTTTCTTATTTCTTCGTCTACTTTATGTAATTTTCCCTTAGAGATTTTCTCATATATAAGAGAGCTCTAGAGCTACGATGAATGATAACTTTTCATTTTTCACATATTTCCACGTGGTATCAGAGCAACGGTCCTAGACCAGAGCCGGCGCCCTAACCCTAGCCCCTCCCCACCAAATCACGTGCCATCTACGCCACTCGAGGCTGTCGCCCTAGCCGCCCGAGGTCGCCGCACGGGCCTCGTTCTCTCCGCAGGCCGCCGCCCCCACCTCCGGCTTCTCTCTCGTGTGCGCGGGTGGCTGCACAGGTTGCCGCCCAGAAGGAGGTTGTCATAGCGGCTGCCACCTGCGACGCACAGGCTCGCTGCTCCTTTCCTGTCGCTGCCTTTGTTTAGGCTTGTTCTTGGGCCTCTAGGGTGTGACATGATCATCTAAAACACCTTCATCACCCAACGGAGCCTCCCAAAAATGGAAGAAGTTGTGGTATGAGTCTACACACGCAACCATCTTACTGTATGTCAATGTAGATGCAGGTCTTATTTGTTGAAGTCCCAATCTTGGTGATAGTTGTCAGTATAGTTGAGAACAGAGCTAATGTTCCGTCTCTGGGTGCCTTCAAAGGTCCAGCGCCTATCGTCAAGATGGATGGAACAAACTATGAACTATGGGTCATGCAGTTCATGAGTCTGATGCAGTGTAATGGCAAGAAGCACATCCTCACGGTGGAGGAGCCAAGTGACAAGACTGGGGTAAATGCCTCATGGGAGGCAGACGATGCTTATGCACGAGTGTGGCTATTTGGGACAGTATCTACAGAGATAGCTAATAATATATTGAGTCAGCCTACCGCAAAGGCTGTGTAGGACATTCTCGCAGCTTCATACTCTCCGAAGAATGAGTCGAAGATATTGCAGCTCCAGCCTGATATCTTTACATCGAAGAAGAATGGTCGCCCCCTTCATACTCTCTACACTTCGTTAAGGGGCATGTTTGAGAAGCTACACGGCTACATTCCCTTGACTGACACGCTAGAGAAGCTCAAGGCATATAGAGACTCTATAATGACTGGGGTCTTTCTAGCTACCCTCGATCCTGAATATTATTCAGCTCGCGCCCAGATTCTTACTGATGCTACCATACCTCCTATGGAGGAGGCATATCGCAGACTAAGTAGGCTATCTATTTCCTCTGATGGTAATGTGCAATCTCAGACATCTTCAGCCATGGCTGCATCTCGTGGTAAAGGAAACCCTACTCCATATCGTGGTAGAGGAGGACTTAGCCGTGGCAGAGGAGGGGGCGATCGACCCCGTCAGCCATACACCTACTGTCACAGGACAGGCCACTCTGAGGAAACCTGTTATTCTAAGCATGGGTTTCCTGCTTCAGTTAGAGTTGCAGAACAATCTCAACAGGTTAGGAGTCCATCTCTTGTTGTTGATCAGAGATTTGACAAATCCGTGGCCAAACTCAGGGAGATCATGCCTACTCCTAGGTCAACTAGCTCTCCCTCAGGATCCTCAGAGGTAGTTGCATCTATTGTTGCATCTTCATCAGGTATAGCATATACCTTTACTAGTTCTTACAAGGCAGATTTGTCATAGTAGATCATGGACTCAGGTGCATCTCATCACCTCTGTGGTGATAGAGGTCAAGTTAGTTCGTTCAGTCCAATCCAGCATGGACGATCGGTTGTAATAGCAGATGGAACACACTCTCCCATTACTGGTCAGGGGGAGGAGTAGTAACTCCTGCAATGAGACTCCAGGATGTTCTTTATGCTCCTGAGTTTTCAATGAATTTACTATCTATTAGTCAAATCATCAAGGACTTACACTGTCGCGCCATTTTTGATCCGTTTGCTCTAGTGTTTCATGACAATATAATGGGTAAGGTGATTGGTTCTGGCCGTGAGCATGGAGGTCTCTACAGACTAGTGCAATCCCCTTATGTAGACGCTTCTTCTATACGTACCGGGTCTGTATCACCATATATGTGGCATCTTTGTTTTGGTCATCTTCCTCTGCAAAAGTTGTGTCACATTCTTCCACAGATTTCCCCTCGCTCTACCTTTCAGTGTGAGGCCTGCCAGCTTGGGAAGCATCATCGGTCCACGTTCCAACGTTGTCAGGGTTGAAGTAGTTGTTGTCTGTTTGAGTTAGTTCATTTTGATATTTGGGGTCCATGTCGTATCCCTGCTCGTCAGGGGCATAGATATTATCTTGTCGTTGTTGATGAGTTTTCCATATTGTCGTGGGTCTTTCTTCTTAAAAACTAGTCTGATGATGGTCATGTTATTCATACCTTCATTAATAAAATAAAAAACATTTTTCTGCAAAAATCAAGTATATACGTTCTGACAATGCACTAGAATTTTGTAGTGAACAGCTTGCCGCGTTCCTTGCGCCCCATGGTATTGAGCATCAAACATCTTGTGTGTATACATCACAACAGAATGGGATGGCTAAAAGAAAACACCGCCACCTTATGGATGTTACAAGTACTCTTTTGATTCAAAGTCGTGCTCCTCATTCTTATCAGGGGGATACGATTCGAACTGCTTGTTACATGGTTAATCCTATGCCCTCTTCGGTTCTAGGAGAAAAGATCACGTTCTTGATAGTGTTTCTCGAAACGGATCTTCTCTCTCACACCTCGAGTCTTTGGTTCAGTGGCCTTCGTTCACTAGATGTCACCTGGTTTTGACAAGCTCTCTCCTAGAGCTGTCAAATGTGTGTTTGTTGGGTACTCCCATATTCAAAAGGGATATCGTTGCTTCGACCTTGTTCGACGAAGGTACTATGTTAGTGCAGATGTCACCTTTTTTGAGTCTATCATGTACTTCTCTCCTACAGGTGACAAGCTCATTTCTTCAGATGATGGGGAAGAGGTCTATATGCCTCTACCTTCGATCTCTGCTCTACCATCAGCACCGCCTCCACCACCTTCGCCTCCACTACCACCATCGTTGTCGCCTCCACCACGGCCTTCCACACCTACATTCTTTCCTCAGGTTTACCAACTTCGACCTCGTGCTCATGTGCCTTGTTCATCATCCAGCACGCCCAAGGTATGTTTTGAGCTTTTGAGTTCTTCTAATGGCAATGGTGATTTGCATGTACAGCTTGAGGTGCAGGATGTTGACGATGCTACATCTTCCAGGAGCACGAATGATCTGGTTGTGCCTATTGCTATACGGAAGCAGAGGTGTGCATGCACAATGCATCCTCTTGCTTCCCATGTGGCATCGGACCGTCTTTCCAAGGATTTTCAGAAGTTTGTTATGGGGTTGTCAGCAGTGGAGATACCATGTTCTTATCAGGAGGCGCTAAAGGTATATTTGGTTGTTGGGTTGGAGTGGGCTGGGGTAACATGATTTGAATAGTAGTTGTTTGTGATGGTTATGAGGGTTGGAGAGGGTTGGAATAAGGAATGCGATATGATGTTACTATCATTTGTGATGGATTTCCAACCCAAGAAAAGAGAGGGATAAACTGGGTTACTCCGGGGTAACCCAATTACCAAACGAGCCCTAAAGAGTAGTCAGTGGCATCTTGTTATGGAAGAGGGAATGGCAGCTTTACAGTCTCGAGGTACGTGGAGTGTTGTGTAGGCTCCTCCAGGTGCATCTATTGTTGGTAGTAAGTGGGTGTTCACTGTGAAACACCATGTTGATGGTACAATTGACAGATATAAGGCCGGACTGATTGCTCGTGGGTTCACCCAAACGTATGGGGTAGACTATCATGATACTTTTTCACCGATTGCGCTTCACTCCACGTTAGGGATTCTTATTGCAATTGTTGTAGTCCGTAACTGACCACTTTTTCAGTTAGATATCAAAAATGCTTTCTTGTATGGGGATCTGCAAGAGGAAGTTTACATGCAGCAGCCATCAGGGTTTGCTGCCATGGAAGGAAATATCGGCAATATATCGCCGATATATCGATATCGACATGGGACCGATATGGCGATATATCCCGATTTCCAAGCATTTTCTTCACAAAGGCTCATCGATATGGACGAAATTTCGACGATATATCATCGATATATCGTCGAAATATCGTATCGATATGATATCGAAACGATATCGATATCGATACAGCCTTCCATGTTCGATGCTGAGGGGGGAGTCTAGTATGGTGTGCCGACTTCACAAGGCCATATATGGCCCAAGCATAGTCTGATGGCTTGGTTTCAGAAGCTCTCACAGTTGATTGAACGGAATGGATTTGCTAGATCTACTGCAGATCATTCTCTTTTTGTTAAGAGAACTCGGAGATGTACGATTGTTGTTCTGGTTTATCTTGATGATATAATCGTTACGGGTAGCAATGAACAGGGTATTCATGCAGCTAAGAATTTCCTTGGACGACAATTTGTGACCAAGGACCTTGGCAATCTACGTTACTTTCTTATGTTGGAGTTTGTCCGCAGTCAGCAGGGTATGGTTATGATGCAAAGGAAGTATGTTACTGATCTTCTGGCAGAGACAGGTATGACAGGATGCAGAACTGCCACTAGACCAATGGATCCCAATGCTAGACTCCGTGATGATGACTCTGAGGAGATAGACAAGAGATGGTACAGAGAGCTGGTAGGGAAGTTGTTATATATTACTATTACCAGGCATGACATATCATTTGCAGTGAGTAGAGTTAGCCAGTTCATGAAGCAACTGAGACAGGTTCATATGGATGCAGTTTGTATGATCTTAAGGTATTTGAAGTCATCTCTAGGCGGAGGTCTACTTTTCAAAAGAGATATGTCACTCTCAGTTACAGGATGTGCGGACGCATATTATATTGGGTGTCCCAAGGACAGGAAGTCTACTTCATGTTTCATCGTGTTCATTGGTAGCTCACCGGTTGCATGGAAGAGTAAGAAACAAACAGTAGTTGCTCGATCCAACGTTGAATCAGAATATAGGACTATGGTTAGGGATGCAAAGGGATATGGATATATCCGTGTCCGATCTGTTATCGTATCCGTTTTATACAGATTTTGACATCCATATCCGTTTTAATATGGATACGGATATGGATATCATTTTGATATCTGCAAACATCCGTATCCGTATCCGTATATCCATTTTCGTATATAAATATAGCCGTAGATTTATTTTTAACCATATATAACATAATTCTCTACCTCCTTTTACCATATTTATATAATTTTTATGATAGAAACACACTTAGTAAATTAATATCATGTGTTTTCCATCCAATTATTATATATTTAAGTCAATTCTCTAGAGTATTTATAATATTACTTGTGTACGATCAGTATCCGTTCTACATCCGTATCCGTTTTTAAGGATATGGTAAGATAGTTTTAATATCCGTCAATATCCGTATCCGCATCCGTATTCATATTAGAAAACGGATAAGGATGGGGTAATACTTATATCCGTATCCGTATCCAACCGTTTCCATCCCTAGCTATGGTCCAAGGGAGCACGAAAATGATGTGGGTCAAGTCTGCTCTGACTGACCTTGTTATTGAGGTGCCTCTCCCAATGCACCTCAAATGTGATAATCAAGCAGCCCTATTCATAGCTAGAAACCCAGCCTTCAATGAGAGAACAAAGCACATCAAAGTTGATCGTCATTATACCCATGGCTTGATTCAAAAGGGGATTATTTCCACCTCTCATGTTGCCTCAGGAGATCAGATTGCAGACTTGTTTACCAAGGCTCTCGCAAGGGGTCCTTTTCACCGTTGTTGTTCCGAGCTGAGCATGATAGACATATATGCTCCAACTTGAGGGGGAGTGTTGAGATATGTATATCTCATTACCTTTATTTTGTAGTTTCTTATTTCTTCGGTCTACCTTATGTAATTTTTCCTTAGAGCTTTTCTCCTATATAAGAGAGCTTTAGGGCTACGATGAATGATAACTTTTCATTTTTCACATCTTTCTACACTACCAGACGAGGGTCTCGAAATAAAATATATAAAACATGACGTGTTTTAAAACTAGGAGTAGCAAAATAAGTAGCGAAATCAAGCTTACAAGGTTATTATTCATCAACATATAGATATCGGTGAAATCTTGACGATATCTGTCGGTATCCAAGATTTTTTGTATTGAAACCTCATTTTTGATCGATATGGGTCGATATGATGATATATCGCCGATATATAGGTCATATATCATCGATATCCCGGTATGGATATACACCCTGATATCGATATCCCTTTCTTCTTGATACCGATATATATATCGCCGATATATCGCGATATGGCCTTCTAGGACCTATAGACTCTTCTAAAAAAATCCCCATCTTTCCAAGCATATCCCATATAGCTCCGTAAAACAAGTAGCTCCACTAACGAAGTGATCCCCCCAAAACATCCCCACCACATACAATGCTCCTACTATCCCATCTTCAATTCTTAAAGCATCAAAATATGTGTTTCCCACTCCCTATCATATCTCTCCACCATTCTTCTCTTCATCTCCTCCTCCAAACCTCTTAAATTCCATGTTAGGATATTTGTTTATTCAACAACGAGGTCCTCACTTCCAACTCACTTCCAATTGCAACAAAGTATGATGCCTATCCAACATTTAACGTCAATACTCCTTCCAGTATCTAACTTGATTTCTCTGCTAACTCCCCTTCCTCTGAAAACTCAATTGAGCCCTCCGAAAATGTCCTCTTCTAGGTGCAACTCAACATCCTTGATTCTCTTGCCACTTATGTCTCATCCAGAACCATGTCCAAGCCCTAGTCACGTAGGTATTTGACATAGGTAAGCATATGTTCAGTGCCCAAATGGTTATCGATTCTCTCATTGTAGCACAAGTGACCCATATACAACAACAAAGCCTTTTCCCACAATTAAGCATAGTCCACTGCATGTATTGTTTGCCTCCATTCAGATCTATTTTGGGTCATTCTCAAGCTTAAATCCAAATAACTAAGATCCCTTCGGATAGTCTCATTCCAACACTTCTTGGGCCGTCCTCGCCCTCTTTTAACCAGCTCAACATCCCAAATCTCGCATCTTCTAACAAGCAACTCATATGCAAAGATAAAATAGTATCAACTATTTCCCTCCACTATAGCATCTACATCAAGATAATGGAGGAAAGTTAATTCAATGCTGACTCACTTTAATGCAAGGTTTTGGTGATGGAAAACTATGTCATTGAAGAAGTTGCAGATGCAATAATAGCACCTATTCACCACCCTAATAACAAGGAAAATGCACTAATACGCGAAAAAAGATAACTTTCTCGATACATATTGTACGAACTCATTAGTTATAACAGGATACCCACTGCCGGATGGAATTACAAAATAATATGCGATGAGGTGCATATATGATTGGGCTCTAATGGGACCTACTTGCAAAGTCATTGAGACCATTCTTGACATTGTACCATCACGCGAGCTTTGTCGCAACCAAGTCGCCAAATTGTTGCTATGCATAGGCAATAAGGCCATGTGTGGCAATACAAGGTCACATTTACGTAGGCTCATGCTGGAGGAGCATCAAGACATCACCCTCAAAACATGCCCCATTGTCAATCCCACCAAGTCATCGACCTCTTGAGCTTTAAAAAGCACTTTGACTCCCCTTTGTCAAAGCTATGAAAAATGTGATGCTCCCAAAAGCCACTGACCATGGTGAAATACACTCCATGCCCCATCAATCTTATGCATACTTGTAGCTCGCTCGTTATCTACTAAACGAGTCGTCCTTTGATCTATGAACAAGTCATTTATCCTAAGGTAGAGTAAAGTCGGTGAATTGAATATCCCGGGCCCCTTCATCTTGTCTGTTGAAACTTTGTTCTCTGAAGTCCAAAAAACACAACCTCAAAAAAAACAGAATCTTTAACCAGGGGAAGTGATCTTCTCGTGGATAGAGACTGAAAAACCTACACATGGTAGGGCGAATAATCAATGACAAGCTACCAAACAAGCGATGGTGTCTTTGCGACAAGATACCTCGATCGTATTGTGCTGAAGAGCGCTCAGAAATCGAACTCCATGTGTACAGAATATGTGGTGACATTACATTAACAATGGCATGCCCATTTACACCAAAAACAAGCAATTGAGTTATGGCACGTTCATGTGATGTGACCACTCCATCATACCTTGAGCAACAAACATCATCCTTCTTTCGAGTATAACTCATACAAGGATGCACCAAAGTCCAACATTCATACATCCAACAACTCCTCTCAACCCATGATTTTTCGCATGCTTTCCCGCTCTTTTCTTCACCCTCTCAAACTTTCTTCTTGCTCATTTCCAGTCTTCCATTCGTTCTCTCATTCTCTCTGGCTTTTGGTCACCATCGACCATTAACCATCTCTAGTATTTTTAAAATTTCCAATTAATAATATTTTGAACATGTCTAACATCTTGATTTAGGAACTTAATTTGCACAAAAAGGAATCCCAAGATCTGAACCAAAGGCAAATGCAGTGAAAAAATACTGAGATAAATCTAGAAGGTGCACGAAATAGATTCCGCAAATCAAATAGATTAATGGTTATACATGTGGCTCGAGAAGGTATGCAAGCTCGCTTCGAGTTTTCGTAGATCGAATAGTTTAATTGTTGAGTCGGCAGATGCTGTCGCCAAAATCCATTCATTGAAGGGACTGAAGGATAATGAGTTCACCTGAATAATGGAAAAACATAATGTCAGTGCTGAAACAACAGAGAAATGAGCAGAAAAGGAGGAGAAGGAAGGAAATAATAATATACAATTTTTTCAAGTATATGCTGATGTTGGTTGAAATAAAATAAAATGGTATGTAGCATGAGTTCCTTCTCATAGAACCACTTTTTAGTACCAGATCTAGCAATAACTTATCAGTACCATAGGCATGTTTTGCTCCTTGAAGGACAAGTAAACAACTTAGTTTCAGATAGTAGCTTAAGCATTGGATCATATTTGAAGTGTGTGGTGCATCTCAAAGCAGCCATGGTAAATAAAAATGCAAGCATTAACGATGTTCACACATCGGTGCAATGTAGGCCAAAATAACAAAATTGAACTCGTGGCTAACCAATAAAAAACAAATTCTAGAAGAGAGACAACATATCCTGAGATAGCGAGATCATGGTGATTGCATGAAGAAAATCTAACTTAACTAACTAGCACGATAAATCCTAAAACATACGCACCACATTCTGGTGGGCAGCAATGGCTTGTTCCGGCTGCTTTAACGAAGAGCGCGTGTCCCAAATCATAAGCATGTGATCGTCCCCTACAGATCCAAACAAGTTGCCATTCTTGAAGTGCCAACGAACATCTTCGACCATATCTTTATGCACCTACAAAATCGTAGCAAACGAATGAAATAGCAGAAAAGATACACATGAGCTTCAAATCCAAAGAAGGGGAGGAAAATTCCTCCGAGATGTATGTTTTGAAACATATTGGCTTTATACGGTCGGCAATATTTTTTTGTTATGTACCATATGTAAGCCGCCTCTTGAAGAGACGGCTTTGATTTTAACCAAAGTTGTCTCTTCAAGAAGCGACTGTTACTGATATGTGCCACAAAAACTCCAAGGAGATAGACAGAGGCAGTTTTGGTTTAGCCAAAGCCGCATCTTCAAGAGGCGGCTTTCACTTGTATGCAACACATGAAAACTTTAAAGACAAAGCCGTCTCTTGAAGAGATGGCTTACCTACGATAAATAACAAAAAAAATATTAGCGATCATATGTGGCCAATTTGTTTGAACATATACCTCTCGGACGAACTTTTCTCCAAAGAAGGGCATATACCTTGTAGACATCCTTGGCATCGAGGGTGTTGGTATTGTTCTTGTTGGCATTGATGTCCCAAAGACAGATCCTTGAGTCGTAGGAGCCGCTGAGGAGGTAACCCTCTTGGACGGGGTTCCAGCAGATGCCGTAGCCTTCCTTGGTATGGCCCCTCAGAACCATATCAGGCCCTCCATCCGCAGTGGAAACATCGTCATTGGCATTGCAGAAGAGGTGCACCTCGTCGATGCAAGTCTTGGTGGCCACGATGGAAGGCTTCTGAGGCATGTGCCTCGCCCGGTTCACCTCCCCCGCGTGGGCAATCTTGCGCCCGATCTCTACCAGGGAAAGGCTTCTCGTGCTACCGTCTCCGTCGGCATCAGGACCGGTAGGGGGTAAGTGGACGGCGGCGATCATGAGGAAGTTGGGAGAGGCGTCGGAGGTGTGGGTGCCGAGGAGTAGCTGGTGGTGGTCGACCCAATCGACTGTGAGGGACGGCCATTCGAGGGCGTGGGAGATCAGTTGGTCGTAGAGGAAGGGGCTGTTCTTTCTCCAAACCTTGTACTCGTCCTCCTCCACCTCCGCCTTCTCCGTTTACATCTCGGTCGAACTGAGGTATCTACTCTGCCCTCCTGCACACTTTTTTTTCTGGCAGTATTTCTGTAACGTCCCGGGCTTAGGTCTCCGGTCCGTTAACGGAACATTATTGGCCCTAACAACCTCTTGGGATCGGGCTCATATGGACCCGATTAACCACCCACAAAATGCTTAAGTCGGGTTGTCAAGTAGTAATCCCCACCACTTATATACCACACCAACACTTTGTGAGTTATCCATGTGGTACTATGTTTGGGATTAGGGTGTTACAACCTCCCCCACTTATATTCGCAACGTCCTCGTTGCGACATGACCCATCACTTATTCCCAGTGACAGTGGCGGCTGCACGCTCCGGGTAGCCATTTCCTCCAACCTTTTTGTAGGGGCGGCTCCACCTCTCGGGTAACCCTTTCCACTGTCAGAGGGCGTTCGGCTCTGATACCATTTGTAACGTCCCGGGCTTAGGTCCCCGGTCCGTTAACGGAGCATTACTGGCCCTAACAACCTCTTGGGATCGGGCCCATACGGACCCGATTAACCACCCCCAAAATGCTTAAGCCGGGTTGTCAAGTAGTAATCCCCACCACTTATATACCACACCCACACTTTGTGAGTTATCCATGTGGTACTATGTTTGGGATTAGGGTGTTACAATTTCATAGTGATCGGCTCTTCTCTTTCCTTTCCCTCCTGCCCATTTTTCCCGCACAAATAAGCCCTAAACTCTTGACCTTAATGACACTCTAATAAACAAATCACAACTCCTTTTAACTTAACATGGAAGGTGTGTTTCATGTCGAGGTTTTTTATCACAGGGTTATCCATTTAAAAGTAGATTAACCGAAGGATAATCTATTTTTGTATTTAGGTATTATCCCAAAACCTTGGTTCACGAGGAGAAGGATTGAAAATGAATAAATGATATATATCGTATCCAATCTATTATCGTATTCTTTTTTTTATTTTGAAATGTATATTATTCATAATCATTTTAAAATGGATATAGTTATATATTTGTAATGATATTCGTATATCTATTTTAATATCTAAAAATAGCTGTAAATTTTTTATAATTTTGTGCAGCAAACTTTTATAACTTAATTCTCCATTACCAATGTAATTGTTATGAAATGATAGGTTTACCATACTTGTCATATGTACAAAGCATCCTAAAACATATATTCAAAGTAATCTATTATTATTTCGATTATTATCCCATTCTTATTCATTATATATTCATATTTATTTTTACCCTACCAACCCTATAAACTTTGTCAATTACCTCATCGGCATTTGAAACAACCGAAATCCCCCTATCGATTTGTAAGGGAATTTTCTTTACCTCCGCAAACCTTGTGGTTAACTCACGTCTATTTACCCCATTAAATTTAACCAGATTCCATTTTAAAATTGTGCACACTATCCCCTTTATCTAGAAAATTACAAATATGCCATCATTCTCACTCCCCCCACCCCACAACATCTTCCCCTACCTCCCTCACCCATCCATCAACACCCCCCAACCCCCAACCCCCAGAGGCCGACCCCCTCCCCCGTGAGCAGAGGCCAGAACCCCCCTCCCCGCACCGCCTGGACCCCCTCTCCCGCAAGTAGAGGCTGACCCCTCTCCTACGAGCATCGATCCCATTGCCTTTGTGACTTCATCGTCGTCCCTACCTTCACTGTGCGCCCCCTCCTTCTCCGTCTCCCCTATTTCCTCATCCTTCTCATGTGTGTCCCAATCCCTTTCACCCTTTCCCCTTATATCCTAATCCACACAATCCTCAAGAATCCCACAATACCATTCATTCACCATTCTTCGATCTTTGTCTAATGTCCCAACGTCAATCGATTGCTCCGTAATCCCTCTCCGATTGTCAGGACGAAGTCTAGAACTCGTTTTCTTTATCTTTCCTTTTTGTTCCATTTTCTCATGTTATACATATATTGGCGTAATCAAACCACCTCAATTCGATCGCTCTCTTTCAATTGTCTTGGTAAAGTTTCCGTCTTTTATCGATCTCTACTCAGATTAGTCGTCATTACATTGTTCCCCAATTTTCATTACCAGAAGCCCTTCTGTCGGTGCAAAGTTCCTGTCTTTGTTAGATTTACGCGCACTGTTATATCAAACACGTCCCTAAACAATGGAGTAGTAAGATGGGGCAACACAACCCATCACAGGCGTCACTACACCAGGTGTACTAGCAGATCTCCTGGAAGTAGCGATAGTAGCAACAACTCCAGATGTTCCGGGCAGACCAACTCCACAAGACAACTAAGATCACAGATTTTAAGATCACACACAACTCCCTCACGCGCTGCCCGAAGGCTGACTCCCTTCTCCTGTGAGTAGAGGCCGACCCCTTCTCCCACGCAGCTTGACCATTGCCAATAGATTGAAGAAGGGAAATGAAGCTGAAAAAGACAATAAAAGAAGGAACGAGGGAGTGAGGAGGAAATCCAACCCTTGGATTTAAAGTGGAATTAACTCAAGACGTGTCAGTTTAATGACAGGATTTGTGGTGGGGTAAGACGAAGCAAGTTTACGGAGTCGAGGGAAGAATTAGATTGTTTCAAAGGTTGAAGAAGTATTTGACAAAATTTACAAGGCACGTGAGATAAAAATTCCTTTTTTAAAATTTTACAATATATTTTCACATTCATAAATAATCGTATCCACATTCGTCTTCTTATTTTTATCCCCAAAAAGGACAGGATTATACCTACAACCTCGTTCGTATGCGATCGTTTTCTTCCCTGCCGAGTAAGTGAGGAAAGGCCCAAGGAGGGGTTAGAGACTTGCAGGTTGGTGACGTTGGTGGTGAGAGAGGGGACAACGGAGGTCGCTTTCTCCGTCTCTGCAATCCACCGCTGGATCAATCGTCCCAACCGAAAGCAAATGGAAGCGTCGTCGTCGTCGATACACGTCTCACCTTCCTCACAGCAGCAGGAGCTTCGCCGGCTGCAATCGCAAATCCCACTGCCATCACCGGCGGTCAGTGCAAAGGTCGCCGGGATCGAGGATTCCTTCGGGTACAGCAGCAGTGGCGTCTCAAAGAGGGCCCGCCTGGACGCCATGCTCGCAGCCCTCCTCTCCGATCCTGTTCTCTCCGATGTCCCCAAGAAGCCGTCCCTCGCCGACGTCGACACCCTGATCAACCTCGAGCTCGGGAGCGCCATGAGGATCACCGTCCTCAAGATGGACCACAGCAGCGCGGCTCCGTCTTCCTTTGGTAGTACAACTACGCGCTCACTGTCACCATTCTTCCCCTTCGGGCCATTGTATCATCCTTTCTTGATTGGCTAAATTTCCACTTGGATTCGTAAAAGACAGACGTTGCCGTCCTCGACACTGCGACTGTCAAGGACTTGAAATTGGCAATCAAGAAGAAAATCGACGACGTGCAGCAAGAGGAGTTGGGCCATCGCCACATCTCCTGGTATGCGTTTGTGTTTCTCTGCCGCGGTATTTCCTGCTGCTTTTGCGTGCATTTTGACTACCGTGGTCGATTTTTCTAGCAACTCATCGATAGGAATCTATAAGACAGTCGGCTTGCGAATTTATGTCGAAGAACTACATAACAAAAAATTGCTTGCCCTTTTATTTGATTGCTTTGGGATGTTTCAACGGGAGAAAAAATAATAGAAATGGAAGGTAACAACCCATCTAATTTAACCTATGCTTCCCTTCCGCTTCAGTCCAAGCCACGCTTTTGGTTTCTGTTCCCATTCATGTGTCGAGGAATTAAGACTATGTTGTTGATATCGTGGTAATGGTAGTATGTAACACTTACCTACATCTTTCTTAATAACACCCGTCGAACATCTGTATTGCAGGAGGCATGTCTGGTCAAACTTTTGTTTGTCCCACAATAATGAAAAGCTTCTTGATGATAACACATTACTTCAAGAATTCGGGGTTCGCAACAACTCTCAGGTATGCCACATATTCTTGATTTATTGATATTGCAATGCAAGTGCCAACTCTAATGTGGAACTCCTTAATTGCCAAAATGCTATGTGTTTGATGTAGTTTATTTTTAAATCTGCCGGTTCCATGCCTCCAATATTTTTATATAAAGCTGAATTCGACCATAAGAGAAGTTATTTCCCGCACGACTATAAACCATGCTCTATTATCACTGCAAGTAGGGCTGGCTATTGAGTCACGGCTCGATGAGCTAGGCTCGGGCTCAGCTCGATAAGGGCTCGTGAGCCTGGCTCATTAGGCTATTGAGCCGAGCCTGAGCCAGAATTTCGGGCTCGATAGCTTAACGAGCCGAGCCCGAGCCGAGCCTCGCTCGGCTCGATAACTCAATAAGAGGCTCGATAAGGAATATATATATAATATTTATATATAATACAAACAAAATAAAGTAACCCTTTAAAATTTTTCCTTCACCAAATCAATGAATGCTTGCGAGATACTTTGATTAGCCCCAAAACGAGACATTATTGTTTAAGGATTATAGTTATCCATAATAAAGCATTGTTAACTTAGGCTTACATGTGACATGGAAGATGTCATGCTGAATTAATGTGATAGGCAACCACCATAGTTATGTTGCTTTTCATTTAACGTAAGGTGAAGCTAACTAAACAAGAAATACGGATTCAATAAAAAGTGCGAAGAATGTCCAACATTTTTTTTTGCTAAGCAACAATCATATAGAATTGCTTCAAAATCCTGTGATTACAAATAGGGCATTGAGCTCCAATTTGGGCAGCATAGCCACTTAGCCAGGGAATGAGTAAAGACTAACAAATTTAAATGTAACAATAATGTCCCTTTAGCGGGTGCCAGTGAAGAATGTCCAACATACAAAACACGTATTCCAACTTTCCACATAGATCTGAAGGGATTTAAATTAGTGCAAATGAAGGGGGTGTCTGCCAAATTTCCTCAAAGAGCCAGTCCTCAGATCTCATCAGTGTTTTGCCAATCATAGTCCCACACCGCTTGCAATGAATATTACCCCTCCGCTGTGGTCTATATAGGGAGGTCGATTGGTTGAGAAGGAAATCACGCAGCTGTGCGGATAAGGGGCTCGGCCCGAGCTCGAGCCAGCTCGATAAGGGCTCGAGCCTATCGAGCCTGAGCTCGAGCCAGCTCGGCTGGGCTCGAACGAGTCCGAGCTCGAGCCCGAGCTTGGCTGGGCTTATTGAGCCTGAGCCCGAGCTAGGGGTTGGCTCGGCTCGTTGGGCTCGATAGCCAGCCCTAACTGCAAGTTTGCAACTAATCTTATATTTTACTATCTGTTGACTTTGGAGACACATGGATGATTGATGCTTATAATGGTCATGTCCATAGTGGTCTATCTTTTCAAGATGGTCAACTTCCTTCCCATACAAAAATATAATAAAGGATATATATTAATTTAGAACTCATTGTTAGACATGTGAGCACACGACGAGCCATATGCAATAAAAGTTACTGCAGATCACTTTTTAATTTGAAACGAAGAATAGCTAATTTGCATAATAGGTCCTTAAATACATTTAGAATTATGTACCATAGCCATCTTGATATCATACAACTGTTGATCCAAAAGTCGGATCATAGATGTTGGTGCATGGTTGAATATCTATATAATTAACTTAAGGACTCAAGCGCATCATTAAGTGATTATCAAGAAAGGATATCTATCATGAGAAGGAGATAACAATCCTTATTTAAAAGGCTGACATCCGACCAACCTTTTGATGCATGCCATCTGCATGAGAATAGAAATTCAGAGGTTTCGGATGAGTCGAGTCAAATAGTTGACTTATCTAGATTGAGATAACTAAGACGTGTCCTATACTGCACATATAGGCACACATCACAAGCGATAGATGTGTTACTATATGTCTAAATATGCAAATTTTTTTATAAACATTAGGTCGATGACCTAGTCAGGGTCTATACATAGGTGCATTGGTCTGCATACGAGGGCATATAAGTAATACGATCTCTTAAAGGGATTATACATGTTTACTATCGAATCGGAAGATATGATCTCATTCATGACATATTCGGATAAATCAAATTCTAACATTGGTCATTTTGTTTTAGAAATGAGACAAGATTTGAAGGTACGATATATCCTTTTGGAAAGCATATGGTCAATATTGATTCCCTATGAAATGAGAAACTTATCCATAAAACTACGAAGGAGATAATTTCAAATGAGATTTGAACTTCGTGTTTAATCATAGTATTCCAGTATGCAGGATGTACGTGTATTGAGAATACTCAAGGGTGACGTGATCTTAATCGATTGTATATCATGATGCTTCCCTTACGAGGGAGTGATGAAACATGTTTAGATTTTAGTAACTTCTCTCAATGAACTTGTTATCCAATCTTAGTTCAAAGTTTGGATATTGATATGAAAATTGGATTCAGATGCAATGAGAAGATTGAGTATCACATTTGACATGATCAAACATCGTTGAGTGGGCATCTAGATCCGGAAATGAGGTTAGATCTCATATTCCAAGTCATTAATACTACTTACATAGTCACCCTGTCGTCATCACCAAGTATTCGAGAATAAGGGTCACTATCCTTGAAAGAGTTCAAGGATTGTTCCATTAGATAATATTCGAGTATTGAAAAATAAAGAGAAATAATAATAATTAAATTAGATAATTATCCGAACTAATGTAAATACTATTCACAATAATCTTAGATAGTGTGAACGTGTTCCATATTATCCCATAGATACTTAATTGTGAATAAGATTTACAATATTAATATTAATATGAATTGGATTCATATTGTGTAATTAAATATAAATGTGATTTACATTTAGTTTTGGATGAATGATATGATTTGTAATTGTTAATGGTATATTTGCAATTATCACAAATAATTTGGAATTATTTGGTGATAATTAGTTGATAAAAATAATTCTATTAATTAATATTGGTGCAATAGAGATCACATCAAGTAGGATTAGGACATCCCACTCCTAATTAGGGTGGGGCGCCCACCATGGTGGCCATCCCCCCTTAAGGATGGAGTGTGTGCTCTCTCTCCTAATCCAATTTATGGAGATTGATTTTGTCTCTAAATTAATTTTGGAATTATAGTTGATAATTTATTTATCAACTCCCAATCCTAATTGTGGTTGGAGCTGTGTAATATTGACCATTGATTATTATTATGACTGCATCTTTACCATCCAATATACTATAAAAGAGAAGGAAACCTTAACTCTCTCAAGTTATAACACAACAAAAGACAACACGACCTCTCTGTCTACACCACACGTTCCCCTCTCTCCCCTCTTCCCTTGTGGCCGTTCTCCGTCCTGGAAATTTGGAGTCCACGACAGTCTTCACCTTACTGTCATGTTGCTGGATCGGTTCAATCGATCTCATGTGGATGATCTGCTTCTTCAGTGCCCGTACTCTTGAAGAAGGAGAATGATTTCATACGATGAAATCATGAGCTTCCTGACTCAGATCATCTCCGTGGATTGTGAGAATCACGTGATTTATCCCCGCCTTTGCAAGTACTGTCTCTGCCATATCAGACTTGAGACACGAGATCTTAGAGTATGTCTCCGCCAGATCAGAGTTGAAACATGAAATCTCTTCGATTAGAGACTAGAAGATTGCGATCACACATCAAGAGGTACGCCTAATACTCGTGTGATCTTGATGGAACTGATTGGGAAAAGTTTCCAAATCACGCGGTTCCATTGACTTGGATGACAAGTCTTGTTTTTTGTCAGATATAATCTGATTCTCATGCTTCATGATGCGTGAGGCACAATCGCCTCCTTTAACTCATCCATGACCGATCCCAAGCATAGGTAAACCGAGGAGGGTTGCGCGCTGGACAACCACAACCAACGCAAGAGAGACAAATTCCTAAATAATATTCTGTTTAAGAACACTATTTAGGAATTTATCTCAAAACAATTCAGTTTTTTTCAACATAGATTTAAGCAAATATTTAGACTTAGTTGGGACGTTCCATACTAGTGATGCGTTGCACCGCTCGAATGCAACGAGAAATCGCCGATGGCTGATAGTACAACTTTTTCAACGATTCTCGTACGAGGAACACATACAGGTAAATAAGCTAGTTCTGTTGTATCGCCACCCGTCACAGTCCAAAATTTGTAAGGGTTCTCGCATGATGGAACGACACTAGTAAAGAAGTTAGTCCAAAAGTGTTTCAAAGTTGTAGGTATGTAGTTGGAATATCGACACTTTGATTAACAAATCGACGGAGATAATAGATACGATGGAAAGAACATATTCAGATACTATATCTTCAAGAGATAAAATGGGTTGGAGAGAAAGTAAGGGAGATCGAGAAGATATGCTTTAAACTTTGATATTCATGTAAAGATAATGGCAGAAATGGTATTGGAGTGGTTGTTCATAAGGATTTGAAGGATTACGTCTTTGAGGTGCAAAAATTCGGGGATCGGATTATTTTGCTAAAATTGTTGCTCGAAAAAGAAATTTTAAATATTATCTCAGTTTATGCACCACAAATTAGTTTAAATGAAAGGATTAAACAAACTTTTTGGGAGGATTTCGATAAGATTATGCAATGAATCTCACAAAGAGAGATGATTTACCTAGGTGGAGATCTTAATGGACATATGGGAAATGCTGCTTTAGGGTAAGCTAGTGTTCATAGAGGTCATGGCTTCATGGATAGAAATGAAGAGGGAAAAGTCATTCTGGATTTTATAACAACTTATGATCTTTTCATAGCAAACACTCTCTTCAATAAGAGTGAGGAGCATTTAATTACTTATAAGAGTGACCCCACTAGAATATAGATAGATTACTTTGTGTTGATGAGAAGAGATCGATTGTGTTGCAAAGACTACAAAGTAATCATAGGAGAGAGTTTGACAACCCAACATTACTTGTTGGTCATGGATGTGTAAATAAAAGTTTTGATAAAGAAAGGAGGGTTTACAAGATCACTAGTACTGGATGGTGGAATTTTCAATTGAAGCAATCAAGCTCCAGGGAGAAGGTTTTAGAAGACTTATCTAGGGATTGTAACGGAAGTGCAAACGAGATGTGGAAGGAGGTAGCATCTTGTATCTGAAGGGTAGCCAAAGAGATGCTAATCAAGTCAAAGGGAGGAGCTTCATGCCAAAAAGAGGTTTGGTGATGGAGTAAAGGATTGCAAGGGAAGCTCAAAATTAAAAAGCATACTTTAAAGCTATGCCTAAGGATAGAACAAAGGAAACTACCATAAACTAGCAAAGAAGGAAGCAAAGAAGGCTGTGAGTGAAGCTAAATCAAAATCTTATAAAGTTCTACAAAAATCTCGACTCTAAAGAGGGATAGAAGGATATATTCAGGTTGGCCAAATCAAGAGAAAGAAAGACCAAAGACCTTTCTCAAGTGAGATGCATTAAGAATGAGGAAGGCCACGTGTTTGTCACTTAGAAGGATATAGAGTATAAATGGAAGCAATATTTCCGCAAGCTTTTCATAGGGAAATGAAATAGAGAGCTCACTACGGGAGATATAACTAGTAATGAAAGTTACTTGAATCGTGCAAGCTATAAAAGAATACAAAGGAAGGAAGTAGAGACTTTGAAGGTTGTGAGATCTGGGAAAGATGTAGAACCCGGTGAGTGGTGACATTCCTATAGAAGTATGGAGAGTTTTAGATGAGCGTAGTTTGACTTGACTTACGAATTTATTCACTATTATATGACAAAGCAGGGAAATGCCTGGAGATTGGAGGAGAAGTACCGTGATGCCTCTTTATAAAAACAAAGGAGACATTCAAAATTGTTCAAATTACAAAAATATCAAGTTAATAAGTCACACTATAAAAATTTGGGAATAGTGCGATTAAAACAACGTTGAGACATGTTTCCAATGTAAAAGAAAACTGTTGGGAAAAGAGACTTCGTTGTTTATTCAGAAAACCCTAGGCTCTCTTATATAGGGAGAGACCTTAGGGTAAATTACAGAGAGGTCTATAGAAAAGAAAGAAATAACAACAAACTCCATAAAGAGATAATAACACTACTAACTATTTCTACACTCCCCCTCAAGGTGGAGCATAGATATCTATCATGCTCAGCTTGGACGAACATCTCTGAAATGGTCCTCTGAGCAGTGGCTTGGTAAATACATCTGCAGTCTGATCTCCTGAGCTCACATGTGCAGTAGATATCAATCCTCTCTGGATCAAGTCCCTAGTATAATGGCAGTCAACTTCAATATGCTTGGTCCTTTCATGAAAAACTGGATTGTTGGCAATGAACAATGCTGCCTGATTGTCACACTGAAGCTTCATAGGTAGAGGTACCGCTACATGTAGATCTTCTAGTACTGAGCGAACCCACATCATTTCCGTACTGGCTTGAGCCATGGCTCTATACTCGGATTCGGCACTGGACCTTGCCACAACAGTTTGTTTCTTGCTTTTCCAAGAAACCAAAGAGCCTCCAACAAACACTGCAAACCCTGAGGTTGATTTTCGGTCCTTAGGACATCCTGCATAATCTGCATCTGCACATGCTGAGACAGATAAGTCCGTGCCCTTTCTGAATAGCAGCCCTGAACCTGGAGAAGACTTTAGATACCTCAGTATCATGTGTATAACATCCATGTGAACCTGTCTTGGCTGCTCCATAAATTGACTCACCCTGCTAACTGCAAATTGAATGTCTGGGCGAGTTATGGTGATGTAGAGGAGTTTGCCCACCATCTCTCTATATCTCCTCTTATCTACTTCATCAGTATCGCCATCATACAACCTCACGCTGGGATTATAGGAATACTTGATGGTTTGCAACCATCCATGCCCGTCTCAGTTAGGAAGTCTGTAATATACTTCCGTTGGGTCATTACCAAACCCTGTGCATTCCTTGCAAATTCTAACCCCAGAAAGTATCTCAGGGTCCCAAGATCTTTTGTAACAAATTGACGGCCAAGGAATGCCTTCGCCTTTTCTATGCCATGTGCATCATCTCCTGTAACAAGAATATCATCCACATAGACCATAATAACAACCGTACCTGCCGATGACTTCTGGACAAACAATGAGTGATCGGCATTTGACCTCTTGAATCCTTGTTGCTCAATCAGGTTGGACAACTTCTGGAACCATGCTCTGGGGCTCTGTTTGAGGCCATATATCGCTTTGTGAAGTCTACAGACCATCTGCTTCTCCCCCTCAGCAGTAAACCCAGGTGGTTGCTGCATGTAGACTTCCTCCTGCAAGTCTCCATACAAAAATGCATTCTTGACATCTAGTTGAGATATACTCCAATCACGGACTACAGCAACAGATAAGAGAATACGAAGGGTAGAATGTCTCGCCACTGGAGAGAATGTATCCATGTAATCCACATCGTAGGTTTGCGTAAACCCACGAGCGACCAAGCGTGCTTTGTACCTATCCAAGGTTCCATCTGCATGGTATTTGACTGTAAAGACCCATTTACAGCTCACAACGGATGCATCAGAAGGTGCAGGAACCAAAGACCATGTGCCACGAGACTGCAGGGCCCTCATTTCTTCTTCCATTGCTAATCGCCAGCATTCATTTTGCAAAGCTTCCTGGTATGTCCGTGGTATATCCACGGAAGACAAAGCTGTGGCAAATCTCTGAAAATCACCTGTGAGACGGTGAAAAGAAACCTGTGAAGCAAACGGATAAGCGGCACATTGCCGCTTCTGTTTCCGAATAGCAATCGGAACATCAAGATCATCATCTGCTGTACGAGATGGGCTAGTGTCGGCCTGAACTGAAGGATCCTGCACATGTACCAAACCTGACCCGTCAGTAGTAATGCCATCTGAACATACCTGAGGCGGGATGATCGGCTGCTGTGTGGTCTGAGCAGGACCTGACCGGCACGTATAGAATTTCGGTAACGGTGATATGATAGGCCGTGGATTGGGTGGAGGTGGAGGAGGTGGTGGGGGTGGTGGAGGTGGTGCTGGCGTGGAGACAGACACAGGGGAAGACTCAGGTGTACTCAATGTAGGTGGTGGAGGAACATAGATCTCATCAGTGGTAGTGGATGGTACCATTCTGTCACCTGCAGGAGAGAAATACATGACAGACTCAAAGAAAGTGACATCGGCACTCACAAAGTATCTCTTAGTTGTGGGATCATAACACCGGTAGCCCTTCTGAGTTCTGGAATAACCAACAAAGACGCACTTGACTGCTCTAGGAGAGAGTTTGTCAAGTCCGGGAGATAGACGATGCACAAAAGCAACAGTGCCAAAGACACGTGGAGTTAGTGAGAATAACTCCTTATCTGGAAAAATAATGGACATAGGTATCTTTTCACCAAGGACTGAGGATGGCATACGGTTGACCAGATAACAAGCAGTAAGGACAGCATCGCCCCAGAAAGAAATAGGGGCACAACTCTGAATCAACAATGTACGAGTAATATCTAAGAGATGGCGATGCTTCCTTTCCGCGACACCATTTTGTTGTGAGGTATATGCACAAGTGGTTTGGTGAATAATGCCCTTTGATGACAGGAATTGTGACAGTAAGCGTGTACAAAATTCAAGGGCATTATCAGTCCGAACATATTTAACATTTGCAGAAAAGACATTGAACACTTCATTAATCAAGTTTTTGATCACATTTCCTGCTTCAGATTTATTTTTCAAAAGAAAGATCCATGACACACGAGAGAAATCATCCACTACCACAAGATAAAACATGTGTCCCTGATGATCGGGAACACGACTTGGACCCCATATATCTATATGTAACAACTCAAAAGGGGAGCTACTGCTCCGACTCAGACGACGTGGGAAGCTCGACCTGTGATGCTTTCCCAACTGACACGCTTCACATTGAAACAAAGAACTAGGAGAGATCTGAGGCAGAAGATGGCGCATTTTCTGAAGTGGAAGGTGACCAAATCGGAGGTGCCAAATATACGGAGAGACTGGTCCAGTAGAATGAGAGGAGACACCAGCATATGAATCCCGGACCAGCCGATATAAACCATTCTGCTCAGAGCCACAGCCAATCACCTTGCCCGTGAGTATGTCCTGAAAATTGAGAGAAGATGGGTCAAATATGGCACGACAGTTCAAATCCTTCGTAATCTGACTAATAGATAGCAAATTCATTGAGAACTCAGGAGCATGCAGAACATTCTGTAAATGCAAAGTGGAGGACAGGAAAACCTCCCCCTGTCCAATAAGGGGCGAATGGGTACCATCTGCTATCTGCACTGAACGTCCGGGAGGAATGTCCCTGTAGGCCTGTAATCTATCTCTATCTCGGCAGAGATGATGTGTGGCTCCAGAATCAATAATCCAGTCGGATATATCATGAGATGTAATATATCTACCTGAGGAGCTTGCGGCTGCGGAAGAACTGGCAGAGGCAGTGGCAACAATATCTGAGGAACCACCAGGCGAATCACCAGAAGCATGTGGCATAATCTCTCGGAGACGGGCGACAAGTTCGTCAAATCGACTATCTGCAGTAGAAGTCAGTGGAGACTGAGAGTGTTTTGCAATACGTGCTGATGCTGGAAATCCATGCTTCGAATAGCATGTCTCCTCCGAGTGTCCTGTGCGACGACAATAGGAGCATGTCTGACTAAAGCGACCACCCCTCCCCTGGGGTCCACGGCCACGTCCACGACCACGGTCAGATGGTGGTCCACCTCTCCCACGCGAGACTGCCATCGCTGAAGGAGGTGGAGTAGAAGAGCTGGATGAGACTGGAATGCGGCTAAACCGTCTGTAAACATCCTCAACTGGAGGAATAACTGCATCAGCGAGAATCTGAGATCGAGCTGCATCGTACTCTGGGTCAAGGGCCGCAAGAAGAACACCAACCATGGTGGCGTTTCGAAACGCCTTCTCCTGCTCAGGAGTTGCAGTCAGAGGGATGATACTATATAACTTCTCGAACATCCCTCTTAGGGATGTATAAAAAGAATGTAGAGGTCTGCCGCTCTGCTTCATTGTGAATATGTCGTGCTGAAGCTGCAACATCTTCGTCTCATTTCGCACTTGCGAATATGTGGCGGCAAGAATTTCCCACATTGCCTTAGCAGTGGGCTGATGGAGGACGTCGTTGGCAATCTCCGTCGTTAAGGTGCCGGACAACCAGACCTTTGCATAGGAATCATCAGCCTCCCATGAGGCATAAATCACAGTCTTCTCTGCGGGCTCATCCTCGGTAAGAATATGTTTCTTACCATTCGACTTCATAAGGCTCATGAACTGCATAGCCCAGAGCTCGTAGTTAGACCCATCCATCTTGACTATTGGCGCAGGACCTTTGAATGCGCCGGTGGAGGGCATATCAACTTTTGATTCTGACATACTGCCGCTTGGAGAAGAACTAGGATATGTAGACGTGATGCTGGATGTCTACAAAAACTGCATCGGATTTGAGTGCGTATGTAGACGTTACGCACTCAAATCCATAGAATGGATGTGGAAGAAACTAGGGCACGCCTAACAAGAGGCTGACAGCCCTTTCAGCGGCTAGGAGCCGCTAGAAGACCTTGTGCTTGTTGCTGTTCACGCACCCAGAGGCCGTGCGCGGGCAGCAGATGGAGATGCCGCCTATTGGCGGAGGCCGCTGGGGGCTGGGATCCCCTTCGGCGGCTGGCAGGGGCTATTGGCGGGGGCCGCTAGAGGGTGGGATCCAACCAGATGGAGGGCTGGATCCAACCGCGGCGATAGAAGGCTGCCGCTGGAGATGGAGAAGGAGAAGGTGGCGGCGAGAGAGGGCTGCCGCTGGAGAGAGAAGCGGCGGGAGGGCGGCGATTCCGAGCAGAGGGAGGCGGGTGGGGAAGGGGCGGCGGGAGGGATGAGAGCCCTAGGGTGGCTCTGATACCATGTTGGGAAAAGAGACTTCATTGTTTATTCAGAAAACCCTAGGCTCTCTTATATAGGGAGAGACCTTAGGGTAAATTACAGAGAGGTCTATAGAAAAGAAAGAAATAACAACAAACTCCATAAAGAGATAATAACACTACTAACTATTTCTACAAAAACCAATTCGGATTGATGCTAGGTCGCACAACTATTAAAGTCATCCACTTGACGAGGAGAACAATGGAGATTTATAGAGCTAAAAGGAAGAATCTTCATATGATTTTCATTGATTTGAAGATCGAATATGATTCTGTCCCATGAGAGATATTGTGGAGGTTTTTGGAGAAGAGACAAGTACTTGTCTTATACATTAACCCGATAAAAAGATATGTATGATAGTGCTTCATCTTGTGTAAGGATCCAGTCTGGGAAGACACTATTTGACATCAGCATTGGTCTACATCAATGTTCAGCTTTGAGTCAATTCCTTTTTTACTTCGATTATGGACGAGTTAACAAGTTACATTCAGGATGAGATACTTTGTTATATTGTGTTGATTGATAAGACTAGAGATGGAGTAAATGAGAAACTTGAGGTCTGGAGACATGCATTGGAGACAAATGATTTCGTATACGTAGGGCTAAGATTGAATACAAGGAGCGCACTTTTGATGGAAGTAATGGTGAATGAATCGAGGTGAAGATTTGCGATGATAACATTCAGAAGATAGTTTCTTTTAGATACTTGGGATATATTTTGCAACATGATGAGGAAATTGATGAAGATATTACTAATAAAATAAATGCATGTTGGCTAAAGTGGAGAGAAGCCTCTACTGTTCTCTATGATAAGAAATTTTCTTTGAAAATCAAAGGAAAGTTTTACAATGCAGCCATGAGACCTACCATGCTCTACGGATCTGAATGTTGGCCTGTGAACTAGAGCCATGTGTAGAGAATAATTGTGTCAGGAATGAAAAATGCCCAGGTGGATTTGTGGGCACACACGTAAAGATCAAATTCAGAATGATGCAATTAGAAAGAAAGTTGGTGTAGCTCCTATTAGAAAATAGAAATGCGGAAGCGTATCGGAAATAAGAAATATGGAACATCGAGATTTTAACGTGGAACCCTACTCCCTAAGGGGCGAGATGAAACCACAGGAGAACGCCTCAAAAGGATGATGTATGCATTGCACTTTCTCATCTGACACGAGGTATGGGGCTTCTTATATAGCCTCTATAGAGCTTCCAACTCCCACTTCTGGTAGATGTGGGACTAAACTCTTGGATGTGGTAAATGGATCATGGAGCTCATCAATACATATGACGCATATACTCCAACACTCCCCCTCAAGCTGGAGCGTGCAATGCTCATCTTGGACAAATAGAAAGAAATCTCAACTCACAATACAAGACACTACAAACAATATCAACTCAATGTGTACAACTGTCGGTTGTTGGACGTTGCTTCTCATGCAGTATAGATGAGGAGGACGAATGGGTTGGAATGTGAGTCAAACTGAATCTCCTCGTCGGAGAGTATGTGCTCTGTACCGCGCCTGTCGGAGTCACTGCAACTGAAATGAGTCTCCACTTGGAGAATTATGGTTCGTCACAACATGTGCACAACTGCTCCATCTTTGAAAGGACCGAACTGAAAAAGTCATGGAGGCATCCTTGTCGGAGTCTATCATCGCCGGAGAATGGAGTCTGAAAAGTCTCCTCATCAAAGAACTGGATCTCTCCCATGCTAGCTCAGAGAATATGATCTCTACTTTGGAGGCCTTATGAAACCACATGAAAATCCTAGCCCACATGGCATAGGAAATAGGATCTCTACTCTGGAGTCCCTGTGGAACACATGAAAACTCTAAGTTGACCAGAAAAGATGGGGACCTAACAACTGATCTCAGACATGTGCGAATCAACTGAAGACTCGGAAACATCTGAACATCAAGTCTAAATATCTGAAAAAAATGTAGAGTCTGAGAATTTGTCTAACCTCTGGAATATGAAGAATCTGAATATGTGGAATTTGACAATCTGGCATGTGACTCTACACAATACTCCCTCTTTCTCCCGTACTTGTCGGAACATAATGACATCGACAAAGTTGGGAGAAGACAAGAAATGTGGAGACAACAAAACATCAATAAGTCGTCCCATTTTTCCGATTTTTTCATTTTTTTATTAAAATTGTTAATTTTAAACGTTTTTTTCTTGGATATTTTCCTTCTTTTTTAATAGCCATCTCATCTTTTTTTGTACGGCTGCCCCCCTTTTTTATCTTCTCTCCCTTCTTCTCTCTCTCTTGTAATCG
The DNA here is from genome assembly GCA_037367405.1 of Ottelia alismoides. Taxonomy (NCBI): domain Eukaryota; kingdom Viridiplantae; phylum Streptophyta; class Magnoliopsida; order Alismatales; family Hydrocharitaceae; genus Ottelia; species Ottelia alismoides. The sequence goes on along the minus strand of JAZKJV010002040.1, from coordinate 275,375 downwards.
TTTCTTTTTCTTTTTAATAAAATAAACATGGCCCATTTGGGCCCAAAAATGCCTCATCCCAATTGGGCTTACAAAACACAACATACCCTCTCTATATCCTCTTTCTTATATTCTTTATTTGCCCGATTTGGGTCCTTACAAAAACAACAGGAGAAATAGTTTTTTTAAAATCTGCGGCCCCATTTGGGGCAAACCTATTCAGGGTTCCCCCTACTGGGAACCCGCCGCTCGTGCCTTGCACCCTCGATGGAGTTCCTGCTCGATAGCTGCCACCGAATTGGAAGCCGAAGTCGCGCGACTCCTACCACTGGAGCGGGAGTTTCGCGTGAAGGAGATGGGGGATCGACCGTTGCTGGATATTCTCCTCCTGAAAGCACCACCGCCTCTGCATGAGCACACGAGGCAGAACGGGTTGTTGTAGCTGTCGCCGCCTCTGCTTTCAGAGGAAGCCGCCGGAGCACGCGAGACTGATGCGAGGGCGATGGGGGCTCCTTGCGCGGCCTTTGTCGCCGCCTGCAGCGGGGGCTCCGCTTGAAGGAGCTCACCGCCATGAGCTGCTAACGCGGGTCTCCTAGAGGGTACACCGCCCGTGGGTGCACATGGAGAAGAATATCCGGCATTGGGACATACTTCTCGACCGTCGTGGATGATCCGGGATCGTGATCCAGCACATGGTGGGAGTGAAGGGGGCGAACGACACCGAGGATGTTGCTCAGAGGTCATTGTTCACAGCTTTGAGGGGTTTCTTGCATGATGGGCTCAAAATGATGGCGAGAGTGGCTTTGAGGAATGATAGGCTGTTGCTCCTCTTCTTGGTCGTGGTCGTTAGATGCAGCGGTCTCCGCCTCCACCGTAGCTCGATGTAGAGATGGAATAGTGGTTAAAGCTAAGAGAGAGGTGGATGGTGGTTCTAGAGAGAGGGTCGAGGGGCCCTGTGGCTGTGAAGACATGCAGCATTGGGCTTCGTGGCCAAGGACGCTCGAGGGAGGTGATGGATCTTGCGCTGCCTGCGCGAGAATCGAGAGGAGATGGGGCGCCAATGCCTGTGTTGAATTAGGGTTTCAAGAAAACCCTAGAAACTGGAACTCGAACGATCTTGAGCAATGGATGTGAATAATATTCAAACATCAATCTTCAAGAACAAGAACTCTAAAATTGAATCTCGAATAAAATTAAAGAACATAAAATCTTCAAGAATCGAACCTGCTATGATACCATGTTAGAAAATAGAAATACAGAAGGGTATCGAAAATAAAGATAAAGAATTATGGAATATCTGGATTTTAACGTGGAACCCTACGCCCTAACGAGTAGGGTGAAACCACGGGAGAACACCTCCCTCTCGCCTCCCATGCCCTCCGTCGTAGTCGTTACCTCCGCCACAATCCCTGCCTCTTCTCCCCTACAGCTCCCTCTCGCCTCCCCTGCCCTCTGCTGCAGCTGCTGCCTCGGCTCCCCCCCCCGCCTCCTCCCTCTGATGTATCCAACCACCCTCGCCTCCCCCGCCCTCTATCACAGTCGCTGCCTCACATCCCTTGCCCTTCGCCGCAGCCGCAACCAACCTCCCCACCCTCCCTTGCATCCGCAACCAACCTCCCTCGTCTACCTCACCCTCCCTCGCAACTGCAGTCGTCCTCCAAACCTCCCTCGTCTCCCTCCCTCGCAGTCGCAACCGCCCTCCCTCACCTCCCTCACCCTCCTTCGCAACCACAAGCATGTGCCTCCCTCGTCTCCCTCGCCCTTCCTAGCATCTGCAACAGATTTGGTATAGCATCTTAATCTTATAATGTTTATTCCATTCTACCATTTTATTATGTGATTGCACAAGCGGATCTCTAGTGTTAAGGCATATAATGTAGATATTATATACCATATGTTGCTTGTTTGAAACATGGAATGTGGTTAAACTAAAGATGGAAGTTATGCAGAAGTGGTCACCAAATAATCTAGGTGCATTTTTATTTATAGTTTAATATTCATGTTAAAGTTAACATTCATTTGTATATTCGTATTTGTTCGTAAAAGTTTCATTTCATATTCGTATTCATATTTTGAGGATATGGATATTGATTTTTTTACATTCGAGTAACAGTCGTATTTGTATTCGTAAAATAATATGGATATGATTATGGTATGACTTGAATCCACATTCTTATTTATTTGCACCCCTACATGTGAGTACCCATTAAACACAGAATTATTAAATCGGGTAGCCATTAGAATCGAATACATGTTAGAACGAGTCGAGTCAACCCATGATCTGAGAGTGATGGATTGGGGTGGATCACTATCAAATGGGGCCAGGTACCCACCCCGTGAAAACCCTTAATTACAACAATGAGATGTGACATATGTTCCTGATGTAGATCACAGAAGCAGCAACCACGAATTATTAAACCGAGTACCCATTAGAATCGAGTACCTATTGGAACGAGTCGGGTCGACCATGATCTGATGGTAACGGGTTGGGTTGAGTCATCATCAAATGGAGCCAGGTACCCACGTCGTGCAAACCCCTAATTACAGCAATGAAATGTGGCATCCATTCCTGTTGCAAATCATCGGAGCATCATGCACATTTCTGAAGGTAGAACTTTATATAAAGGACATGGATCTAAAGGAGCTAAACCAAAGGAGAGATCAAGAGTGCAGCGCTGGCAGATTCCAAATCATATGACAAAGTCAGTCGAAGAAAATATTGGACATCTTGAGGTTGAAAGCATGTGCAAAGGACTCCCCATGCCCCTCAAAGAACTTAATCTGGGCGGCACTTTACAGGAGGGGCTTCTCGTCCATCTGGATCACTTGGGTGCAGCGTTGCGTGTCGACTTCTTCTATGACCGTGCTCGTAAACAGTCGCCCGGAGGGCGGGTTCTTCCAGCCTCAACAGGGAGTGCGGCAGGGCTGTCTTCTTGCACCTCTGCTTTTCATCATTGCTGCGGATGTGTTGGCCTGCATGGTTGATGGGGTGCTCAGGGTGGGCATCTCGCGTGGGTTCTTTAATGGGGACATCCAAATCCCGCTGCTCCAGTATGTTGACGACACCATCTTCTTCATTGTTGGGGGGCCTGATGAAGCTAGGGGGATGGCTGCGGTACTCGAGCTTTTCGGCGAGATGTCCGGGCTTCGGCTGAACTTGACGAAATCAAAGCTCATTTCTTTCTCTATGGCGGACGACGAGTCCGAGCTGTGCAACGCGGTGCTGGGTACAGTGCGTTCGACTCTTCCGATACCCTACTTAGGGCTTCCGCTTTCCACTGGGAGATCGAAATTGTCTGACTGGCTTCCCTTGATTGAGAAGGTTGAGGGAAGCTTGCAGGCTGGAAGGCGATGCTCCTCTCTAAAGGCGGCAGGCTGGTACTCCTGAAGTCTGTCCTCTCGGCGATTCCAGTTTATTACTCCTCCACGAGACTGCTCCTGTCTGGCATCAAGAAGAGACTTGAAGGACTGATGCGGAGATTCCTTTGATGCAAGGGTGATCGGGCCCAGGCTGACTTGCATCTCGTCGGCTGGGAGGACATCACTCTCCTGAAGAGTGAGGGTGGCCTGGGTGTTCGCCGCCTGGCTGCCCTCAATGAGGCGCTTTTGCTGAAGTGGGTTGCTAGGATTTGGGGTATCAACAACGACTTCTGCACTCGGCTCCTTTGTCAGATTTATTCGGTTACCAGCTCGGCGCCGTCACTCGATTTGCTTGTCGAGACGAATAGGCCCTCTCTTTTCTGGAGTGGTATCCTCAAGGTAACCTCCGGCTTTAGGGAGTACTTTAGGCATGTGCTGGGGAATGGTGAGAGCTTCCTATTCTGGCGTGATAATTGGACTGACTGGGGAGACCTTGCTTCTCGTTTCCCTCGTCTTCTTGCCCTCGCTTCGGATCCGGATGCGCGGGTCGCTGCTTGCTGGGACAATGGGCAACTGGATGCCTCATTTTCGCTCGAACTTCTCTGACCGGTGCCTAGATGAATTCCTCGGCCTTCTGGACTTTCTGAGGGGCGCCACCAGCCCCAACCCATCTTCTGAATGTGATAATTGGGTTTGGCGTGACAAAGACTTTTCGGTCCGTAGGGCTTACATGGCTATCACAAGGCCCCCACCCTCCCTCTCGCCTGAGATGACGCGGGATTGCGCCTTCCTTTGGGGACTGCACCTACCTGAGAAGATTGGCTTCTTTTTGTGGCTTTTTAGGCGCAAGAGGCTTATGACACGGGACAGATGCTCTAGGCTGCTTGGCGCAATTTCTGACAGGTGCCTCATTTGTGGCTCAGAGATTGAAACAACGGAACACCTTTTCTTCTCCTGTTCTAGGGTGACTCCCCTTTGGGACACCCTGTCTTTACGCTGGCTTGCCCTATCTGACGTGGGCGCTTTTTGTAGCAGCTTGGTGGCGGCCTCCAACCGTGCAAGATGTGATTTGCTGCAGCCACTGTCTACGCTTTGGGCTATTTGGCTTGCAAGGAACACACTTCTTTTCTCAGGGCAAAGGTTCTATTTGGAAAATGTAAACTTACATGTGTCGAGCCTTCTAAGCTCTTGGTATGTTTAGCACTTTAAAGTGCCTTTCTGTACCTCCTCCCCTTTTCTTTCCATCTTTAATAAATCTTTGGGGTGAACACCGTCGAGTGTATCCCCCTTTCTTGGCTTAAAAAAAACTTTTGTGCTTCATACTTAAGAGTGAGTTTGTCATGAAATATGCAAAGCTGTCTGTATTAACAAAGATTTGTTATCATCAAAATAATGATACAATTAGTACGCAAACAAGATACTAACACATATTTGGGTATAATCGTTTGAATTGTTTTAAATCCATGGAAATAGTGGATGCTTCTAAGTGGGTATCCAATGTGTACCCAGTTTTTCAAATGAGTATTTTAGATGGGTCTTGTATCATGGATTCATGGTATCTTGCTACCTCATCTGTATTTCCCAAGGGGTACAGTTTTAGGGTCAAAATGCACAGGTCAAGCTGCGCACCCCTTGACCCAGATATTTTGCACACACCTAGCTGTCATCCTGTTAGGACAAGTGAGATTCTGAAGAAGGCACCACTCTTCCTTCGTGGTCCTTCTCCTAAACAACCTGAAGGACCTGGTCTTAGGCACATGCTTGGCATGCGTGGACATTTCCTCCTCACTACTATGCTTTTTCTTAGTTACCTTAGCCTCTATTGTTATCTGTAGTTACAGTGTTCAATAAATTATTCAAATTTTAGTAAAAGCTGTTCTACGAGGTCGTATTGATTGGTTGAAAGGTTTGAAAGAAAATGTTGTTTTGGGGGATTATAACTTATTTCTGCATCCTAGAGTATTTTCTAAGGTTAAGATAACGTTTTCTTTCACATTCCTGTCTTCTTTTCGCAGGTACAATTCGTTCCCTATGTTGTTTCAAGAGCATCAAAGAGGCACTCTCATAGAAGAAAACATAGGTTCTTTCATGGTCTCAGCAAACTTTCTTGAAAAAAGGTTAGACTTTTCTCAAGCTCCCCCGTTACTAGTGATTTTCCCCCCTTAACTTGAACTTGTAAATTCTGTAGGACTGCAGACAAAAAGGTTGTCTTTAGTTCGTTATTTCATTTTTGATCGTCACTTCTGACCATCAAGTTTAGTATAGGAACTGGTATTGTACTTGTGTGGTTGGTGAACTCCAAAATCTGCAGTGAGATTATACCAGAACTGTAACTTGGTCGAGGCAGATGCGTAATTTGTTTGACATGTTTATTTCTTTTACCAACAAGGTCCCGATATATATTGTAGGGTAAATTTCATACAAGGTAATACCATTTTTTCGTAAAACGGGATGAGAAATTGCAACATTTCTACTGCTGTAGTAGTTCAATGGATGCTTAATTGTGGTATGAGACTGAGGATTTGTCCATTTCTCAATTGATGCACGGGAATTCGAGGGTAGATGTGTAGTTCCTTTTGCAGGAGTGCACTTTGTCCCTTGTATGCTTGTGAATTATATGCAGCACATGAAGGAGCGCGTGGGAGAGTGCAGTCTCTTTATTGAAATAGGGGAAATGCAGAATTGATTTAGTTTATTTTGGTATAGTTTTTGCCACCTGTATGGTTGTGCATTGCATGTTTCTTTTCAATGAATTAAGTATTCTTTTTGTTATTGCCCATTTTTTAACACAAGCTTATTTTATTTTTATATTTATGCCCCTCTTAACTTCTGCAAAATTAGTTATGCCCCTCCTTTTTTTACGATACCACTTGTGCTCCTACCTTTTTGTACCATTATCACTTGAGCTCTTCTGTAAGTATATCCATCAATGAGGTGAACCAGACATGTTTATTCAAACCGATGTATCTGGTTAATGATTTTTTTTAGCATTTATACTCCTCATCTATGTTGACCATGTTCGACTTCAACATGACAACCATTCACTGGAGGGCCCTACTTTCCTCTTATGTTCTTCTTTCTCTTCCTCCTTTCTTCTTCAAGAGAAATTCACCCAACCTCCATGATCACCACCTTTTCTTCCTCCACGACATGTGCATCCTCTCCATCCCTGGATCCCTTTGCGAAGCAGCTAGGGGGTGGCTTCCTTTTCTTAATCCGACGCCAGAACAACAAATGTGTTCGCTTCCAGCTCTATCTCGCGCTCAAGGTCAAGGTAGTGGGGGGAATGGTGCTAGATAGGGGTAGGCAGTTGGGAGGGACAGGGTAGGTGGATCATCATTTCTTCCTCCTACACGGCCTCCGTCTCCTCGTCATCCCCGAATCCCTCTATGTAGGAACTGGGGGGTGGCTTCCTTTTTGATCCGGCATCATAAGAACAATTCTGTCACTTCTAGGACTATTTTGCCCTCAAAATCGAGGCGGGCGGGGCGGGGGGGGGGGGGGGGTGATGGTGGTAAACAATTGGAAGATGGCGGAGGAGGTGGGAGGCGGAGGGGACTGTAGAGTTCTAGGTGGAGGAGGACTAGGGAGGGGATTAGAGAAGGTGGGGGCGGAGGAGGTGGCAGAGGAGGGTGTCGAAGGAGGTGTGGGGTAGTAGAGGAGGGGGCTGGAGGGCTCGTGGCGGAGGATGGGGGAGGTGTTGTGGAAGAGGTGGGGGATGAAGGACTTGGGGGCAAAGGAGGTGGGGGTGCGGTAGGGGAGGAAGAAGATAAAGGTGTTTAAAAATCACATATCTAGCTACGTATTCTTTCTCATTGTCCTTGTGTTCAAAAATGGGCGTCCATTCAAGATGTGGATGGATGACAACTATTTTGAGGGGCACGAGTGTTAAAACTGTAAGAAGGTAGGGGTACAACTTATATTGCAAAAAAGGAGAGACATAATTGATATTGCAAAATTTAAGAGGCATAAATGTAAAAAAATCCTTTATTCAATACTAACTTCATTTGAACTTGCTTTCTTTTCTTCATCACAGTGGATCTCACTTTATGATCTTTCCCTTGGGTTCTTGAGGTTGCGGATCTTTGTGGGGGCGTAGGGTGGCAGTGGGGAATGGAAGCTTGATTTCTTGGCAGGAGGTGAGTTCTTGTTGATTTTGTCCAGTTTTATTCGATTTCCATATCGCTTTGTTCTTATGGAATCATCCTGGATCTGCAGGTGATACAGGTTCTGAGGAGGTAATTTTATTGTGGGGGGTTTCCTTGAATCTAAATTGTGAACTGAAAAATGTTATCCACAAGTGGTGCAGGGCTATTTTCCTGTTTATTAGCCTGGTTCTGGATTGAAGGACTTGTCTGTACTGTAGCTATTAATGCATTTTAATCTGCAAGTTAAATATGGTTTTTAAAGTTCAAAGTCCTGGTCTGTATTGTACGTTTGTACTAGTGATAATTCCCTATAATTTCTTACGTGAACTTTTCAGTCGACCGATTACTTGATCATCAACTAATTGTATGTATTTGTTTGTCAACCCAGATCTTTCTTTCATCTGGGGGACCCATTCCTTGATGGACTCTAACGTCCATCAAGGAATCGATGATCGTGACCTGTTAAAAGGATCGAGTGCTCCCCGTTTCAACTTTGCTTGAGCTTCTTTGCATCTATCATTCTGCAATCACTCCACTACATGGAAGCATTCTAAAAAAGTTGTCCAATTTATTTTATAATTAGACAAGGCTCTTTTAGATTGACATGTTTGTTCCTTTCTCTTGTGGAAAGGTGAAATTCTTTCTTGAGGGTGTTAAAGGAAGGGACAAAGGCTGTGAATGGGTTTGTATTATCCTTGATCTAAAGTAGCGTGAATAGCGGGACGATCTCCGACAAGGTTTTGCAGAGGGATGAATCCTAGAATCGATTATAAGTGTTGGTTTGAAAACAACAATCAAGATCGATCGATCATCATGTGAGGGTTGATCAATCAAACACTTATTTGAGTAGAATTTTGTTAGATAGAATAGAAGCAAAGATCCTACTTATGTCTCCTGTACATATGCATTCAATAAGGGGAAATAAGGCAAGATCTTCCACTTGCTCCATGAATATTTCTCCTTGGAGTTCTATCCTTGCATGCTACACAAAAAGGCTAGATAGTTGTGACTATGTCACATATTGTATGTTGTCTTTAAACAAAATGGGGAGCAGGTTTTGTACTATTATTCTTTTCTCATTAATGATATCTATTTTTAAGGGAGTTTGAAGAATATTTTATGATTTATCGAGTCATTGGAGTCAAAATTCTACTATATGTGTTGCTGTTGCTTCTTCTTCTTCAGACGGTGGTTTATATCCTCGTGAATCACTAGCAAAAGCACTATGCTAGGCCAATGCGACAAGACATGATGGAGGAGCATGTGAATGTTGATATTGTAGAAGAGCATAGGAGGCCTTGAGAAGACATTGAGCACGAAGGATGTCAACGATAAGCGCAAAGGCATAGAGTATTTCAGATTAGGAAGATCGCTTGATTATTTGAATATTATGCACATTGTGATCAATTTCACTAACGACTTCATGCCAAATGGCTTGAATCTTGTGATAGATTTCAGATATTTGTAAGGTGGTACTAGGTCATGGAATTTCTAAGCTATACTACACAAGGTTATACTACAACTAGGTCATAAAATTCTAAGTTACTACGTAATTAGTACCTATAGCATACATGATTGCATCTAGGTCGTGATTTGTTACATACAACTAGGTCACACAATATTACATCGAACTAGATCATGCAATTCTATATTAATAAACATCTTCATACAATTAAGTAATAAACAAATATTAAGTCATATCGCGGTTTCATTCAGGATGCTCTTGTCACCATCAATTTGATTAAACTCCATGTTAGCAATTTATCCTTGCCATTTCATTCCATCCCTAGTTCCACTTATATCTTAGGAAAATTAAAGACAAACTTTAACCTAGAGGGACTTCATCCCTAAGACGAATTCTGTAATAATCTTCTCAATAAACAAAATTCCTTGTATATGGTCCAAAACCTTTTAATTCCATGGATAATGTAACAGTGATGCATTTTCGAAATGCGATATCCATATCACATTTTGAAAATGCGGCATCTATGTTATAGTAGCATTCTTAGAGCTCTAAAAACTGGAAGAAGCCTATATCGCATGTTTAGATTGAGACATCAAAATGCACATTTTTGATGTCACATTCTAAACATGCGATATAGGCTTCTTTCGAGTTTTTATTTTTTGAGCCAGTTCATTCGAGTTTTTAGAACTCCAAGAATGTGGATATCGCATACTCAAAATGTGATATGCCTATCACATTTTAAACATGTGACATCGCGATAATATTTCAGGAATTAAAAAGTTTCTGACCATTTTTGTGGAATTTGTTTATAGAGAATATTATTGAGGAATTTGTCTCCTCCATCCCCACTTCTTGAGATTTACTTTTCATTATCATACAGATTAAAGATGAATAGTACAATTGGGCTAGAAGGTATTATCATATTACTAGTACTCTTTGAGTCTCCTATACACCACCCACTCAATCAAGATACTTAGGTTCATGAGACCTTGTGAATTATATCGTAATAACTAATCAAAGCCACATTCAAGCATATTTTTAGACCGCTTATACATTAATCTTGATAATGTTAATAATAAATAGAAAGTTATCGAAGTATATTCTTTGGATGAACGATGCTATTTAAATTATATAATTTACATATTAAACATGTATGTATTAATATTTTCTAGATATATTTCCACAATTTGTATTTTTGTAACTGCTAGCAATCTCATTAGGCTTTTAAATAATATTGCTTAGTATGACAAGCTACTCAACACATTGTCATTGTGGGGCAATGCGTTATTCCACGTGTTTATCATCTAAAATAGTTTTTAACATGCATAATCATGGGTGATGATCTTCATCTAAATCATAAATTTAACTAGCAAGTTATATTCTACTTATATATACACACACATGCATATCAAGTAAATTCCAAATTTTGCACAGCTGAAAAAATGACAAATCAAGTATATAATACTAGTACTATATGAACACTTACTTATATTCTTCTTAAGCATTTAATTAAGGAAAGAAAGCACATCATCATAAATATATAGTCACACATCCTTGCATTTAAAGGGATATTTTAAAAACATATATGTGTGTGCGCGCGCTCAACATGAGCATATCAAATATCTTTCATTCACATGCTCATATATGCATAACAAGGATACCAGTAAGCATGCTAATTAAGGCACATGAATTATTAAAAGTATCTATACAAGCATCTCGACAATCACTAGCATTGCTACAAAATGATATATGTGCTTGTATATAAGATTCAACAATATAAAGTATGCAACGTAAATTATAACTTAGGAGTAAATCATGCTAATGTATGCAAGGCGTAAAAGTGGATTTTGAGCACTACTAGGGATGTGTCCTCACCTCTCAACAAGCACAATAGCACAAGCGTACAATGAAGGTTTTGCTCTCCCAAAAACAAGTGTTAATTTTAGTCAAAATTTTTAGTCAACTTTGATTAGTAGTCCCGATTTTAAGTTTGATTTTCACTTGATTAGTCAACCAAACACAACATTCCTAATGATCGGTCCTAATTTCCTTTGAACCTAATTTTCAAAATCAAGGGGAAGGGAGTTGAGAAAAACTGATGCAAGCGATGAAATTAATGGTGCATGCTCAGCTCAGAAGATTTACATTGATCCTCATGCTCTACATGTGGGATGTAACACATACTTGAAATTTTTACACTATATGAAAGTCAAGCGAGAAAATCCTTCCTAGATAGGCAATTCTATTAGCGAGTGATGAACAATTTAATTTTGATTAATAGCTTTGCAATCTAAGTACGTCTCCTTAAGTGTGATGTGTGGTCCTATAGAGTATGAGCACAAGCAATAAAATAATCTACTAAAAAAGCTCTAAGAGCCACAATTGCAGGTCCTAGTCTACGTCAGTCAACCACATGGCCACAAAGGGTTCAATGTAGGGATGCAAACAGTCGGATACGGATAAAGATATAGGTATTACTGTATCCTTATACGTTTTTTTAATACGAATACAAATGCGGATACAAAAATTGATGGATATTAAACTATCTTACCATATCCTCAAAAAACGGATACAGATGTAAAACAGATACTGATCGCACACGAATAATGTTAGAAATACTCTATAGAATTGACTTAAATAAATAAGAATTTGATGAAAAACATAGGATATAAATTTCTCAAATGTATTTGTATCATAAAAATTATATAAATATGATAAAAGGAGGCAGAGAATTATGTTATATAAGGTTAAAAATAAATCTATGACAATATTTATATACAAAAAACAGATATACGGATACAGATACGGATGTTTGCAGATATCAAAACGATATCCATATCCGTATCTATTTTAAAATGGATTCGGATACAGATGTCAAAATATGTGTAAAACGGATACGGTGACGGATCAGATACGGATATATCCGTATCCGTTTGCATTAGGGATGTAAACGGTCGGATACGGATACGGATATAGGTATTACCATATCCTTATCCATTTTCTAATACGAATACGGATGCGGATACGGATATTGACGGATATTAAAACTATCTTACTGTATCCTTAAAAAACGGATACGGATGTCAAAGGGATATTGATCGCACATGAGTAATGTTAGAAATACTCTATAGAATCGACTTAAATATATAAGAATTGGATGCAAAACACATGATATTAAATTTACTAAATGTATTTGTATCATAAAAATTATATATATGGTAAAAGGAGGTAGAGAATTATGTCATATATGGTTAAAAATAAATCTATAACTATATTTATATACGAAAATAGATATACGGATACGGATACGTATGTTTGTGGGATATCAAAACGATATCCCTATCCGTATCCATTTTAAAGCGGATACGGATACGGATGGCAAAGTCTGTATAAAATGGATACGGTGACGGATCGGATACGGATATATCCGTATCCGTTTGCATCCCTAGTCCAATGTCCAGTCTGATACACTTGTGAGATTCCAAACAGAATCCGCTAGAATTCAAGAAATTATTACTTAATGTTTTCAAAAAATGAAAGCTAAAATCTCTATTCTCAAATAAAAATTTTCTTCTAGGCGCCTTAACAGCTGGCTCGCTCCACGAATCACTGACCTCTGATGCACTTCTAGATGCGTCGACTTTGAGAAAGCCATTCCAAGTCCCACGGACCCTCGCACAAAAAGATAAATTTTATGCCAATGAGATAAATAAAAATATATAAAAAATAACAAATAAATAATTGAACAAAAAAGGGGAAAATGAAATAATTACAAGGTAGTTCGGGGGTCATACTACCCGAGTGAATGGAAAACCTAAATTTAGATTTTTAAATTGATCCTAAGCAGTTTGCCTTCCAACAATGGTGCCATCTGATAGACCCAAGATTACCCTTTGCTAATTACATGGAATTAACATTAAATTTCGTTAGAGGCAAGAAATTCGGATTAATAAAAAAACCGTTAAAATCAATTATCCAATTGAAAGTGAGTACCTGATTTTTTATTTTTTACTTGGACAAGCTCAATATCGAACTTAGGGAGACCACTGTCTCCTTAGGTTAATTATTAGGTGATATAGAAACTAGATTTTTAAGGAATATTTTTTTTGATATTTTTAAATGCATTTAATGAATGAAATGCAAATGGGACAAAGTTCAGGGACTAAAATGCAATTTTCATTTAAACAATGTCCAAAAATTATGAAACTTAGCCAAAAGATGAAATATGATGAAATTAATCTACTACAGGAATTTTTCGATGTAATATGAATTAATTATGATTAAAATAAGAGCACGATATTTTTTTTGCAAATTAACTTTAATATATAGCAAACCAATTTAATTTCAGGAACTAAAATTATCTTATACGTATATAATGGGGATCTATCCAGGAAAATTAATAAATCCCTAAAAGTAATTGATGTACGACCTATTAAAAATTAATTGCTAAAATCACTAAATATTCTATTCTGACCTCGATATGTGTACAAATAATATGAATTTTGAACACAATGTAGAACACAATTAAATCTGTGCAATTACCTATACCCCAAAGGGCTTTTTGTAAATTTCCACGAAGGTTTCCGTGGTGCTTCACGAGCCTCTTAGAAGGCAGGGGTATTTTTGGTATTTGTAGAGAAATATGGGGGAGGGGGTGCTACAAATATTTCGAAAGGGCATGTGCCCTGGCTCGGCGAGGCCCAAATGGTCCAACCTCAAGCCGCCGCGTGACAGATGGCAGCATGCTCGGGTGGCCGAGGCCCAGCCTCGGGTGGGCGATTACAAGCCTTTTGAAAAAGACATGACCTTGATCCTAGGGAGCGTGTAGTGCGAGGAGGCACATGTGGCGAGCTGGCGGAGGCATTGGGTGAGAAGGTGGAGTGTGAGCTTGGTCAGAGCACGTGGTGAAGAGATGCTAGGTTGGCGATGGTCGGGTGGTGATGAGCGGTCAGGCAATCAAGGCTAGGTGATATCAAAGGTCGTGCGACGTCAACCACCACGATTCGGGCTCAACAAGAAAATCAAAGAACACAAATAAAACAATCAAAACATGAAATCAAATGTAGTGGTCTCCGTTATTTATTTAACCTGGTATAGCGACCAGGATCGAACATAAGGAGCACGAGCTAAGCCTACGAAGTAGTTGGGAATCAGAGAATACAAAGCATATTTTTGTGGTTTTTAATTTCATTTTTTTGTATTTTCCAATAAGAAAACAAATGCAAAGACAGAAAATCAAACTTCAACAATTTTTTATTAAGACTAAAGATGTTCAAAAATTCGAAATGAAATTATTTTTGTATTTTTAAAATATGCACGTATTTTTGGTGATTTTATGATATTTTTCTGATTTTTATGAGATTTTACAAAATAGAATAAAGTCAAAATAAAAAACAGTGTACAACCTGGACTAGAAGGCAACTTTAAAATAACTAAAGTATCCCAAACGCCTTATTGTAATTTTCTGTTAAAATAGACAACAATATATAACTACAAAAACTGTAATCACATTTTTTTGAATTTTCTAAATTTTTTGAGAATTTTTATAAGATTTTTATCTTTTGTGAATTTTAGGGGTTTTATAAAAGATAATGGAAAAAAAACAATACTGAAGTTAAAACACACTAAAACAAACAAACATGAATTTTATAGAACTTTTGGGGATATGTTTATATTTTTTGGGTATTTTATAAAACAGATAAACACGTTTTTATGGGTTTTTTGATTTTTGGAAAATATCAAATAAACTCAAATTGTGTCACAAAAATTAGCAAAAATATTGCGCATTAACAGGAGCTAATGGTAATTTTGGGGAATTTTCAGAGTAAATTGATAGTTATTTGATTTAAAATATGGCACACAAGTTATAGGGACATATTTGCAAATATTCTCAGTTTCCAGACAAAATAATAACACACATATAAAGTTCAGGGATATTAGTGCAAAATTCCCACGAAATTCAGGCACATGTCAAGTAACCACGCACAGGGGAATAAATGCAAATACATAAAGTTTTTCATTCAAATCAGAACATTTAAAAAGTCCAGGATATGAGATTCAAAAACAGAACAGGGCACGTGATCGTGCCTGTGTATTCAAACCAGGAGGACTAAAGTGCAAATATAAGAAACAGGGATTACCATGCAAATAGCCTGAACTACAACTTTATTTAACATACTAAAACATAAAGCATGAAAAGTGTAGGGAAAAAGGTGCAATATACCCATGCAGGCACGTGCGGTACGCGTGGGTGACACGTGGCGGTCGCTGAATGCGCGTGGACGTACGACTCGGATGTGGCATGTGTCAGATCTGATGCCTCAGGAGTTCTTGAGGACGTGCGGCGCAGATACGTTAGAGGTCAGATTTAACGACTTGGAAAGCTGCTGCGATCGGCGGCGTGGATTGGATCTGGAGGGATGGGGTCGATCCGACGGTGCTGAAGATGCCTGGAAGAACATGGTCGATATGAACTTCACCAGAGCCAAAAAGGTTATCCTCAGCTCCGATGATCGATTGGGAAGCTCAGGACGGATCGTAGAGGTCCTCCACGTCGACTGAACGGGTCCGATGGAGGAGCCAACAGCCGGATGCACGC
Organism: Ottelia alismoides; assembly: GCA_037367405.1. NCBI lineage: Eukaryota > Viridiplantae > Streptophyta > Magnoliopsida > Alismatales > Hydrocharitaceae > Ottelia > Ottelia alismoides. The sequence continues at coordinate 259,825 of JAZKJV010002040.1, read as the reverse complement.
GACGGTGAAGGTGGCATGGAGCTACTCCGACGAGCCCTCTGATGGATGAAATGGGGGTTCATAACATGCGCTAACACCTGCAAAGGAAGGCTTAACTCGAGACGAAGCTCTGGTCGAGGGTTATTCAGACGGAAAAGCAAAGATGTGACGTGGGGCGAGGGTCGATCTCCGGCGAAGGCGATAGAGGAGATCATATCCTTAGTCTCGACATGAGGGACGACCTAAGGAGGATCAGGTTGTGAAGCAAGGTGGAGTGTGCATTGGGGATTCGATCGGAGAGGATGAATGTGGATAACGTGGCTCCGACCAGCTGGTCGGAGCAGATGAACACGCGACGGCAGAAGATGGAATGATTGCAGCGAATCCGAAACTGCGAAAGAAATAGCAGGTACCTGAGGTCCTAGGCAAGCTCTAGAGCTTCAAGCGAAGGCGGTCATCGAGGTAATGGCCTCGACTAGGCTGTGGAAGGTTGAGAGGCTGATCGCTGCAGCGCACGCTGGCCACGAGGTTGAGCAGCGTAGCTGCTCCTCCAAGCTTCGCTCCAAAGGGTCCCTCGGGAAGTTATCACTCAACTGGAGGTGGCTAGGGAGGAATGGAGGCGCAAGGCACGAGCTGCTACTCCAGGGAGGCGGAGAAGAGATTTTATAGGGTTCCCAGGAGGTTGTAGGAATTGGGCAATGGCACGCAACCCTAGGAAGATCCGCACCTTCCTAGGGATCCGCGAGGGTCTTAGATCCAAGTAGAGACCATGGGTGAAGAATCGGGGTGATGGACTGCGTGACCTGATCGGAAAAATTCGAAGAAATTGGTCCGGCGACGAGATCGGGTCGGGTCAAGCCCTGAAAGAGGGCATTGACCCTGATCAACAACGTGACGTGGACTAATAAAAAAATCGATTGTACAAAATACTTACAAATTTATTAAAAATAATAAATGATTTTAAATCAAAAAGTGTATAAAATGAAATGTATTTTTATTTTTCAGCAATTTTTCTGTGTTTTTTTTATTTTAAGAGAAATAAATTAATCTTTATACAATGTAGTGTATTATATACATGTATATCATACCTATGTATTTTGTACAATTATTTTTATTATGTTATTTTTACATAAATGCCCACTTTTTATATTTTATTTATTTATAACATGTTTAATTTTTATTTTATTTTTATCATTTATGTACTAGTATATAATAAATAAAGAATGGTGTAGGTTTACATGTATTTTGTCTAGAGGGGATTTTTATTTTATTTTTCTGATTTTTTTATTTTTTGGACTATATACAATGAGGTAAAAAGAACACATTATTTTTATTTCATCCAAAAATTATTATTTAATTACACCTAATATGTACAACATAGAGTAGGCCCTATCTCTCTCTCTCTCCTTGTTTTACTTGGCGATCAGGCTAATACTTGACCTTCTCTTAGGTTCGGGTCACTTTTATTTATTCTAAATACCTCCTTCCTTTTTCTTTTTCTTTTTCTTTTATTTTTGCAAGAATACATACTAATTATGTAATATTAACAAATGCATGCATAATGCTAAGTTATTGTATTTATAGGTATTTTCATGATGCTTTGTCAAGATAAATATAAAATAAAAGAATAAAAAGTGAGAATCAGGGATTCATCAGGTGGCTGCTTGATGAAGATCAGCAGGCCCCGACGGTGAAGGGCCGACTTCACCTCCGTCGACACACGACTGGAGGTAGAGCTGCCGCTGGAGGACTGGAGCTTGATGGTAGAGGGTTGCTTGAGGGATTTGCACTCCGATGGGCACCGAACCTCGATCTGGGCAGAGAAGACGCTGCAGTTGGTAAGGCAGTGCAACGAAGGCGTGCTGTCGTCGATGGCGTAAAGATCAAGATGCAAAGTAAAATAGGCTCTGTGTGCTTGACAGAGCTACAGGCAGAGCTCAACGTAGGTGGATCAACCTCGAAATCAACACCTTCTTCATCGCAGAACTATCGGAGAAGCTCTTGCTGTCACTAGGAGTCGATCGAGCTTTAGGTTTAGGGTTTAGTTGGCATACGAGGGATCAAAATGGGAAAGAAGGCAGAGGAGATATTATATACATGTGATCTTTGACCGACAAAATCTCATGAATCGAGGCTCCTCAGATCACTAAGGGATATGCGGGTAAAAGAGGGATGATCGGAAAGTAAATTCACAAATGGAGTCGATCCAAAAGGATGAAGATGTGGATGGGAAAATTCGAGGAAAACAAGTCATCCGCACTAGGCTACTAGATCTAAAGGTCAGAGGGGGCCAGTTGACCGACAGTTCATCCTAGGCCTGCCTCTGATTTGTCCATGTGGTCGCATGAGGACAAAACCGAAATAAAAAGAGAAAATACATATAAATAACATAATAGATATTTTTTATTTTTTTGATTAAAACATATTTTTATATTTAGGAAGTTCGGATTTTGGATTCTTATTTTGAATGTAGAATGTACAATTTGCATTATTTTTGTGTAAAATAATTTTCATATTTTTATGTATTTTTATCTACATCTTTCATGTAAAAAATCGGTTGATTTGAGTTATAAATTATAAATAATAGAATAGGTCCCAAAAATGAATTACGGAAGAATAAAAATTAGGGTTTTATTGTGTTTTTGGCCTTATCTCCCCTACTTTATACCTTATCGACCCAATCATCATGATGCCTAAGTCTCGAGGTTGAGTCAGTCAATACCTTCGGTATTTCATTTCTTTTTCTTTCTTTATTTTTTTATTTTGGCTTTAAATACAATATTTACATAATAAATAACATATGTTATCTTATGCAATATAATGATATATACATGCATTTAGCTAGGGTTTAACGATCAAAATGAAAAATAAATGTGATGAAATAGTATTCATCACCCCCTATACTTGCCTTTGCTAGTCCCTAGCAAACCCTTATGCTTATAAGTGCAGAAATGAAATTAAAGAAAAGAAAAAGAAAGAACTTGGATTGATTTTAACTTTCAAACTTAACGTTATAAAATCGAAGTTTGGAGCTCAGTCAGACCCTTGGATGTTAAATTTGGACGGAACCTTATCGAGAAATAGATTTGAAACACAACAGCCTCTAAGACCCATAAGACTCTGCCCAAGTCCCCTTAAAAGCCAGGTCAGAACACGTCGATGCCATATGCAGACCCTTAGGACTATGAGTCTATCTTGTACAATGTCAGTGATATGTAGCTCCTCTCAGCTGAAATGTGTAAAAGTCAGTCTTCTCCAACATGGTGACCCTAATTCCCCAATCCAACAACTCTTTCATCGAGAAGCATGGTATTCCCTTCCAAGTTTAAGTACAACCATCTCAAGAAGAGGAGGTGGAGAAGAGAATGGATGGTAGCAAGTGTTGCTACCTATCCTAGGATGCTTGACTAGTGTAGCCAAGTCACCCTGCTGTAGGTTCACATGGATTTGACTTTGAAGCTCTAGCTTGCTTATTGGCTATATACATATGAACTCCGACAGGAATGGATTTTTCCTTGCTTTTTACCCGTCTATTATTTTTGTGAGTTTTTGAATATGCATTTTTTTAAATACTACATACATCAGCATTTACATAAGGAGTTTTTCCGCTTAGGTCAATAGACTATCCCTCTTTCGAAGTATTATTGTAACCCACAACTTCTGTCATTAGGCGTCATGGCTACTGGATCGGGTTGGGGTACACGGCCACAAATGTATGACTTCCAAGCAAAGTGAAAGGTGTAGGTATGCAAGCTAGGTCACTGTCGACTCGAGTCATGCGTGTGTTCCAAAATATTCTACTTAGATAGTCAAGACGACACTTAACCAAGTCTCGAGGTCTCAAAGAAATAAGTCTAATAGACCTGAAGTGCCTCAATTCTAGTTCTTATAAGGTTCCTGTGATTAAGTTGATTAAGGTCCAACCAAGCTCCAATCTTTGGATTTTACTTATAGAAGATCATTTATCAATACCAATCCGAAAAATGCAAAATGCTATATACAATGCAAAGATTTTTTTGTGCCATACAATTTTATAATTTCGAACTTTTTATATATTTTCGAAAATTTTTGCAATTTTTTATGGATTTTAATTTTGCAAAATTTTAGCGAGTTTTCAAAAACAAAAACGTTTTGGTAAATAATTATGTGTGGATATTTAGATGGGAGTGCATCTTATATTTACGAGAGTCTGGGTGAAAGAATTTACACAGGATTTCCAAAACATTTTTGAAAAAAATTTCGCAAAATTTTTGAAAACTTTATTTTGAAAAATAGATTTGACACATAATTTTTACAAACATATACATAATTTGAAACTCATTTTGCAAGATTTTTCAAACAACATATATAGATTTTTCAAAATATTTTTGCAACCAATTTCCAAATAGATTTTCAAATCATTTTTTCCGAATAAATAATAAAGTTTTTAAAAACAAATATTTTTACAAAGGTACCATTTTCAATAGATTTTTTAAAGAAATTTTCCAACCATTTTTCAAACATTTTGCAAAACTTTTTAACCCGATTTATTAATCATTATATACAGAAAATTTTAGTGTGTGTTTTACTTTTTATTAATTAGTCATATCATTTGAAAATTCGAAAGTACGAGTTATGGCTAAAGTGTCTACAACGTATATCCGACTAGGGTTGGGCCTCCCGATCTGGCCCAAAACCTAATCCACATAACCTGACCAAATCCGAACTTGAAATTTAATGGGTGGGTCGTAGGCCTCAAAATAAGGTTGCATTAATTATCAGGCTGGGTTCGGGCCTGAGAAGGTCCGAATCCGCAAGCCCGATAACCCTACCTATATGATATAATTATATCTATTATATTCATGTTTTCTCCAAATATCATGTTCTAACTTCCATATCCTTATTTCAGGTTTAGAATAAATACTTAGACCCATTAATAATAATATCTATTAGCGTGGATTGAGGACATTACTATATTAATATATTAATATGCAAGAATGGAATATATGTTTTCAAGTGTCAGAGCATGTACAACTGTAAGTAGCTAATCTGTATTAGGTTGTGGGACCCGCGTCTACAATAGAATATGTAATGGTGAATTGATTGTTGGTTTTAGTCGTCATATTTTTTACCACATTTCCATATCCAATATACAACTAATGCCAGAATCATGAACTAGTTGGCATACTTAAAGTATTAAACATGCACACATGCACATGAAACAACGATATAAATGCAAGAATATTGGAACGCAAGATATTGGTGTATGTAGGTGTTATAAATTGGGCCGGCCTGGCCCGAACCCAACCCATAAGGCCATATGCTTAAATGGGCTTGGATGCCAACTCAAACCGACTGACCCGACCCGATGCCCAACCTTATATACGACCCCCTATACTTTGCTTGAGATATGTCTTCATAGATCAGAGAGAAAAAAGAAGACATAACTCACACTAAGTATAGAAAATTCTATAGTACAACGATTAAAGAATAATGAATGAATGACGAGAAGTCAACCGTCCTCCCAATACTTATGATGAAATAATCCACAATAGACCGTATTCTACATGTAGCGAGGGTCGAGGATGGGAATGAACATATCACAACTCAGTCTGTCTTCCCCTATACTTAAGGTAAGATATCCCTAAGTATAGACAGAAATATCAACATGAGAGGACACCGTTGATGGGATCAAGAAAAGGGATAGATAAAAAGAAAATGCAGTGGAATAATGTACACATCACCCCCTATACTTAGGGTAAAATAGCCTTAAGTATAGGCAATACCATAAGTGATGAAACATAATGAAGAAAGAACACTCGACCTGTCCACCCCCCATACTTAGGAGAAAGTACTTCCTAAGAAAGGCAAACGCACAGAATGAGGTGAATGGGCGAAACGGGAGATGGAAGGAAGAAAACAAAAGTAGGTACACAAAGTGGAGGTTATATAGAGATCGAGAAGGTAGAAAGCAAACCTTCTTGCGTGATCGTTAAGGAATGGATCTAACAAGGTGCAAGTCGATATCGGGGTCATCATATGTGAGACACGGAGACTATTTCCTGGTGAAGATGGCGCTCAGATGCGCCCCTCGGGACTTAAAAGTGCAATAAAAGGGATCAAAGTTTCCCGTAGGTGAGAGAGCAAACCCCGTGGTGACAGGGCTCATCGGAGGTGGATCAACCTCAAAATCAACACCTTCTTCACCGTAGAACCACCACAGAAGCTCCTGCAGTCACCAGGGGTTCGATCGAGCTATATGTTTAGGGTTTAGTTGACGAACGAGGGATAAAAAAAGAGAAAAAAACACACGAGATGTTATTTACAAGTGATTTTTGACCGACGAATTCTCATGAATTGAGGCTCCTCAGATTGAAAAGAGATATGTGCATGAAAGAAGGATGATCGAGGAGCAACTTTGCAAGAGTCGATCCAAGATGATGCAAGATGCATATGGGAAAATTCAAGGAAAACCGCAGTCGTGCTAGGATATAAGACCTAGGGGTCAGAGGGGGGCAGTTGACCGACAGGTCAACCGAGGCATGCATCTGATTGGTCCATGTGGCCACATGAGGACGAAACTAAAATAAAAAGAGGAAATAAATAGAAATAAAATAGTAGACACTTTAATTATTTTTTATTAAAACATACAAATGTTTATTATTTTATGTAGCATTTTATTATGATTTTTATTTATTTATACTGCCTATTTTATTCCAGGTTACTTTTTACAAGTATAAATTTAGTTATTTTACCAATATAAGATGTATTTTAATTTTATTTTATATTTTGAATTTTATTATTTTATATACTTATTGTATATATTTATAACTTAATTAAATATACATAAATATGATTTATTTTGTCTTTTTTGAATTCATTTATACACATAAATAAATAGATGTATTTATTATATATATATATGCATATGTATTTCATATATGTATTTTAGTATACCATTTTATTTTAGAATATTTTTTATGGTTTTATTTTATTTTTGTTATGTAGATGTAATACGAATAATATTTACAAAATGATAAAAATATAAAATAATGAAAATTATAAAGAATAAATAAAATGAATATTTCATTCTAGTATACTATAAAATAGGGGTCCAAAATCTAACTTTTGCATCTTAACTCCAAATCAAAAGAAATCACCTTATTAAATAGCTATTAAAAAGATATATACAATGAAAGATGATTTTTATGAATTTTGAGTTCATATGGAGAAGATAAAAGTCTGGGAAGTTTGGATTCTTATTTTGAATATAGATTTCAAAAATGCGGTATCTATGTTATAATAGAGTTCTTAGAGATCTAAAAATCGGAAGAAGCCTAAATCACATGTTTAGATTGTGACATCAAAATGCACATTTTTGATGTCGCATTCTAAACATGCGATATAGGCTTCTTTCGAGTTTTTATTCTTTGAGCCAATTCTGTCAAGTTTTTAGAATTCCAAGAACGTGGATATCACATACTCAAAATGTGATATGTCTATCGCATTTTAAACATGTGACATCACAACAATATTTCGAGAATTAAAAAGTTTCTGATCATTTTTGTGGAATTTGTTTATCGAGAACACTATTAAGGAATTTGTCTCCTCCATCTCCACTTCTTAAGATTTACATTTCATTATCATATGGATTAAAGACGAAGAGCACAACTGGACTAGAAGGTATCATCGCCTCAAGTTTCATCCCAAGTTTAGCATGTTCATAGCATACCACACTTCACAACATTTAACATTGGTGTATCAATATTACTAGTATTCTACTTCTACATTACTACCATTTGAGACTCCTATACACCACCCACTCAATCAAGATACTAAGGTTCATGAGACCTTGTGAATTATATCTTAATAACTAATCGAAGCCACATTCAAGCATTTTTTACCACTTATACATTCATCTCCATAATCTTAATAATAAACAGAAAGTTATCGATGCATATTCTTTGGATGAATGATGCTATTTAAATTATATAATTTACCTATTAAACATGTATGTATTAATATTTTGTAGATATATTTCCACAATTTGTATTTTTGTAACCGCTAGCAATCTCATTAGGCTTTTAAAAAATATTGCTTAGTATGACAAGCTACTCAACACATTGTCATTGTGAGGCAATGCATTATTCCATGTGTTTATCATATAAAATAGTTTCTAACATGCATAATTATGGGTGACGATCCTAATCTAAATCATAAATTTAACAAGAAAATTATGTTATACTTCTATATATGCATATCAAGTAAATTCAAAATTTTGCACATCTGAAAAAATGACAAATCAAGTATATAATACTAATACTATATGAAAACTTACTTATATTCTTCTTAAGCATTTAATTAAGGAAATAAAGCACATCATCATACACATATAGCCACCCATCCTTGCATTTAAAGGGATATTTAAAAACAAAATAATGATTAAATCATTGCGAGATATATGTGTGTGTGTTCAACATGAGCATATCAAATATCTTTCATTCACATGATCATATATGCATTGGATAATGACAATAGTAAGCATGCTAATTAAGGCATATGAAAGTATCCATACAAGCATCTCAACAATCACTAGCATTGCCATCATACATAAGATTTAACAATATAAAATATGAAAAGTAAATTATAACTTAGGACTAAATCATGCTAAAGTATGCACTAACATAGTAAGACATGCCTAAACACCTCATGGGATCATGGAGAACCGAGCACCATAACCTAGTATACTTAGAACACATAAACAACTCAAAATATCGCTTCAAACACTTTGGCTAATTTATGATGCAGTAAAATCCTAAACCTCGTAGAGGACCGAGCACCATACCCTCGCAATCTATAGTTGCCTTAGCCAAGGCTAAGAACGGCTTCCTGAAAATGATTGGAGATTGGGTGAACTTTCCTCGATGTTCAATGTCGATGATCATGAAGTCTACCTATAGTAGAGTACCTTGGAAAGTAATGATGATTGAAATGATTCCTCTCGATCATTTTATAGACCAATCATTCAGCTGAACGATCTCTCTCGTCTTCCTGCTTGACCTAAGTTTGAGCTTGGCTAACACAGAGGTCGGGAGGATATTTATCAACAAGTCATCATCAATTCCGGTATGGGTGAAGGTAGTGTCTTTGATTTCACAGTCAACCCTAGGCAACCGCTTCACTCTGTGGCTCTTGATCTTTCTTCCCATCACCAAGGAAGTGGCCATAGACACTATGTGCCTCTCAGTCCTTGTCCTTTTATTGCTCGACCTCTTAAGCATCAATTTACTTCTCACAAATTGTTTAAGGTCAGGGAAGTGATCTATGGTCTTTATTAAGGGAAGCTTAAAAATCAGTTCCTCATCGAGTGCTTCCCTTGGGGCAAGATCCAGTTTTTTCGATCTTTTTCATTTTCAATTTTTATGAGTTTTTTATTTTCAATGTTTTTGGCCTTTTTGGGATTTTCTATTTTTGTTATTTTTGATAGGAGAATGAGGAGTGTGAAAATGTGCAGTCTCGAATTGGAGGGCAAGTGATTAATAGAAAAGGGAGGTAGAGTGGACTCCAACTGTACATGACGTGTGGTCAATCCAGTGTCTTTTAGGTTTTCAAAATTCAATCTGCAAAATCCATGATCCACTTTTATACATGTGTTTCCGAGAGGTCTAGAAATGTTATCCTCTAAAAAGTTTTCATGACACATCATGAGAGAAGTCTGCTCAGTTGGAGGATGCTACTGAAAATGTGGGATCTCATACTCAACACACCTTGACTCAGATGTGTAATGTTGTGTTGAGTATAACCCATCTGTATGACAGATATTGGTCGGAGCCTCATGTGGTGGAGTCAATAGACGTGGGGTCTGTAGATCGATCTCATGAGTCCAATCCCCTGTATATGTAGGCTCTCCGGATGGGTGGTATGAAGGCTGGTCAATTTAGGCTTTATCTCTAAGGTCAATCAAGTTAGGAAGATCATGTGGTGCATGCCTCTCCATTCAGTTCGATCGGTCGACCATATTATACCATGAGGTCAAGTCGGGATGTGTATATATGAATTGTTGTCTGGTCCCAACTTGAGGTGAGAATGAGGTATCTAGGGGTAATTGATTCTGCCAATCATTCATCTCAGCAGTGACTTACTCTTCAAATTACTCCTTAATTCCAGCAAACTTATTACATTTGTGCCCCTCTAGAGACTGTTTGTGATGTTTTCTTTAGTTATTTTTCTCATTTTTCTTACATTTGTGCGCCTAAACTTCTATGCTTATATCTTGAGCATCCGAACTCCATTTTTTATCATTTAAAATTTATTTTGAAGCACGCTTTATTATCTATCTAAGGGTATAATTAGTTTTCTAATTCGACACTTGGAATAGAACATCGTATTTGAGTTGTATTGTGTCACCTTACTTGCTTATGTAAATATCAATAATTGAAAATGGAGTTATGCTAATTGCATCAATTGTTAATGAAACCATTCGCTTATGTATTGCTCAATTAATTGATAGATCTAGGGGCATATTTGTGCATTGTCATTTTATTTTCATTGCATCATATCCTGCTGCATATTGACTATAAATTAAATTGCATAAAATCAAATAAAAATGCATTTTGTTCATGTACTCATGTTTTGCATCTATTCTTTTTGTATTGTTAACATAGGTAGTTTGTGTCCCTGAGTTCAACCCTGGACTTCGCAGGTTAAAAATGTTTAACTAAGATTGAGCCCCTCCTCACGGAGATATTTAAGGATCAGTCTCTGATAGATCGCTGAGTGGTTGTATTATAGCGAATACAAATTAACATTGCCAATTAATGGTTCATCAAAACCCATTCGATGAATTTAGGGAGATAATCACTCAGGGCAAGAGATTTTTAACACACTCAATCTAAGTGCATCAAATGATTTCTTGAGGTCGATTTTAAGGACCACATCCTTAGATTTTGTATAACTCTAATGCACAAGGATTTAGAGGTAACGACAAAGGCATTAGAGGCACCACGTCCCTTCAAGAAGGCACATTGCATGAGGGGATGAGCTCGGTTAATTTGGGAGCCCATCTATTGGCGAGAATTTTTGAGATGATTCCCGAAGGGAGGTTGATAAGGTGCTGATGGATCAATAGTTGCTGATATCTTGTGGATCTCCCTTTTTGTAGAGAAGGATCATGATGGAGTTGTTCATGACTTTCATATCTACCACATTGTAATCGTCATAGGAAAGGTAATGGACCATGTCCATGAAGTCCCCCTTAATTGTTCATTATTTCTTAAAAAGTCATGGGATGCAACCGTCGGTGCCATGGGCCTTCAAGGAACTTAGACCTTTTATGACAAAGAAAACTTCTTCCTTCATGAATGATTTTATAAGATCTTTAGGGTTCGATAACTTGCCTACCACTTTTGGGTCAAGGTCAAAGGAAAGGAACGATACGAGCTGTACCCTTACCATCCATGTGTAGGGTGCATGTGTGGTCTTTGAGAGCGAGGATGCTAGTTCTGCTTCTTCTTATTGAAGCAACAACCTGAAGGTATTTCAAGTTTCAGTCGTCCATGAGGCCACCACACGTTAGCCCTTTGGCTATGGCGAAGGAACTCGTCTTCGTTTATGCATTCAAGTTCTTTACATAATATTTCAAGTTCGCAAATGGTAGATATGACGGGATTGCCATTGGAAAGTATAGTTTCCAAAGTGTATGTCTCAGAAAGAAGTTTTTCTAAGGATTTTGCGAATGAGGAGATATGTTCACGCTTCCATGCACTGGTATCATATTTTAATCTTTTGATTTTAAGGTGCCATATATGGAAGGGGTTGAATCTAGTACATGGTTTTGATCAAGAGAAGGAGATGAGGTATGTGAAAGAAGGTTTTCCAAATCAAAGGCCTTCCATCTTAAAGGAGGGTCTTACCTATTTCAAAACGGTGCAGAGGTGAAGATTGGTTTATGATCGGAGAAGGTTTTGAGTAGGACTTGAGCTTTAGTTAGAGGAGAAATATCCAAAAGGTTAGGGGAGCTTAGGATGCCATCTAAAACCGCTCATATGTTCTGGAATGGTAATTTTGGCCTATATATAAGAAATATATAATATTGTTTGGAGATCAATGGGGCTGCCCCCGCGCCATTTTCGGAGTTTTTTTTATTTTTTTTCAAAAAATGTCGCAATGTATATTCATCCCTATATCCCTCCTACATGCCATTCGAATTTCGTCAGAAACAGAAACCCCTATTACCTCCATCCAGACAGTCATTTTTTAACGGTAACATGATTTTTTAAATCGACACCATCTCGATGGAGGCCGTAGGAGTCTCTGTTTCTGACGAAATTCGAATGGCATGTAGGAGGGATATAGGGATGAATATACATGGCGACATTTTTCAAAAAAATTGAGGAAAAATGGGGCGGGGGCAGCCCCATTTTTTCCTATTGTGAGATCAATGGGGCTGCCCCCTTGGGGCAGTCAACATGGCTGCCCCCGCGCCATTTTCGGCGCTTTTTTTTATTTTTATTTTCAAAAAAATGTCGCTATGTATATTCATCCCTATATCCCTCCTACATGCCATTTGAATTTCGTCAGAAACAGAGACCCCTATTACCTCCATCCATACAGTCATTTTTTAACGGTAACATGATTTTTTAAATCGACACCATCTCGATGGAGGCCGTAGGAGTCTCTGTTTCTGACGAAATTCGAATGACATGTAGGAGGGATATAAGAATGAATATACATGGCGACATTTTTCAAAAAAACTAAAAAAAATTGAGGAAAAATGGGGTGGGGGCAGCCCCATTTTTTCCTATTGTTTATTGTTTTACTCCAACTATAGGTTCTACCAATTTCATCTCATTAATCTGTTTGCCACGAATAAGTGGTGGCAAGTTGAATAGCCATTTCTGTCGTGATGCCAAAATTTGCTAGTGTTCATTTCCAGCTAATTAAATCACCTTTTCAGTGTCCAATCACGTCATTGTCTGTCCATTTACTTTTTTTTTTGGTTTTGTATGTTCAATCATTTAGAATAGTGACAAGAGGGAGAAAGATACCTGAAATCGACCTCATCCATTTGGTCCCTTAGTTTCAAATAGGAAAAAATGGGGTGGTCCATTGCGGACAGCCAATGTACAGCTGTCCCATCCTCTTTTTTTTCCGTATTTTTTTTGTTTTTTTTTGAAAAATTTCATCTATATATCCCTCCAATATACCAATCGAATTTCGTCCGAAACAAAGATTCTTATACCTTCCATCTAGAACATGTAATTTTAATGATATAAAGATTGTTGTAATCCACATGTTCTAGATGGAGGGCATATGAGTAGGGATTTAAACAAATGTGAATATATTCGTATCCAATCCGTTATCGTATTCGTTTTATACATTGTTTGATATTCATATTCGTTTTAAAATGGATGCATATATGGATATCACTTTGACATTCGTTAATATTTGCATTCGTATTTGTATATTCGTTTTTGTACATAAGTGTAATAATATATTTATTTATAATTGTGTATAACAATATTTTATGATTGCATTCACCATTATTGATATAATTGTTATAAAATTATTATAAATGGTATATCTATTTTATGTGTAAACCATCATAAACATGTATAACTTAGTTAATCTATTAAATTTTTTTATTATTATTCGTATCTGATTCGTATTCGTTTTACATTCGCATTAGTTTTCACATCCGTCAATACTCGTATCCACATTCATATTCGTATTTTAAAATGGATAAGGATATAATTATACATATATTCGTATCCGTATCCGATTGTTTTCATCCCTACATATGAGTATCTGATTCTGATGAAATTCGAATGATATATTAGATGAATATATATGAATATACATGTTGAAATTTATCAAAAAAAAATAAATTACGGAAAAAATAGGCACGTGGGACAGTCATGTTAGCTAAGCACGAAGCAGCCCCATCAAACTCTTTCAAATAACACCACCTCCCATCCTGATCGCCCCAAGGTAATACGTATTATTCAGATGTTCTGCATGAGTTTTCTGCATGTTTCTAACTAATTATAAAGATAGATTTCTTTTACTCCTATCAATATTTGATCTGATTAACGATTGGGGACAGCTCCGATCAACCAGTAAATCAATCATCGAACAAGAGAAACATGTACAATCACACAACACAAGAGCCTAGAAAACACCTTTTTACTGTAAATATTCCCAATTCACTGGAACCAGAGTTTCCGATATAAACATGCAAGAACAAGATCTCATTTATGATCATTTCCAATGTGCCTAATCTTTTATTGTTCCTCATTGTCTCACATTGCCTCAACAGTTCTGCTCTGCTGGTTTTAGTAAAAAAAATACCCTAGTGCAATCTGTCTTAAGAATGATCGAGCTCGTGATCGCTAGTGCGATAAGTTACGAAGCTGTCGGTCTGTCCACAGATCCTCCCCATTTCTTGATCCGAGAGCCCGCCGCCATGGCCTGCCACAACATAATTCAGTAAGTCGATTCTACAGCAACATGAAATAGGTAAATCTGTTGCATGTTCATATAGCCAGTAAGTACCTCTTTTTTCCAATTGGTGCTTAGAGTGATGGCTGACAGTATTATAGTCTGAAGTAGAACTCCAGTGATCATTCCACTCCATATTCCCTTCATGCATAGATATATTTATGTCTTGTTATCTGTTAAGTCCATATGTATCTATCTGTCGAGAGATTGCATGGTTGTCGTGAGATTATTCGCATACCTCAACTCCAAGGTCCAGATAAGATCCGAGGAAGAAACCAAGAGGAAGCCCCACTACATAATAGCACCCAACGTTGATGTAGGCCACTAGCCATTGCCATCCTGCTCCCACGGCCACTCCTGCAGAGCAGGAAAATCTGAAGAATTTACTAAGGAGGACACCATACATTTTTTTTGAAAGTAAAGAGGGTGAAAACTCGAGCTGGGACTCACCGCTAAAAAATCTTCATTTCATAAAAAAAATATAAAAATACACATTACCTTGTGGACCAGAATTGATAAAGGGAAAGTCAGAAAGCGATTAAGGAGGACACCATACATGTAAAAATAAAGATATGTTTATTATGCTAGTTTACTCTTTGTATATGAAATATATACCCACTATCAACTACTTGAGTGAGTATATTCAGAAATTATCTCTAGGTCCATTTTCGGTATTTAATGGTTTGGTTTTCATAAGATGAAAAAAAATCAAGTTTTTATGGCATCCATTCCCAGCTAAAAATAAAACAATATGTTTGGAATTACCTAATTTAATTACTAATATTTTTATATATGTTATAGGTATTAATATGGTTGTTATTTTCGTATTTTTGTTAAGATTCTCATATCTAAATTAAAAGATTGTTTTTTCTATAATAATTATAATTATAATAATTATTATACATTTAGTATGAAAATAATTTTGACAGAACATATAATAAACCTCTATTTTGATTTCTAATTCAAATTTATTTATTAATTTAACATGGTATATTCAGCTTTGCAGTGACTGATATTCGCATAACTTGTCTTTAAGTTATAATGTTATGGATTAGGCTTTATATAGGAAGATTGATTGATAATATGAAAAAAAATCATTTACATTAAATAATTGTTGCAATTATAGAAAAAAAATATAAAAATGCACAATGCTTATATTCCAACTCATGAATTTCATAATAGCCATTGTTTGCACTGTAATAATTTGATCCGTAAGGTAAGATTTCAGGAAAAATATTTCAATGAACTATAGTAGATGAGAAATGATATGATTGTAAAAAAGAAAAAATATAGACTTTGCATGTATCAATGTGCATGCCAATGTTATTATGAGTTAATCCTTCCGTCTCTTGCATCCATGGATTTAACTGTGAGTACTATACCAGTTAGCACAGGTTGTATGCTGTTGAGAAGAAGAGAGAAGGCCAGGAAGACGGCAAGGCCGGAGACTGCTTGAACAACCTCAGAGCTGTTGGTGAAGGGAAGCCCGTACACGTCCCTGAAGGCGAGCACCAGCGCGAAGAAAACGAGGCCGAGCATCGCAGAAGACATCACCACTATGAGGATGGCAAACTTAGCAGCGTTTGGCCTTCTTGCTCCAAGCTCATTTGAAATCCTCACACTGGAACGGACCCAATCAACAAGACAGGCAAGTAGAAATCCATCAAACCATATAAGCCATAAAATCCACTCTTATACGGTAATGCTCGGGTTGCATATGAAATCAACAATATTTGGGTGTAGTTGAATCAACATAGGTATAGTATATGTAGTTTGTCATGTGATCAATGTGATTTGAGGCTGCAATTCTATGTCTTGGCCCCTTCTACAACATGCAAGGTTTTAAAAACCGGACCAGACATTGAACCGGTCAGTCTTCGATTTGGTCCAACCGGGTTGGACCGGTGATGAAGTCAGCATGACATCATCATTCTTATCGACTCGGAAAAAATCGGACCGGGCTTAATTTACTGGTCAGGCCGATCGAACCGATAAAAATCGGATACATATATGTAAGTATGTATTTATATATCAATGAAATAATCGTTTAAAATATCCAATCTTTCAATAGAATAACATGATTGACTATTTCAAGTAAAACTCTACAAAAAATTAGTCACAGTTTCTAGAATTATATATGAATATAATATTATAATCATTTTATTTATAGTTGCTTTTAGAAAATTATTCTAAGAAAGTACCGGTACAATTTATATTCACAAAAGGAAAGGGAAATAACTTATATCGTAGTAGTTAAGAAGGGTCCAAGTGATAAAAATCCCATTATTTCATTATTTAACCCTTATTTTTTGAAAATTTACCAAAAAAACTGGGTCAATTCGGTTCAACCTGATCTGACCATCTGGGTCAATCCGGTCCGACCACCGATCAAACCCGATTTTTTATTTTCTATTTTTTTAAATTAATTACACAGAACCGACCGAACCGATTGGGTCGGAGCCGATTCCCGATCCAACCGGCCAGTCTAGTCAGATTTTTTAAAACCCTGATAACATGTGCAGAGTTAAAAGCTAACGTGTAGTTGCAGGCTAGCAGTACCAATGAGGATGGGGACAAAGAGTTCATCTAACTTTCCTTACCTTATGGCTGCGTTGAAGCCGAAGAACACCATGATCTCCCATCCACTTAGGTTGGTGCTGACATATATATACAGGAGAAACTCTATCAGCATCGAATCATATGAGGACCCTACGTTAAAAGGAAGGGGATCTGATTGGTACCAGATAGAAATGGCTGCCACAGCCACCTGTGCATTCTTCAGCCTTCCAGCCAATACTATAAGGAGCATATAGTACCACGTCTCCAGGCTGCCACACACAAATTAACACATTCACCAAAGATATAAGTCCTACTATGTAGTACCTAAGCATCAGATAATATTAATCCACCATTAACGATCATTTTTAAGAACAATTCCACACTACAAGGAAAATAAGTTGTGGCTACAGAACTATGACCACGGATACAGGGGCAGAGCCAGAAAACTTTTATAGGTGGGGCCAAAATATATATGTACGATTCATGTTTAAATCATAAATGAAATTGTCTAATTTGTGTCGGAATCATAAGGCTTGTTATGAGGTCAATTATAGATTGAAAAGTTAGTTTAAAATATAACAAAAATGATAAATGTGGTATACGTGTATGTCAACTATGGAGAGATAAAAAAGTGTAGTTAGAAGCACAATCATTAAAAAATATTATTACGAAAAAAATACAAATGTTATGTATATGAGAAAAATGGGGTTGCCTCCTTGAGGGAGCTAAGTGACTCTCCCGTCCCTCTTTTCCTATTATTTTATTTTTTTGAAAAATGTATCCGTGGAAATTCATCACTATATCCCTATATTATGCCATCCAAGTTTCGTGCGAAACAGAGACTCTTACAGCGTCCATAATATGGTGATATAACAATGAAAATCTACATAAGCGTTTTTCAAAAAAATAAAAATAGGAAAAATGGGGTGGGGGAAGTATACATTCTTTCACATATTTGGTATAATTACTATGATATAAAAGATTTAATACATTCAAATGATGTGCATCTATCCAATACATGCATATTTAAGCTAGTATGTACAATATTTCTAACATTATTCACACGCGATAAATATCCATTCAACATTTGTATCGATCTTTTAAGAATATAGTAATATAGTTTTCCTATCCATATCAACATATGTATTCATATTTAAAAATAGACAACGATATAATAACACTTATATCTGCATCTGTTTCGTTGCATCTGTAATAGAAATGTTGTGTTTTTATGGAAATTTGGAAAATGGGAAAATGAATGGTAGTGGTTCTTTATGAAAATTTAAAAAAAAATAGGAGAAAGGAATTGTTGCCCTTTATAGAAATTTTAGAAAATAAGAGAATTTCTATTAGAAATGGAAAATAGCATGGGTACTTGATAGTTTTCCAATTTGGGAGGGGGGGCCATGGCCCCTACCCGCCCCCTCTCCCTCCGCCCATGCACGGATATGAGGTTTGTGACCACAGAATTGGGCTCTGGCCACTATACGTCGTGGCCAGTAGCCATAGCTATAAGTCTCGTCACGAGAGTTCTCTAATCACGAATATGCCGTGGCCACTACAAGTGACCACAGAACTTATCGTGACCACAACTCTTATATGAAAACTTTGGCCACGGATTGTGGTCACGAGAAATTAGTGGTCACGAAATTATCGTGGCCACAAATTTCCGTAGCTACATTTCGTGTCCGGAACTCATTTTTCTTACGGTGGCAAGCACCCAAATGATATGATTTGCCTTCTACTGTTTTTTGAGGAAACACTTGCAGAGATTGCACTGCCTAAAGCATACGATCCTCTCGAAGACCAGTATCAGAGAATAGTATCAAAGAATTATATTTAATGATCGCACCATGGTCACAGTCCAACGTGTGATCGTCAGGGACAACTGATAGACAATATTATCTGTGTCAGCGTCAATATAAATATAAATATGAAAAAAAAAACGATTCCAATGGCAATGATCACAAAAGGTCAACCCTAAACTTTGAATAAGATTATGCGATAAGTATGAAGGATTGGGAAAGGATCGTGTCTCACGTCTGTATGCGAAAGAGACGTAGGGGAATAAAGGTCGAATAATCAACAGGTAGAAGATGAGCGGACTGACCACAACATGATCGCGGAGGCAACGGAGAGCTTGGCGAAGGCCGCGAGGTCCCGGAAGGCCCCCCAGCTGAAGCCCGTCCAGGCGCCAGGGCAGAAGCCCAAGGCGACGTAGGCGAACTTGCCCAGGACGACCACCCACCACGCCACGTTGAGCGACACGGCGGCGCCCACGAGGCCCAGTCCCAGCCGGACGATGAGCAGCCAGCTGAGGGCCACGTGGATCACGAGCGCCGCCGCCGCCACGCACGCCGTGATGACCACCTTGGTCTGCGCCAGCAGGAACTTCTGTATGGGGAAGTTGAACCCGTAGGCGAAGAGCTGAGGTATCATGTAGAGCGAGAACCTGCCGGCGAGGCGGGCGATCTCCTCGTCCTGTCCCAGCAGCCGCAGGATGGGCGTGGCGAAGATGTAGAGCGGGAGGAGGCACAGGCACATGGTGTTGAGGATCACCCACGACCTCTGCATGTACACCCCCAGCATGTGCAGCTGCTTGGCTCCGTACGCCTGCCCGCACAGCGTCTCCAGCGCGCTCCCCATCCCCAGCTGCACGCATAGATGCTCTCTACGTCTCATATGATAGAAGAGAAGATGATCGTCTGTATATATATATATATATATATAAAACTTACCGACGTACTTACCATGATGCCGAAGGCTAGGCCTGCGATGACCATGTTCTCGGTGGACACAGCGTCGAGTTCGAGCGTGGTCAGGTGGCCTGCGTAGATCTGTGTGACCGCACCAAGCGAGTACTGGGCGAGAGATGTGAAGATGGCCGGTCCTGCCAGACACCACAGCTTCTTGCTCTCTTCCATGGCCTTGGACACGAACTGACCGCAGCTCGTGATCGCCTCTTCATCTTTATCCACCCCTTCTTCTTCTTCATGGTGGCTCCGATCCTGCACCACAGCCAATAGCGGATCCTCCACGCCGTTCCTGGCCGCCATATCTCTTTAGATCTCTCGCCTGCTGCGGGAGATCGATGCAGGAATGGGTTCCGATCAATTATATGTACGTCTTGTAGATAATTTATTGCAGTTGTTAAGATTCCAGCGGTAGGGTCTTCCTCTCTCTTTCCTTGCCTCCCCTTTCCCCCGTTCCTCCTTCAATGACGTTAATAAATTTGCCACTGCCAAAGTGGTGTTTGCTCCATCTGCTGCTGCTGCATACGGATAATAAATTTGTCCCTTATTATTTTTTAATTAGACGCGAGTGATCGAGATATTTCTCTCTCTCTCGGTGTGGCGTTACTACTGTAAAATTATACGGTAGTCATTTATTTACTCTTATTTCTATCTTTATTCTACGTTATCTACTTTTATTTCATTTTATTCTCTTTATTCTTATTTTATTTTCAATCTTTATTCATGTTTATTCCCGAATCGAATACCCCACATGAGATTATGCAATTATAATTATGTTCTACTTATCTTAATGTTATATAACTTGGGTGCCTCTATATTCTTACAAAATTCACAGCTTTGCCTTTCTATTATTGCACTTATGCCCCCTATTTTTAATGCAAGGTTATAATTGTAAATTAGTTAAAAAATATAGGGACCATACTATTGAAAAAGGAAAGAATATAACTGTAATTGTATAATCTTAGAGGGACACAAATATAAAAACCCTAAAAAACATCCTCATAGACTCCCGTTGCTAGCTTACTTTTTACATATAAAAATAATTTTTACATTACATCACATGCACTCACATCACATTACCATGTGCCACTACAAGAGAAATGAGTTGTAGCCACGGAATGTGGCTACGGAAACTTGTGGCCACGATAATTCCGTGGCCAATAGTTTCTCATAGCTATAATTCGTGGTCGAAGTCTTCATACAAGAGTTGTGGCCACGATAAGTTTTGTGGTCACTTGTAGTGGCCACGGTATATTCGTGGCTAGAGAACTCTCGCGACGAGACTTGTAGCTACGGCTACTGGCCACGACATATCGTGGCTAGAGCCCAAATCTGCGGCCACAAACCTCATATCCGTGGGCATAGTTCTGTAGCCACAACTTGTTTTCCTTGTAGTGCGTACACTTCTGCAGGTCATTTTGACTTTCCTTTTTTGACATGCAACTTATTTATATTTCATTGTCCTTTTTTAAATCATTATAAATTTTGATAAAAAAATTCAATTCGTATTCATATGTGGTCTTTATTCGACCCTTATTTAAATTCGATGTTTATTAAATCTATATTTGGATTTACTCTTTATTCCATCCATATTTTGATTCTCTCTTTATTCGATCCGTATTCGGGTCAACTCTGTATTCCATATGTATTTCCACTTGATAAATATTCGATTCAAATTCGTGTCCGTATTTTTAACGATATATTTTCCTTAATACATATCTGAATCATATCCGTATCTGTATTCATATTTGATAGAGATGAAGTGAATATAGATACGGAAATAAGCATATCCGACCGATATCCGATTCGTTTTCATCCCTACTCTGAGAAAGCAAGCACTTGGTTGTGTTAGTGAATTATATCCAAGATCCTCTTAATTACCCACTTCATTGGTGTGGTGGCAGTGCAATGTATCTACCACCCAAAAGATCGGGGTTCAAATCCCTCCTTGTGGGTGTTGCATTAGGTAGTTGACAACCAGCGTAAAAAGGTAGTTGTATCGTTCAACACCGATTTGAGCAAGAATCCGTATAGCCGACCGTAATTAAAGTAGAAAAAGGTTTTACTATTTTTTTATCCTCTTAATTAGGAGTGCACCATTTAGGCATTTACCATTGGTTAGTTATTCGCAGTTGATTTCTCTTTTTTTTAATGTATCCTTTTTAGGGGAAAACAAATATTTGGATGCCGAGAGCTAGATGCATAAGGGTATGGAAGCATTAGTATCCATCTTCAACTTTATTTTTTAAAGGATATACATATTTTAAAATTGGGTTTTTATCATTTGTGCCCCTCCGAGATATCGCAATATCAGTTATGCCCTAATCTTTTTGGTAATATCAGTTGTGTCCCTCACTTCTTGCCGTTTTATCAGTTGTGCCCCTTGGGTTAGTTGCTGTCCATCCACAGTGCAAACATACGTTAACTTTGAGAACATAAGCGGAATTAATTTAAGAAAAATGGTTCATTGGTCATTCCTCCACCACATCATCTTCTTCCTCTTCCTCCCTTCTCTTCCTCCTCCATAGCTCCTCCCTCCTCCGCCTCGAGCTCACTGCTCTGCCCACGCACCTCCCCACCTCCATCATCGTCATCCTCCTCCTCACGCACCTCCCCTCCGCCCCCTGCACTTCTCCTCAGCCCCCACCACACCTCCCCTCTGCCCAGCTCGCCCGCACCGCCCCCAGCACCTCCCCTCCATCCCCATCGCACCTCCCCTCCGCCCAGCTCGCCCGCACCGCCCCCAGCACCTCTCCTCCGCCCCCTCCCCCACGCACCTCCCCTCCGCCCAGCTCGCCCGCACTGCCCCCAGCACCTCCCCTCCGCCCCCTCGCACCTCCCCTCCGCCCCCTCGCACCTCCCCTCTGCCCCCCATCCGTGCCCAGGTCGCCCCCTCCCCCTGCCCCGCACCGCCCCCTGCTCCCCCTCCCCCTGCCCCGCGGGCCGCATGCACAACCCCCTGCTCCCCCTCCCCCTGCCTCGTACCGCCCCCTCCCCCTGCCCCGCACCGCGCCTCCCGCTGCTCCCCCTCGATAACATCGTGAAGCCGACCTCCACTGGCAGCCACACACCTCCCCTAGCCCCCGCCGCCTGCGCTCCAGCCCGCACCTCCTTCGCAGCCTCGCACCTCCTCCCAACCCTCCTCCTCATTTGATTTTATTCTGACCATAATACCCCTCTTAACCACACCATGATTTGAGTAAACTATGGTTATTTTAATTTTTTGACGGTCAATCTGACGGAAGGGCACAACTGATAATGGAGAAAGAAGTGAGGGGCACAACTGATATTACCAAAAAGATAGGGGCATAACTGATATTACGATATCTCGGAGGAGCACAAGTGCTAAAAACCCTTTAAAATTTTGGCATCCTTAAACTAGGTAATTATGCTTTCTTGTAGGTGGAAATTCTCAAATTTTTATTCATCCCGAACTAGCTCATCGATACGATTCCAATGAACGTATGTTTGCATGTTTATCTCATATATTCAATGTAAAATATGCGATGATTTTGGATCATCATAAAATATTTATGATGGAAATTTATGTTGAGAGACAACTTTTATGCGAGATTTAAGTTCTAATCCTTGAGAGACAATTAAGTTCTATGCGAGATTTAAGTTTACTTTCAAATCCAAAGCTTGTTGTGCTCACAAGTACATTCTTCAACGATCATTCTTAATTCTATAAGATCTTTTCTAGTAGACTTGCATTCGTTTTCATATTGTATTAAAGGTTCTAGGAGTGATATACTTTGTTTAAATGTATCGATCAACTTTTGGAATCCTTTCTTCCAAACGAAAAATGAAGCTTTTTTCTTCAGTTGAGTGGATTTGGTATGGTTGATATGCCCGCGTTGAAGAAAATTGTTAACGTAGGATTAAGTGATCCAGTAGTAAAATCTTAAGTCAAGATGACTTTGATCCACTAAAAAAAAGTGAGCTATACTGACAGTTTTTTTAAAATCCGTCACTATATTAGCTGTTGTTAAATATATAACGACGATATTATTTGTTGCGAAATGGGTTTTCGTACTCAAAATTAGCGACGGATATCATATATGACGTTATATCATTAGCAACGATCCATATAACAATGATTGTCCATTGTTATTTTTGAAAATATTAACTAATCGCCGCTATTTTTTTAGTTAGCGACTTGATATTGTGAAAAAATAGCAATAGATAAACGTCACTATATGGACCGTTGCTAATGATATAACAACATATATGATATTCGTCACTAATTTTGAGTACAAAAACTCATTTCACAATGAATAATATCGACAATATATATTTAACAACGGCTAATTTAGTGACGGATTTCGAAAAAACCGTCACTACAGCTCAATTTTGTTGTAGTGATCGATGTTTTTGCATGATCATGTTTCCTCGTTAAATACTTAATTTTTACTTGTGGTTTTTTCTAGCTTCAATTATTTTATGATTGATTGATATTGATCTTTCTTGAATGAATTAGATGCGTTGAAAAATAAATTAGATTTAATTCAAAATACTTGCTTAGCTTCAAATATTGGATTTTTATTCTTGAGAAAGAAATTATGGAGCTTTTGAATACATCTCTTTCCTTTATTAAGAATGAAAAAGAAAAAAAGAAAGTTGATAACCAGTTTCATAATACTAAAGTTCTCATTAAAATGAAAACAAAATGGATTTGAATGCCATATATCAAAGTAAAAGCTAATACTTTAGGATCCAATACCAAGCATATGGAAAAAAATATGAAGGTACCTAGGTCTAAAGGAGATAGACCAAATCAAGCCTATTCACATAACATTTGCGCCGAATCTTGCCAATACCAAGGATGCATCTACTGAAGACATTGGATTATGGATACGGATATAGGTATTGTAGTATCTTTATCTGTTTTTTAATACGAATACGGATGCGGATACGAATATTGACGGATATGAAAACTATCTTACCATATCCTTAAAAAACGGATACGGATGTAAAACGGATACTGATCGCACACGAGTAATGTTAGAAATACTATATAGAATCAACTTAAATATATCAGAATTGGATGAAAAACACATGATATTAATTCACTAAATATTTTTGTATCATAAAAAATATATAAATATGGTAAAAGAAGGTAGAGAATTATGTTATAGGGTTAAAATGACTATATTTATATACGAAAACGGATATACGGATACGGATGTTTGCGGATATCAAAATGATATCCATATCCGTATCCATTTTAAAACGGATACGGATACGGATGTCAAAATATGTATAAAACGGACACGGATATATTCGTATCCGTTTGCATCCCTACATTGGATTGATGCTAGCATGAAGCTTTCATGATTGGAGAAGTCCACTAGCAAGAACATGAGAACATGAGGTGACTTATTATATTTTTTATTTTATTAATCATACAATAATGAATTGACAATGATCCTTCCAATCCATTCTTTAACGCTCTGTTACAAAGAGCTCTATGATAAAACAAATAATTTCATAATAATAATTATTTATAAAGAAGTATGTGTTTAACTTTAGTATCAAAATTACCATCTCTTAGATGTTGCCAACCTTTTCTATAATATAAAAAAGTGTGAGAAGTAGCATAAAGTATTTTTGCCAAGTTTTTAAAAAATTTGCACACCACACCATTTATTATCTTTTGCAAACACAGAGTCCACTCATAGCATGCATTTTCAGTGATGACAAAAACTTATTATTGCTAAAATTTTACTTGGGTTTCAACGTTGGAGCAAAAAGGACAAGCAAGGGATGAACAAGAACAAGATAAAAGAGAAGTTCAAAGAAAGAAAGTGCACGGGTGCTGAAATGAAGACTTTATTTGAGTTCCTTCTATTTTATTTTTTAATGTTTTATTAAACACACATAAAAATAATAAATAAACAAATAAACAAAAGGAAAATACGCAATAACGTGAACATATGGACGTATGCACATTATGAATAAAAGATCAATTATGTATATGACCCAAACACAGGAATCAAGATAAAATCACTTGGTCAATAAAAATAAAAGTAGAGAGAATGATAACATGACATAAATTTCTCTCTATATATAATATTAAATGAATTTTATATTTTTTATAAGATTTTTTTAAATTATTCTCTCAGAAAACTGTAGATAAAACTAAGAAACAAAATATATAGTGTAAATAAAAAATCCTAACTGTTATATGTAGAATTAACACATATCCTAGATTGGCAAATTGCCAACTTTTTCGGGATCATATTTATTTAATATAAAATTCAATTTAACGCTATTCACTTTTAAAAATCATTATCTAATTTTAAGTTACTTTACAAATGTTAAAAAAAATAAAGAAGCTTAAAATGTGGGGTTTGGGTTTTTTTAAGTTGGGGTTTTTAAGCCACATAGTACATACAATAAATTGAATTCAAACTTATATATTTTTTTTGTACTTTTGTACAAATCCAATTTACATGATTCTAACTACACTCTTGATATTCTTGCTTAAATAAATAAATACACTTTGAACCCTCCACTAGATGCCAACACGTGGCTTTCGTCCCGTGGACCCTTCCTAGCTAGGACTCAAGAAGGCAAGCGATAATGAATGAGTACACTTTGAGAGGTGGGGTCTTGTTTGATTAGATTGAAGGAACTGGACATTGAAAAGCACATGGCTCATAAGCCAGATGGTGTCAAGGTTACCTAGTTGGATGTCCGATGGGAACAAACAATCGGATACGGATGCAGATACGCAAACCACCACTACAGAAGCACGCGAAGAAAAGAACAACCAGATATAACTGTAGTCGGTCACTTCCCGCGACCACCGGAGATGAAAGATCATTATACATTAGAACAAGTACAACTCTCTCCGTTCCCTCGCTCTCACATCTCTTTCTTCTCTCTCTCCCCCCCTATGGGTTACATTGTTCTTGTTATGATGTTGAGACAATGCCTCCACCTCCATCTCCTTCTATATATAACCGAGTTACAACCCCATAGTCATATTTTCAATAGTAATATAAATAGAATACAACTCGATTGCTATTAGGAATAGGAGTTTTATCCCATTAGGATTCTTAATGTATTTTAACTCTAATCCTAAGGCTTCGTTTGGTTGCAGGGTTGGGTTGGGGTACATCGGTGTACCCCTCCTTCCAACCCTCCCAACCCTCCTCACAGTTTGATATTCACAGGGGTACCCCAACCAACCACACCCAGCAACCAAACAGACCCAAACAATCTCCCCTTTGAATTGAATTCCATCAAGATCCCTTCACCGTCTTGAGTCTACAATGGACGATCATCGTCATCTGCATGTCTCATTAGCAGGATCTAATCAACTCTGGCGACACACCCGTCACTAGGTGCCCTCAATGTGCCCCCTCTCGGGTACTCGCACAACTAGCATTGTGCCTCATGATGCGGCACCACAAATCTCTTGTGACTAGAGATTGTGCTGACATCCGATGGTAATGCAAACCCACTCACCTCTGTTTGTTGTGTACTTCTGCAGTAGAGATGTCGATAACCCTGCTGTCTCATCGCACTGCTCGTCCTAAGAATAACTAGAGCTCCATCACTTGTCACGACCCTTCCCTCGAGCTTACACACCTTCGGCACCCTCATCACATGCATCACCACGTATGATCCCTTGCTCGCTCTGAGAACACCTCCCCCCCTTCAATGGTGGCTCGATGTCTTCATGACTCGATCATTCCCAGTGAAATCAGATTCTTTTTTATCATAGGATTGTGTCTGACACCTGTCAGAGTTCGCAACACTCCATCGAACATGCGCAATTATACTGATCCAACTCCCTTGACATGGTGAACCTCTCCACCTCCCATCTTGACCGTGCCATCATTACATGATTGATATGCACTGAACTGCTCCCTATATGAGCACACATGATCTAAACATGTCAAGTCCAAAAGTCATCTTAAATTTGCCTTCATTTCCCTAGAGCACGCTAACAAGTCTCCCTCGCAGATTGTGGTGGAATCCTCTTGGTCGTATTTAGAGTCACAAACCTTCTTCTTTCCGTTCTACTTCTCATGTCTCGAACAATCGATTATTTTGTGACCCTTATTGTCACAATAGAAGCATCTGATCCAACCTCGTGACCTGGATCGACCCTTGAATCATATCACCCTTGATCTTATATCTCTACCCTCAGTTGTCAGCACATGACCTTCATCATCAGGTGCCTCATCCGTCGACATCTGTCGAGACTCGTTTATAAGCAGCTAAGTAACTGTCTCGTCTAATGTGATGGTCTCCTTGTCATAGAGTAACATCGCCACAATATGATCGTAGGAAGATGGAAGGGAACTCAACAAGATCATTGCCTTATCCTCCTCCTTGAAGAGAGATTCTCCTTTCTCATTCTTCTCCTCAAGTGTGAGAACATCTGTCAGAATCTTGTTGACTTCATCCAAGTGCATGTCAAGATTTGTCCCCTCGGTCATCTTTAAACCATAGAGCTTCTTCTTCAATGATAGCTGGTTTGTCAAAGATTTGTACTTGTATTGTCCATCGAGCTTTATCCAAACCTTTGTTAGATCCTCCAGGATGATGACTTCATGAAGAGTGTTATCTGCCAAGAATAGGTATTATACTGTTTGTGAGATCTCCCATCTCCTTCTCCTCTTCCTCTTTCATCTTCTCTGGCTTCTTTTCTTTATCATGGAGAGCTTTCACAAGTCCTTCTTGTGTGAGTATATTCTTTACCCGTTGTTGCCATAAGGTGAAGTCATTCTTCACGTTGAACAGCGTTGCAAAACTCAGCTCAAAGTCGGTTGAGCCCGATTAATCGGGCGAGAAGTCGATCTAGGAAGCTGCTTAATCGACCGATTTCTGCATAGAGGATCCGAGAATTGAATCCGAGTATTAATTTAAAGGGTTACTGTTAGACAATAACCCTCAACTCAACTCGACAGACCCCCGGCCCTTCGAACCCCCCTCCCGTACGTGATACCCCCGACCCCACGTCGCCTCGTTGCCTCCAGTGCATCGTCGGCATCGCCTCTAGAGCCTCGCCTCCCTCGTCGCCTCTAGGCTCCAGCACCTAGAAGCATCCATCCTCCACCGCCGGCGCCGCCCTTGCCGCCTCCGCCAACTAAATCACTGTTTAGGTTAGGTTTCTTTTTGTTTTTGCTTATATTTTCTCTTCTAATTTTCTTAAGTTGATAATGTTAAACTTTGATGTTAACATGTTATTTTAACAAATAATAATGTTATGTTATGTTTTCTTCATTTTTTTATTTTTGCTTAGATTGATCTTAGATGTTATTGCTTAGATTTGCTTAGGTTGGTGATGTTGAACTTAGATGTTAATATGGTATTGTTAGCAAATAACAATGTTAGGTTTTCTTCATTTTTTTTGTTTTTGCTTAGGTTAATCTTAGATGTTATTGCTTAGATCTACTTAAGATTATCTTAGATTTTTATTGTTAGGATATATTTTCTCTTCTAATTTGCAGGTTGATCATAGATGGTATTGCCTAGATTTTTATTACTAGTTTTTCCATTGTTAGGTTAGGGTTTCTTCTAATTTGTTTATTTTAAGAGTAAAAAATTAATTTTTCATGATGAAGGTATGTTGGGTACCTTATATATAAGATTACTTTATTGTCTTTTTCCAAATGTTTGTTAATTTAGATACTTGTTGTTGATTTGCATGATGGTTAGGTAATTTAGGTACTTCAATGTGTGAGTTTAGTTATCTTTATATTAAAATTTGATTTATATATTAAAAATATTAAAAATTCAAAGCCGACTAATGCCCAACTAAATATGATTACTCTCCCGACTGCCAATTAATCCTTAGTCAGTGACCCTACCGACCAAGTACTGACTGCCGACTTCTGCAACCTTGTTGTCGAAGTACTTTCCTATCATATGCTTCGTTGTCTTCGTCGAACCAAGCTCTGATACTAGTTAAAGGGAATGAATAACCGAATACGGATGTGGATAGGCAATCGACCACCACCAAGGAAGTACACGAAGAAGAGAACAACCGGATATAACGGTGGTCGGTCACCTCTCGTGACCACCGGAGAAGAAAGACCGCTATAAATTAAAACGAGTACAATGCACTTCGTTCCCTCGCTCTCTCATCTCTTCTTCTCTCTATTCCCCTCTCTAGAGGTTACATTGTTCTTGCTGTGGTGTTGAGGCAATGTATCCACTTCCCTATACATATAGCCCAATTACGATCCCATAGTCAAATTCCTAATAGGACTATAAATTGAATACAAACTCAACAACTATTAGGATTAGGAGTCCAATTCCATTAGGATTCCTAATCTTAATTTGACTCTAATCCTAACAAGAAGCTCCCCAATTGTTTGAATAGTATGCTCTGACTTGCCATCTGTTTGAGGATGGTGAGGTGCATTTAGACAGCTGTGTTCTAAGTGTGTGCATAAGTCTTTAATATATGTCACGACGAATCACACGCATCATATGGCTCTTCTAACTAATCTAGAATGTTGTGACACCTGCCAACATGAGACGCGTTGTCATCATCAGATGATCAATAACTATCTGTATAGCATAGCATCCATATCTCCTCCAGTACGTGAGAGCATAGCAATGAAATCTATCAATATGCCCTCCCACCTCTGCTGTGGAATTCGGAGAGATTCAGCACGCAATTGTTGATATAAAGTCTTCACATGCTAACAGGTAAAGCGCTGGTTGACAAATTATAATGTCTTCAAACAAAAAATATGAACGAAGATCTATATACATATTTGTTGTACAATGTATGCACCTCACACAAATCTAACTTACCAGCATAAGTCTGAACACGAAACCTTGAATGGTATGTGTTTGAAGGCCATCAATCTTATCATTCTCAACCCAATGTTGTAAATACTACAAATTACACTCATCCTTCTGACCCTGCTTAATTTTGTCACAATGATTAGGCACGTGGAGACAAAACACTGCATTTTTCTTCATATGATAGCAAGAGATTGTCCAATACATTATATAGTCCTTTTAAGCAACTGATGCCATCTGATTTACCCCTTGCATTCTTAGGTCATTCTTGGGTTGGAATTCGATCACAAATCAATATAACATCACACTACAATCTTTATTCCAACTCTCTACCAACCGTTGTAACCATATAAAAAGCTACTATTCACAAAATGTTACCCCAACTCACTCCATCCCAGTAACCAAACGAGCACCAAGAGATCGGATAGTTGGGTTGACATCTCTATGCAATAATGTTGGAAGGATAAGGACCATCTAAAATCCAATCCAATAAATGCAATGCATGACTAAGGACATCCCAGCTGGTTCAATGGTAAAGAGATCTCATATCTTTATGTTGACTGTCAGATAGATACCCAACACAGCTGTCCTTCACCTAAGCACAAGATGGGCAATCGAAAGGCAAGACCTTAAAATCAAGGATGGAAATGGACTGATTTCCTTTAATGACAACAAAACCTTCTTCCACGTTATAATTTCTTCACCTCCATTCGGAACTACTTAGATCATTCTTACACTTAAATCTACAAAACACAAATCCCTTTGCATAGTCTCCTTCAACACTTCTTAGACATTCATAGCTAATCTTAACATGCTCAACATACCAAATCTTGCATCACATAACCGGTGCGACAACCGATCTCTTTTGCAAATGACCAAGCCACCTTAAGTGATTCTCTCTCATCCTATCATTTATTAGAAGCCACACTTTCCTTCAGATCACATCATTCCAAATTTGATCTTTTCACACATGACTATGCATCCACTGCAGCATTTTCTGCACACGTCTAAATTTGCAATTGACAGCATCCAATGCACAATTTTTACATTTACTAAAAAACTATTAAGTGTTTTTCTAATACGAAAGAGAATAAATACACCATTATAATATTAATTTAATTTTTGCCTGTCCATAGATAAAGATTCTTTTATTCTTTGACTACTGAAGCTTTATAAATTTTCAGAGGCATATGTTTAACAAAAACGAACACATTGTTCCACTCCTTCCCACATAAATCTTCTCCATCTTCTATCATGTAAGAAAAGGAAACTGTAGACTGAGGGATCCGAAGTGAAAGACTACAAAGAAACTAAACGATATCAACCAATTTCATCAATTGTAACTGAAATTCATTATCCACCAGCCGACCACTGCTGATACCAAGGCGATTACAAGAGCAATTAGATAATAATGATTTAGGATGCTGCAGCTGCTTTTTCCTTCAGCACGAATGCTTCCCTTCTCACCGTCGTCGCCAGAACGACTCTTTTGCGAATTTCGAGATGGTGCAGCTGCATTCCAAAATGATAATGCATCTACAGAAGCCCCAGCATCCTTCTCTGCTTCTATTATTGTATTTGCATCAGTCCAAGATTCCATGGATATCATTTCTTTACAGTGATCCTTCACGTCCTACACAGATCAAGCTAGAAGATTGTAATTCAAAGTTGTGTCATGATACTATGACCATACATATTAGATGATGACAATCAGACAGTACAAGAATTAAGCAAACAAAGACAGTAGTTAATTAATTGTAGGAAAATACTTGGGAGCATATGAGGCTTCATTCCAGGGAAGGGAAAAAGAAATATCCTAAATCAAGGCAAATGAATGAAGAAAAAAGATATTGATCGACTCAAGTAATACACAGAAATGAAGACAGGGCTTTGGTAACAAGTGATGATAATAATGTGCAAGTTGAAAACTTTTTTTGCAAGCTTTTAAAATAGAGATGAATTGGCTGAGTCGAGATCGAGGTTTTCGAAAAAAGAGAGGTAGATCGAAGTGGTTTCCTTCAAGTGAGGAGAGTCATAAGCCTCGATAGGGCCCACGCATGAGCCACACTTAATATGAAGAGAAACAAAATTAATAATATCATACGTCAATGTTAATTATAAACAAAACACATTCATCACTTTTAAATTCACCAGGTGTAAGCCTCACTGAAGTAGAATGAGGCTATATACTCAAGCTTATAATCACTCGAATCATTGAGGCTTAAGCGTCAACGTCTCAAGGTGGAGTTTTTCTTAAACCATGCTTGAAATTACTTCACAAACTGGACTCTAAAGGTTACTTGAACCAAGGAAATTATTAACTACTATGGGAAAAAACATGAATGACATTTAAAAATAAAATTGAAAAGTAGCAAAATATGATACCGGATTGTCGATAATGACTCTTTTTCCTTAAGAAAGGACATTTGTGTGTATGTTCGGGAAACAATGGAAGTGGAAGGTATCACATTACTCAAAAACTGCCTAATGGACATACAACCGAACAAGAAAGGGATTTTTACACAAATAACTCTATATACTTCCATAATTACACGTCGAGGCACTCCATGATTCCGAGTTACATGCAGAACAATGTCTAGTGACTTCCGTTTACGCATAGGCCCCCTGCGTTATGGGGAAATCGGTGAAGAGAGCATTCAGAAGAATGATTCTTTTAGATACTTGGGATCTCTGTTCATGAAAGCGGCCCATGACGCTGCATATGCCTAAGCGGCCTCCTCAACACACCGATTACCCAAAGCCCTGCTTTATACATCATTTGCGCATATATGGCCCGCATATGCAGGCTGTGCGGGCGTATATGCATTCTGTGCGCCCGCTTAAGGTCCAATTGGGTAATCGAATCTGGATTTTAAGATCTGGATCTTGTATTATTTTGATTCTATATATTAAATCAGATTATGTAATACTATCTTTGATGAATTTGATATTTAGTTGTACTATTTTGAGCTCTACATGGAAATCATTTTTCTTAGATCTTCTGTTGGACCACATTTATTCATAAACTCAGTTCGGTTGTAGTCATTTTTGTAGATATTTATCTATTTTTAAATAAAAAATTGAAAACTGTGTAGAACCACATATACCCCGCATATGCCCCCGCATACCACGTAGTCGTTATTCAGTGATTTGCTAGAATGCATATGCATACCGCTTTCTTGAACCTTGCTTGAGATCTATTTTGCAACTTGATGAGTGAATCGATGGAGATGTTACTCATAAAATAAATGCAAGTTGGATAGAGTAAAGAGGAGACACTATTGGTCTATCTAATAAGAAAATTCTTTTGAAAATTAAAGAAAAGTTCTACAAAGCAGCTTTTGAAAATTAATTTTTCAGATCAAAGCCGAGAATGACCCAAGATAAATCCGAATGGAGGCAAAGAATCCTTTAACCGGTCCTACTTAATGTGGGAAAAGACTATATTGTTGTTAAAAAGTTCGAAATTGAATTAATATGATTAGTCTTCCACACATCATTTATTCTTTGTTCTGTGACACTTTGAGTAAACGATGAATGCCAACATTTGCAACCTTTTTGGCAATGCTCTAAGTCCTAAATTTCTCCTAATTGAGTCCTGGAAAACTTCAAGGGAGACTTACAGGCGAAGATTATATACGTCACAGTTATTTTAAAAACTTCATATGGTGAAGGATGGGAGGTCTCTGTCGACTAGAAGAAGACAAGGGGTCAGCTTAAGATGATCTATAGGAGGATCTGTAGAGAGATGCAAAAGCAGTAGAAATCTCAACATACACACACACCCTATTTGCTAAAAAAGACACCCTGAGCAATAAGAATTGGGTTCATTGATGTTCATGATATCATAAACGATGAATGCCAACATTTGCAACCTTTTTGGCAATGCTCTAAGTCCTAAATTTCTCCTAATTGAGTCCTGGAAAACTTCAAGGGAGACTTACAGGCGAAGATTATATACGTCACAGTTATTTTAAAAACTTCATATGGTGAAGGATGGGAGGTCTCTGTCGACTAGAAGAAGACAAGGGGTCAGCTTAAGATGATCTATAGGAGGATCTGTAGAGAGATGCAAAAGCAGTCGAAATCTCAACATACACACACACCCTATTTGCTAAAAAAGACACCCTGAGCAATAAGAATTGGGTTCATTGATGTTCATGATATCATAAACGATGAATGCCAACATTTGCAACCTTTTTGGCAATGCTCTAAGTCCTAAATTTCTCCTAATTGAGTCCTGGAAAACTTCAAGGGAGACTTACAGGCGAAGATTATATACATCACAGTTATTTTAAAAACTTCA
Source organism: Ottelia alismoides (assembly GCA_037367405.1). Lineage (NCBI taxonomy): Eukaryota > Viridiplantae > Streptophyta > Magnoliopsida > Alismatales > Hydrocharitaceae > Ottelia > Ottelia alismoides. Next base: position 224,974 of record JAZKJV010002040.1, on the reverse strand, counting down.
TATGGTGAAGGATGGGAGGTCTCTGTCGACTAGAAGAAGACAAGGGGTCAGCTTAAGATGATCTATAGGAGGATCTGTAGAGAGATGCAAAAGCAGTAGAAATCTCAACATACACACACACCCTATTTGCTAAAAAAGACACCCTGAGCAATAAGAATTGGGTTCATTGATGTTCATGATATCATAGATGCTTTCATGCATACAACAGTACTCAATTTGTTGTAATTGTTTAATCCTCACGGGATCTTTTAGAATTTCGCATGTGGGGGTTATTTCCCAGTTTCGTCCATGCCATTAACAACTTAATTATTTTTACATAATGATAGATGGAAACAACGAGCCATATTGAAATAAAAAGATATATATATACACACACGCACACTCATTTTGTACCAAATAAATCATATGCCTTTTTAAAGAAGAGTATTAAAAATTTCCATCGAAAATTTATAGTAGCTTGTGAAACATAGGCTTAGAAAAGAAAAATAGGAAATGACACACAAACATCACGTGACAACTGTATTTCCTCAACGCAGTATTAAGACGGATATATACATCAAAATTATGGTCTCATTCTATGGTTATGATTCTACTAATCAGGGACGAAGTCAGAAAATTCATCTTGGGGGGGCTAAATTATTTATATATTATATAGCTAATTTATCTTGTCATTTTAGTTGTTAATATTTGGGGAGTGGTTCCTCTGATGTAACATGAGATACAAAAGTGGTGATGTAACTATTTTTTGTTCAATTTTGTTTCTTAAAATTCAACCTTATAGATAGAATCTTCGAATAATGTTATACATATCCTCCAAATTTCGCTCAAATCCAAGATCATTTGCTATTTTATATCAATGGCTAAGAGTCTGTTTCTCTTTTAAACGAGACTTAAATTTCTTAAATATTGATTGGACTTTTAACCATTAAGATAAAATAAGAAATGACATCACATTTGAGCGAAATTTGGAGGATATATAGAACATTAATGGAAGTTTAAAGCTATAAAGTTGGATTCTTGGAAACGAATTCAATCTATAAGGTAAGATTCCAATAATTCCGTAATTGATGGAAACTAATATTGGAATAGATTTTTATAAAAGAACCTATATAAACTTATAATCAAACATAAATAATGTCTATAAACATCGTATTGACAAAAAGATCCCTACGAAACTCTTCATATCACAGAAATATATATTTATTAATATGATATTAAGCAATACCACTAGATTTAATATTTTCAAACAAGTAACAGTATACAATACTTTTTACTTACATGGATGCAAATAAAGATTGATATATGTACCAATCCTTTATCATATTTGTATATTTTGACACGTGTACGTTTATCTGCATATCTATTTTAAAATGGATGATGACACAAATATGGTTGCAAACATGCGGATACAAATAGGTATCTGTATCCATATATGCATACACTAGAAAAATATGTAACCATATCTGTTTTACGATCCTAAAAAACGAAAAAGGTATCCAAATCCATATCCGTATATGCAAAGAAAATAAAAAGAAAAATCGTTATCCATATAATATATCATAAAATAAAAAATACATATCTGTGACGATTTAGAAACGTATATGATGATGGACATGTACGGATGTATCAGTATCTGGTTATGCACATCATGTATTGTTAATAGTCAATTATTGTAATTAGATTATACATATGGGTCCAATGGGGCTTTCCCGCCCCATTTTCTGAGTTTTTTTATTTTTTTCAAAAATACACCATGTATATTCATCTATATATCCCGCCTATATGTCATTCGAATTTTGTCAGAAACAAAGACTCCTATGCCCTCCATCTAGAACAGGTCGATTACAACAATGTTTAGACCGTTAAAATTACCTGTTCTAGATGGAGGGCAAAGGAGTCTCTATTTCTGACGAAATTTGAATGACATGTTGGAGGGATATATAGATGAATATACATGGTGATATTTTTCAAAAAAAGTTGAGGAAAAATAGAGTGGGGGCAGCCCCTTTATTCCCTATATATTGATTTTTTTGTTGAGATATGAGGGAGCTACTATACATAACATGCAAAATTTAGTTATTAAATAATTTATTTAGATTATATATAGTACTATATAGTAAACATATATACGGATTTTGATCGAGAGCACGGGGGCCTAGCCCCCCCCCGCTCCGTCACAGCTACTAACTGCACATTTTTGTTCCATCCAAATATATTTATGTGGTGTGTATGCGCCTGTGTATTTTTAATGTATCTTCTAAAACCTATATATTGTTATTATTTACACTGTACAATCCATCAACACAGTTGAAGAAAGATTATAATCGGATAAATATTTTCTTCCATTAGATAAAAAAATGTTGCATAAGCAGAAAATAAAAATTTTAACGGATTTCAACCAATTTAAATAATAATATATTTTTATAACACGAGAGGAAGCAGCGGGATCCAACTTTTATAGCAATATATATATCTTTTATTCTTGTAAATATTTAAGAATTATTGCGAACTATATCAACCCATATCAATCTAAGTTTAAAAGAAAACGAGCAGTCAAAATGAGGCTAGTCAGACACCCTGTGTTCTTGTTTTCATATCCCATGTTATTTGTTTTATTATTTTATATCTATTGTTATATATGCATATATGTTAAATTTTGTTTCTTAAAGCCCTAGTTTTGTAAATTGTGTACTATAGTGCTATAGCACTTATGATAATACATAACTCGATGTATTATGGTATATACAACATAATGAAGCTTTGTACAACATATTACAATGCTCATGTAACTTTGAATTTCTTTCATTGGCATAAATTTAAAATTGGAACTCGTAAGCTATGTTAAATTTCGTGATCGTTATTTTGTCTTACATTTTATTAATAATTTCTTAAGAATATTTGTTCCTCTTTTGCACCGAAGAATTATGTTAGAAATCTAAATGCTTAATATGCATGCGGATTTATGTTTTTATATAGTTTCCAAATATTATACAATAATTTATTTTTAAATTTTATATTTTGGGTAGAAAACTAGGCTGACAAAAAGAGAGACCACCTTTCACCTCAATCTGAGATTTTAGTCATGCTTTTTATTTTAGTTTTGATGGACGATTCATCAAAGAATTCTAAAAGATAGCATGCCCTCTCCTTGCAAAAGAGTGCCAGTTTTTTTTGATGAATCATGCCTGAACATCTGACAACTATTTACGGAAGTTTATGACCAAAGCTCCATTAAGCCAACCTCAAAATTGGTCCCTTCATTTGAAATCATGTGCCATGCCTCCGATTATGCCAAAGGAGCGGGAAACCGCTCCTAAGGATGCATCAAAACTGAAAAGAACTTCAATTTCTGCTTAAAATACTTGTCAAGGCAAGGGGTTCTAGAGTGGAGGTCTTCAAGATTGGTTGTGTTTGGGACATACATGCAAAGGTTGTAGCATCATGCACGGTTGGGGTGTGGTTCTCACAGTTCATGGTACCATTTTATGATGAGTTCTCGTTGCTCATCTTGATGCTCGAGGGAGAGTTAACACTGGACAAGGTCGTTGATACTTGGGAGTATATGAATGATAATATGTCCCATTTCCAGGGGTTATGAGGCATATTGAGGAAGCACATACGGTTCTTGATCAAGACTTCCTAAATTCTATGGATTGCCGATAGATTTAGATGGTCAAGGTGCCCTAAAGGTAAAGCTGCATCTAAGGTTGCTGAGGCAAAAGTGGGCTAGTCAGCATTGTGTTTAGGAGCAGGTGGCATGTTAATTTGGACAGAACTTACTCGGGTTGGGACAATGGGAGGAGAATCACATATTCTTCTCATATCTAAGTGTTAGCCAGGGGATGATTGGGATCACCTGACTTAGCAGCACCGGGAAAAGAGGTTAGGGCCTGGACAGCAATGCGCGAGGGCAGTGGCGGACCCAGGATTATAAGTCAGGTAGGGCACGCCTACAAAATAAAATTCAAATCTTAGATGGACTTTGCGTTTGATCCTTGATCCGATGGCATACCCACGATTATAGGTTAGGTAGGGAACACATATAAAAATAAAATTCAAATCCTAAATGGACTTTGTGTTTAATCCTTAATCCAAGACACTCAATCATATGTAAGCCAAACTTGATTTATTTTACGTTAAATGTTTTTAGATTATTTTTAGCAAATACCATCCGCACTGAGTTATTTACAACTGATACGGGTTGATTTTTTAATTACCGTGTAGAATTTAGATGCATGCAATTCTAATGAGATAAAAATGCAATTGCAATCAGACAAAAAAAACCGACTTATATGTGTGTGTGTGTGTCGATGTAACTTGATATGGTAAAAAAACTAATGTCGGGTTCCCTTTATTTCAACTATATACACCGAAGCAACTTGATGTGTTTACCTGCACTTGAGCACCATACGAAAACGTGCAATGTTGGGGACTGGGGAACCAAGCATGCGAGCAAGATGAAAATTGACTCCGAAACTGCGAGGGAGGCGGGGGTGCAACCGTAGCATGTATGCAAGGGAGCTACGAGCGTGGTGCGCTTGATTGGGAGGAGGGAACGCAACAACAATAGGTCCTCGAGGGAGTCAAAGGTGTGGCATGTCCAAAAGGGAGACATGGGTGCAAGGAGTCTGCTAGGGAGATCGAAGCACAATGCATCCGAGAGGGAGATTAGGGGATAATGGGTTAACAAGAGAGCCATGACACATTACGTTCGAGAAGGGGACGAAGGAGCGGTACCGAAGGCGGAAGTGCAGGTTCGTAAGACAATCGGGTCACGACAGCCATGGCCTCAATTTTCAACGAAATTCGGTTGAATTTCTGTCGAATATCGATATCCAGTCGAAATCAAAATTTGACCGAAATGACCGAAATATGGGGGTCCTAGTACAAAAAATGACCGAAATGACCGAAATTTCGGTCGAAATTACATGAAAATTCCACCGAATTCTGTTTTGGTCGATACCGAAATGGTGACCGAAACCGACATTTAGGGCCTTGACGACAACCAATGCACAAAAAGGGGGGTTGGATGGAGTGACGAAGGGCACTGCGATTTCAACCTTAAAGATTTCAATAGGAAGGGGGGCACAAACGTACATTAAATTGATTTTATTGGGACACAAAGATGGAAGTTCAAAGGACTGCAAAAAGTTGGGGGGGCATGTGCCCCACCTCCACAAAGCATAGGTCCGCCCCTGCGCGAGGGTTACCTTCTCACAGAGTCTAGTTATGCCTATCCGCACCCGCTTCTCCCGACATACCTTCCCCGTCTAATTAGATATATAAGCGGGAAGCAGGAATGCTACTCGCACTCTTGCCCTGACCTTCCACTCGGGTCCTACTAGAAGCTAGAGGCTATGCTTAGCCTCTGCTCCCTTCCTAAAGAGTACCAATGGTGTCAATGGTGGATCCGAATAGGTTGGACATCTTTTGGACAAGCTTCAGGTCTAGAAGGGTTGATAGTATTGAACATGCATATAGTGGTCTTTAGACACGCGAGATAATGTGGAAACTGGAAACCATGGTGCGCAACATGAAGCGTTGTATGTATGGGTGCCATTGTGTTGGGAATGTCAATGTACAGATATATATAATTTGATTTTGTTATATTACTTTAATAAATGTTGGATGACAAGGTAAATATCCTTTGTCTTCCCAAGAAAAAAGGTTATTGGTCCTTCGCTTACTAGCCTAGCTAGCTTGAAAATAATTTTTACACTTTTTTTCAAATTAAGTTTCACATACATATAAATGCCCCCAACCTTTTATCTTCACTAACTACCTTATTTGCTTCTTTCGTTATCTTCTTGTATTCTTCCTAGTTTTCATGTATTCTAACAATGAATAAAACCTTACAACTCTTTTCTTGAAAGGCTAGTAGCCATTAAAAATGGCAGAGCCTTCTCCCACTATAAGTAGGATCGGCTACATGGATTCTTGCACAATCCATATTGAAAGACTCGACTATTTTTTACGCTAGCTGGCAACTACCTAGCACAACCCCACAATGGAGGATTTGAACCCTGATCTTTTGAGTGGTACGCACACTGCACTATCACCAAACCATTTAAGTGGGTACAATTAACAATGAAATTATAATTTATGTTTTTCTGCTCATATCCTGTTTCTTTTTACAACATGAAGCTCACTCATATCATGTGAACTCCTGAAAGAAGAGCAAGCCTTCAAAGACAAGATCGTATAAAGTTTCTGCTCCTAGTCTGCATCTTTTTACTATATGAAGCGCATATATATATATATATATGGGTAAAATGTGTATGCCCCATAGGGGGAGCTAACTTAGCTCCCCCCGCCCTTTTTTCACAAATTTTTTTTATTTTTTTTGAAATCTAAAACTGTGTAAATTCATTATTAAATCCCTATATTATGTCATTCAAATTTCATGCGAAACAGAGACTCGTACGACCTCCATCCAAACGGGATCGATTTAAAAAATCCTGTTACCGTTAAAAAAATGACTGTCTGGATGGAGGCCGTAGGAGTATATGTTTCACACGAAATTTTTATGACATAATATAGGGGTATAGTGATGAATATTCACGGAAAAAAAATTCAAAAAAAATAAAATTTTTTGAAGAAAATTGGGCGGGGGGAGCTAAGTTAGCTCCCCCTAGGGGGCAGCCCCATTTTCCTCTCTCTCTCTCTCTCTCTCTCTCTATATATATATATATATATATATATATGGGGCTGCCCCCAGGGAGTAGCCAACTTGGCTACTCCCACCCCCATTTTCCCCTCATTTTTTTATTTTTTTGGAAAATAAAAATTTGTATATTCATCGTTATATCCCTCTCACATTCTATTAAAATTTCGTCAGAAACAGAGACTCCTACGGCCTCCATCCAAACATGGTCCATTTAAAAAATCCCGCGACCGTTAAAAAAATGACGTCTGGATGGAGGGCTTAGGAGTCTCTGTTTCTGACGAAATTTTAATAGAATGTGGGAGGGATATAATGATGAATATACAAATTTTTATTTTCCAAAAAAATAAAAAAATGGGGGGAAAATAGGGGTGGGAGTAGCCAAGTTGACTACTCCATGGGGGCAGCCCCATTTTACCCTATATATATATATATATATATATATATATATCATGTGAATCATATCTCCATTCACAAATCCAAGACTTTCATGTCCATATTTTTTAGATTGAACTATTTTTAGAAAGCTCTTGAAGTCAACCCTTTATACCAACATTGTCAAATACAGATGTTGACTAAATACAAGTCACCCAAAAAACTCACCAGAGATGTTACTACAATCATTTAAAACTTCATCGGGATTGACTATAACTCCTAAAAAGTGCAGATTAGACAAACCTCAAATGTATCGGATTGCTTTAAATAGTCGCAAATGAATACTGCAGGTAACCATTGAATAAGAACACGTTTTGGCAATTGTAGACTACCGGGATTTTTGCTGCAAGATAAATCACAAGATCATAATCTTATTACACAGAATAATGGAAATAATTTTAAATTAAACTAGCAAAATATCAACCACAGTGGAACTCAAAATACTCAAACTAAACAGGCAGAGCTACATTCCAAGGGAAAAACAGTGTGCCTGGTATCTGTGATCAGCATGCAGACTGCCTCTACTTAGAGCAACAAATTCAACCCCAACCAATCATTGAAAGTTTCCTAACATTTTACTTTTACTTCACAGGCAAACAAAGGACATCCCAACTTAAAAAAATGAACCCCCCGATAACCTAGAATCAGACCTTGGCAAGTGGCAATTGTAAGATTAGAAGCCCGTCAGACCTACCAGAAGAAAACAATAGGTGGAGACAAAATTGGCCAAGCTAGCCCCATCAATCAGAGCTGACCCATTATTGAAATGAGGATTCAGCCCCTTAAAGGTAGGGTATAAACCACTACAATTCAAAGGCCAACCTAAACAACCACTCCCAATGATCGCTACCTTTGATTAGCTGGCAGGGAAGTTTGATGCTAAGCCGTGGCTGAGGGAGCAACAAAACCTGCATCCCTTCCCAGCCACTAAGAGAATCATTTTAACATATTAAAAACAAATCATATGACAAATCATACAATCAAAAGTTATTTTATATTTTTCTCTGACCATGTAATTGCCAACTTTGCAGAATCTTTCATTTATATCCAACACAAGGAAATGTTTGAATCCTCCGGTTCCCCAGGTTAGCAAAATTACCTATCCAGAATTGATGATTAAATCGCGCCAAAATTTCATTATGAGACTATGAATGATGTTCTAGGGTTTTTTCAGTTGTGTGCCCCTCTGAGATAATGCAAATTTGCAATATCAGTTATACTCCACTTTTTGAGAAAATCAGTTGCACCCCTGATTTATTGTCGTTATATTACTTGTGCCATGTCTTTAGTTTAGCTATTAATGACCTGAACTTAACCATGATTTTTTCAAACCATGGTGATGTTAAGAGGGGCATAAATGTCCAAATGGACCTCGATTTGACAATCTAATCTTTGCTTGATCTGACATTGCACTCTGGAATCAGGGATTGTTCTTCAATTGTCCTTCCCCAAACTGTTGTTCTCTAGGCAGTTCGCGCGATGATGTGATCTTTGATGTTCTTCATGTCAAATCAAGATGGCTCAAGTGGCTGTTGCTATCTTCAAATGACAGAAGCTCTAGGTGTGATGCTTCATCTTCACCTGATGGTGATCAGAGGCGGAGCTTGGATCGTTCCTCCAGGTGCTGTAGATGTGAATCCCAAGAAGATATTCTCAAAGGTGTTACTCTATATTCGGTCTCCCAACAAATGAAGGCTCCATGTCATTCGTCATGCTCCACGAGGTTCAACCTTCATCGATAGAGCTATATGATTCCAGGCGAAGATTGTTGATCTATATGCGATGAAGCTCGATCTACTGATCATCTCCGGTGCTCATCCGGTGCAGATGCTTGTGTCGACGATTCGTGCTCCAAATACAGTGTTCGATACAAAGCTATTGTTTGCTCTAGGAGATGCTATGATATTAGGATGTTGAATCTCGAAGTGTCGATGCTCCAGGAGTAGTATTTGGCTTCGATCTGCAGATGATTCACAAATGATTCTCGTATATCTCCAGTTGCGTGAACATAAGAGTACATGGATCTACGACGGACGATAATTCCTGTGCTGGAACTCCTTGTCTTAGTGCTGGAACGAAGGTGACTCCGACCACCATGTGTGGCCGAAGGTGACAGCGACTGCATGTGGTAGCAAAAGAAACATGAAGATGAGAGAGCTGGGGCGGAGGAGCATGGTGGCAGAGGAGGCTAAAGAGGAGCATGGAGGTGGAGGCGTCTAAAGAGGAGCAGGGAGCGAAGGAGGAGTATGGTGGCAGAGGAGGATAAAGAGGGTGAGGAGGAGGAGATTTGGAGTGGGAAGAGAAGGGGAAAGGAGGAGGAGCAGGGGGGCGGAGGATGCTGGGGAGTGGGGGAGCCTCATTGTTGCCCGGAAGCACTGTGCCTTCCACGCCACCTTTACAACCTATGACAATGATGCGTACCATGGTTCAAAAAACGCGCCTCGAGGCGCACGAGGCGTACGCCTCGAGGCGAGGCGGCCTAAAACCGCCCCAGAACGGCCGCCTCAGGGGGGCTCTGAGAGGCGAACGCCTCAGTCGGTCGAGGCGGTCGAGACGGAGGCGAGGCGGTCCCTGAGACGTTTTTTTATTTTCAAATTATTTTTTATGTTAATCATTTATCCTATTAGCAATTTCATATGTTTATAAAAGTCTAGTTGTTTAGGGTATAAATATACAAGATGAATGCTTAAATTTGGCAGCTTTCATTTTCATATTTACTATTAAATATGTCCAATTATGTCAAAAACTCTTAAGTTATACCCTTAAACATACAAATCCGTCAATATCATTTAAAGCATTACTTGTAAACTTAATTTTAAGGAGTTGTTACATAATAAGCTATACAATATGCCAAGAAGGACAAACAGATCCATATATCCGAATAGAAATAAAATATTTAATAAAAAAAATTCGCGTCTTGTTGGGGTATGTTATGGCAGGAGGGGTGCATACACTAGTTCTCCAACTTGGGTTAGATAGTTAGAATTCTGATGAATACCAACAGATGCATTCTCATACATTTGTATATCTTTCTTTCGGTGTTTTTATCTTTATAATTTTATCATATCTTATAGTGATATATGTTAAGAAATAGGAAGCGGAAGCAAAAACATGGAAAAATGATAAAGAACATAAGAAGAACGTGGGATTTAACGTGGAACCCTACTCCGTACGGAGCGGGATGAAACCACATGAGAAGCCCTCAAAGGGCATGTTATGCATTGCACTTTCTCAATGGATACAAGAGGTCTGGGCTCCTTATATAGCCTCTCCAGAGCCTCCAAGTCCCACCACTGGTCGATGTGGGACTAAACACTGGATGGGATAAATGGATCTTCTCCAGGATCCATTTACCCTGCTACAACTCAATAGGCGCACATAACAAATTACTCCAACACCCCCCCTCAAGCTGGAGCATGCAATGCTCAGCTTGGACAAACAGAAAGAAACTCAACTCAACGCTACAGGACACTACGGACAATACCAACCCAACGTGCACAACTGCTGTTGTCGAGGACGTTGCTTCTCATGCCGTGCAGGTGAGGAGAACGAACGGGCTGGAGTGTGAGTCTGCTGAATCTCCTCGTCGGAGAGCATGTGCTCTGAACTGCACCTGTCAGAGTCACTGCAACTGAAATAAGTCTCCTCATCGGAGTACTCTGGCCCGCCACAATAATGTGGACAACTGGTCCATCTCTGAAAAACGCCGAACTGAATAAGGCCGTGGTTGTGCAATCCTCTTCGGAGTTCACAGTCGCTAGAGAATGGAGTCTGAATAAGTCTCCTCGTCGGAGAACTGGGTCTCTCCCATCTGGCTCAGAGAATGGTGCACTACTCTGATGTACCTATGATACCACATGAAAACCCTTGCCAACATGGCATAGGAAATGGTCATCTATTCTGGAGTCCCTATGGCTCACATTAAAACTTTGGCCTACAAAACAAGAAAGGATGGGGACCTCTGAACTGTTGGCAAACATGTTCTCATCTGAAAAATGACCGCAAACTCGTGCGTGTATGAAAATGAGTCTCTCTCTGGAGAACTCGAAAATAGGCCTCAATATGGAGTGCCTCGAACTTGGACTCTGACCAATCTATCGAGTCTGAATCTGCGCATCAAATTGGGACTCGGAATCTGAACGTCGAGTCTGCAATTGCACATGGAGAATCTTCATCTGAAAACTGTAGAGTCTGGAAATCTGAACTGGTCTGACGAATATGATATCTCTGAAATCTGGTAAAAACCTGTGACTCTACATAATACTCCACCTTTCTCTCATACTTGTCGGAAAATATGGATGTCGACCAAGTTGGGAGAAGACAAGATAAATAAGGGGTACATAAAACATGAATATCCTCGAAACATTTCTTACAGTGACACATTTTTTAAAAGCCGTTTCAACCATTTTTTTCGAAATGCGTGTGGCTCTTTTTTTCTTTTTATATTGCACGCACCTTTTTTTTAAACAAACTCCCCTCCTTTTTTTCTAATATACGGCCTTTTTTCACATTTTTAACAGCTTATCATCCCTCCCCCCCTTTTTTGCCGTAGCCCTTCTGGGCTTTACAATAAATAACCCTCCTTCTTAGGGTTCCCATCGTGGGAACTCTTCCACGCAGGATATGCCGCCACCGCCTAATGGAGCAGCAAAAGGGAGGACACGCCTGGGCTTCTCGCCACCAAGGGGTTCGAAGAGGGGATGCCGCTGCTCGGAGCAACACCATCTGAAGGCACCGCTTGTAGCAGGAGAGGCCGATCTGGGTGGCGATGGCGAGATGACGGTGGTGGGAGGGGGTCCCGCGCCTGTGGTCGCGCAAAGCTCGCGCGCGGGAGTCGACCCCCAAGGGGTTTCCTCGATTGGTTTGGAGATGCCGCCAGCCAGAGAGGAGCCTGCGCTAGGGCACGCGAGGAGGGGCCGCCTTCGCGATGCCAAAGACTCCGCCTGGAGCTCTCGCCCCCGCGTGATCGGACGAGACGATGCGTCTGGACTAGAGCGTCGCCTGGCGCGACTTGAAAATGAAGCCTTATCGGGCTTCTTGAAGAAGGGTGTGTGGCTGCCGCCGCAGCGTGCTGGAATCGGAGGATGTCGCCTTGAGGAGGGGCCTGGATTAGGGCTTGGGGCTGAAGATGCCAGGAGGATTCCGCCATTGCGAAAACCGCATACGGGAGCCCTACGAGACCTGGCTTGGAAACTCTGAAGGATGTTGCATGCCTTCTACGGCCATCAACGGCCCGGAGATTTTGATTAGGGTTTCTTGGAAACCCAAGAACTTATTGATCATCTTCATAACCTCAATCTTTACGAACGACCAATGAATCGACATGTTGATAAAATGTCGAAGAATCAGGGTTTCAAATTAAACCCTAGAACAAATCTCGAATCTCGAACAAAAATTACAAAGAAACAAAAAATCCTCGAGAATCGAGCTGCTCTGATACCATGTTAAGAAATAGGAAGCAGAAGCAAAACAATGGAAAAATGATAAAGAACATAAGAACACGGGATTTAACGTGTAACCCTAGTCCGTGAGGAGCGGGATGAAACCACGGGAGAAGCCCTCAAAGGGGAATGTTATGCATTGCACTTTCTCAATGGATACAGGAGGTCTGGGGCTCGTTATATATCCTCTCCAGAGCCTCCAAGTCCCACCACTAGTCGATGTGGGATTAAACACTGGATGGGGTAAATGGATTCCTCCGGGATCTATTTACCCTGCTACAACTCAATAGTCGCACATAACAAATACTCCAACAATATATATTATATGTTAGTTAGAATATATAATTTCATTTAGTATATATTTATTGTAGTTTTTATAGATATTTGTCCTTGTAAACTGAGGCTTATGCCTCGACCGCCTCGAGGCTACGCTTCGCCTCGATTCCAGGGAAAACGTCTCGTTCCGTTTTTAGTTTTTTCAAACCTTGATGAGTACGCGTTCCTCTCGTTGAACCTCCCGCACAAGGGTAAGTGGTATGACGACTTCTCTGTTCCAGGCATGACCGAGATTTTCCAGCTACGTCGCACTCAACTCTCGCCTTCGCTCAAGTTCGTCAAAATTGACGAGGAGCAGAGCTCTTTCCTGGTACCATAGATAGCTCTCGCCATTTCATCAAGTGGGGTATTTTGCAACTCCATCGAGGAGCTCAAGATTAATGGGTTGCAGATGCTTCGTTGGTTCTCGAAGCTCCCGATGTGGGTGATGGGTCCTCTCTTCATCGCTTCACGTCATTGCAGGGAAAGCGAAGACGCCAGCATGGCCTTAAATTTCGGCGAACTTGAGTTTTGTGGTTGTACCGATATCAAAACCATGTATAATATCAGTTTCCAAGATTTCGGCCGAATTTCGATCTTTTCGGTCCATTTCGGAGGAAATTGTTCACAGATTTCTCGGATTTTGGTGGAATTTCGGTTCATTTCGATCCATTTTGACTGAAATTATTCTAAGTCACCACATGTCATGCCTAGGTCACTTATTGATATTTATAGACACTATTTGGCTACTAAATGAAATTTATAGGTCACTATTTCAACTACCATTACAATATAGGCCACTATTCCAACCACCATTGTAATAAATAAGGCCATTAAGGGTCCTCTTTAAACCCAATAAATATAATGCATATGTTCTCATTCCATCTCACAACTTCACAAGTCACAAGTTCACAACCCAACTTAAGTCTTGGATAGCCAAGTTTCCAAATTCCAAGCAAGGTAGGTATTTTATTATATTTTTCATAACACGTCTTTTTTTAATATACTTCAAGATGCGAAATATGTATTTTTCTCATCTTTCAATACTAACTTCAGAATCTTCATAGTTAGAATCTTTATATAACCATCTTGTTATCTTTTCTTAGGTCAACTTGGAGAGCCAAATATGTTTTTACCATTTGACTGCTAACTTCATATAACCATCATTTTAACTTTGCAATAAAAATACTTGTTTGTTATGCATCTCATGACTAACATAGTAACATGCTAACAAACGAATGTTATTCTAATTCTCTCTTGACCATTGGTGCAAATGCCAAGCATGCTGAATAAAAAGGACAAACATATATTGAGACCAAGGTTCGGTACCTCGACTTCGATCTCGTTTCAGTCACCTCCAAAACCTAAATTTCGTCGAAATTTCGAGAAATTTCGATAATTTTGGTGGAAATGCCTTAAAAAGCCAATTTTTTTCAATTTTATTGTAAATTATGATCTTCTAAGTTATTGAACAATAAATAACTTATAAATACACAATTACTTCACACATATTGCTCATGTATACCCCTTATATTGTACATATCGGTCATATCGGCCATATTGTAGAATATGTTAGATATTGCAAATGGAGTTAATCTGAGTATTTCAAACAATGAAACAATAGATATATACACTTATAGGCTTAGAGCATACATATCAATCATCTTATCATCTATGACTATGACGGTATGTCACACACCATATCGAGCATATCGTTGTTAATACTTAATACTTAGTAACAGAGTAATAGTCTTACAAGTTACAACAAGTGAAAATACATATTTTTCATGTAGAGTACTAGAATAATAAGAATATGCATATTAATGATCAATGCAATAAAAGATTAAAATATATTACCTGGTGATATTTTGGTTCAAAACCACGAGTTCAGCGGTGGATCTGAATCACCCTCCCCCCTGCCTTGTTGTCTCTCATAGCGCATTACAGATTCAATGAACTCGCATTAGTTCTACCATGTTATGTACGAGTACATGGCCTTGTAATCCATCACATACTACATGTATTGGTGGTCATCGATGCCTATGAGGATCCTGAGACGAGGATAAGCAGCACTAGATCTGGTATCACAAGTGGCACGACGAGGCTGCGAACTACTGGCTTGAGATCCTCGAGACGACGGCGACGGAGTAGGAGAAGATCTCTGCGGCGGAGGAGGAGGAACTGACGTGTACTTATGGAAGAAATCATAACTGTCACCCTCAAAGAAGCTAACCTGGCTCTGCTCAGGTTGACAACCTTGGTAGTTCTCACCTTTATAGCTACTGTATCCCCCATACCCATTGTAACCATATGAATATGATGGAGGTGCATACACTTGAGGAGGAGGAGGTCCTGGAGGAGGAGCATAAAAGTATTCCGGGAAGACGCCAAATGATCTCTCATAGTGCGACGATCCATATCCGCCTAAAGGACTTGGTGTTCCTCCACGATATGGGCTGTTAATGTCCATGCAGCAAGGAACCTACAGATGATATCAAATCGTCCATGTAGTTGTCGGTTGGACGATGGCCACGACCGTACTCGTAATCCATAGGTCCTGCACTCGGACTTGGAACAAAGTGTCCATGTGTGTTCCTCTGTCACTCCATATATTCACGTCCTGCATGTAGTCCTTCCTCAAATCTTTTATCTTGTAGTCCATGACCACCCCCTCCCGACCCACCTGAGTACGTTTCCCCACCATCACCAGGTACACTACGACCAACATCATCATCATCATCATCATCATCTCCAATGCCATCCTTTGACTTCAATTTGGATTTGGAGCTAGTGGAGAGAATTTCATTAACAACCACATCAATCTCGGCCTCCAACCCTCCAAGAGGTTCTGTAATCTGCCCGGATCTTGCCAAATAGTCACCTATATCTGCTCCCATTTGCTGGCTTATATTTTCATTTGGTCTTCCACCTGGTTGATCGAGAACGGGAGCATCATTGGAATCCATCCACCTCTGGACAACATCTTCATCAGCATCGTCATCATGCATCTTGAAAATGTATGCAAGATCAATAGGGTCTGTATAGTCCTCTTTGTCTTGTCCCTCCCTTGCATGTTTCAACTTCAGCCCCAAGTAGTAATGCACGTAAACAAGATCATTGAGCTTCTATTCTCCCAACATGTTCCGTCTCTTCGAATGGATCAAGTTGAATGTGCTCCAGTTCCTCTCACAACCATCGGCAAATGCAGTTTGAGACAATACTTTCGCAGCCACATTTCGTAGGTTGGGAGCTTCCATCCCGTATAATAACCACCATTCGGCTGCAAAAAACCAAAACAAGATAAATCAATAGTAGTAATAAATGAACACACAATCAGTGGATTTATTTGTCTTCATCCCTACCAGGAAAAGTATTGCCCCGTCCATTTACCGCAGTAATTCGACCAAAGGGACCCAAGGCATCCAGGAAATAACCGACACACATAGGTTTAAGTCATAAATTGTTACATAATATTCTTAAAGAATATTTTTATGAGTCCTAATCTAGCTCAAATTCATGATTACCTCGTTCATGCACAAGGTCTGTAACTTCTCGTCCTTGACGAGCTTCTCCATCACAATTTGTATAGCTAATAGAAGGTCGGCATTTGTACCAAATCCATTCTTGTACTGGTACTTAGGATTGAAGTAATAAGATGGACACAAAGTCACGAAAAAGCACAATTCTCATATTTTAAAAATCTATAAAAATTTAAAAAATGAAAAACAAATTAGATTATTACATGATACATACCGACCTTGTGAAAAGGATGTGAGAGCATCTTGGACCAACGCTCGTCTATGATGTCCAACCATGCTTTGAATCCTTTTCCAACCGCTCCTCTGGCCTTCTCTCTTATGCAGTGCATCGCCTCGTGATCACTCCCATGGTGGGCTTCTTATCGCCATCCATGATCCGCAATGTAGAAACAACTGGATCTACGATCCTCGTGACCCGAGTCACGTCATCCCAAAAGTGGACATCATTGATCAATGTATCCACTTTCCATCCTTCACTCCGAGCTTCAGGTATCTCGGACCATTCACCTTGGTAACACATGGTTTTCAACCATGTCTTTTGTTGTTTGAGGCTTTGCAATGCTATAAAATTGGTTGCAAAGCGTGTGATACCAAGCCTAACCAGCTCACCATTGCACATCCACCTCATCAATGCCAGCACTTTGCCGTGGTTGTAGATGAATGTGGTGATCGTCCGTACTTGCTCCACTACCTTTGAGACGAGCTTCCTCTTGCTGAAATCCTTTAAGATTAAATCAATGCAATGTGCAACAAAAGATGTCCAAAAAATACCATAGCTGCTAAACTTCATTATTGTTTCACCCGCTTTCTTAAAGTTGTTGCCATTATCCGTCACAATCTGGACAATGTGATCTTTCTCAACCTCTTTAATGACGTCCTTCATCAACTTAAGCAGGTACTTTTGATCATTAACATGATCAGATGCATCAACAGATTTCAAAAAGATTGTCTTCCCATCGCAGTAAACAAGGAAGTTGATGATCTGCTTCCTCGTGTAGCTCGTCCACCCATCGCACATCAATGTCACCCCGTACTCTGGCCATCTCCTCAACTCGACGATGTACTCATTCATCTCCTCCTTCTCCATCCCCAGATATTTGTTCATTATCTCGTAGGATGTAGGAGCCTTCTCTCCCGTTCCCGCTGCAGCGATCTCATCAATGGCATGCTACAGAAATGCCCCGCTAGCAATGTTGGCAGGAATGCTCTCCCCGAAGAAGAGCTTGTTGATGGCCTTTCCTACCCTTTCTCATGCATTGGTGAACATACCCTTCACTGTTTTTTGCCTCGGATCCTTTCTTGCCTTGTATTGCATGGATCCGCTCCTTGTCAAAAGGGGCTCAATTCCCTCCCCCTTGTGTTTTTTGGTGGGTGGTGGTACTGGTGCGCCTCCAGAACCACTCATTGCCACATGCAGCATAAAAGCCGCCCCGTTCACCAGCGAGTTCTCTCCTCTCGAACTTGCTCCTCATTGATTCTTTTGTTTCCCTTCTGTATGACTGTATACCCTCCTCTCCGTTGTAGTTTGAATGTCAACAGGGTAAACAAAGTTATCGTCGTATGAATCTGAGAGGACGTCGAATTCTTTCTTCAACATAAACTCTTTCAATAGTTCATCCCTTATTACCCTCTCTGTATCCCTTTAATTCTTCCCATCCAAGTTGGCCTTCACCTTGTCCATCACATCTTTGGGACAACGCGTGCACTTGGCAACATTCTTATTATTGCCAACAAGATGTTGCTTCATCCTCGTGATCCCGCCTCCTCCCAACTTCTTTCCACAGAAATTGCATTGTGGTTTCGCTTTATTTCCAACAGGATCGGAAGCATACCTCCAACTAATGTCCCCACTGAAATCGCCCATCTGATCCTCAGAACTGTCAGATCCTAATCCGAAACCGGAATGTGTCATGATGATGATCACCGAAACCTGCAAGGAAATTGAAGAACAATCATTCAAGACGTATACAATGCGACCGACTAAGAATTGCTAATTAATTTATGTTTTAATTTTCGAATTTATTATATTTTTAAATTTTCTAACACCTAAAACACATAAAATCGTAAATACTTGGTATTTGAAATTGAAAGTATATTCTTAATATTCTTATTTTTAGAAAAACACCTTAGATCAATACATTAGGGTCTTAGATCTAGCAATTAGGGGACCATTTTCGAGAAAGACTACTTAAGTGACACAAAATATGTATAAAAAATAATAGATCTAACATATAATTTTCAGATTTATTCAATTTTTAAATTTCATTTACAAAAAAAATCCGAAACATGTTTTCTACTTCCATAACTTAAGATCCGACTTTATCATTGAAAAACTCATCATCATTCCATATTAAAACATAAAAATCCCAATTTCCTCTTACATAGATCTTACAAAATGTTCTTACTACATGTTATACACAAGATACAAGATCCGAGATAACACATTCATAACTATCATTATTGTGCAATTAAAACACAAAACCCCTAATTTTCATCTCCAAAAATAAAGCTAGATATTCGAAATCTTTCAAAAAAAACACCAAATCAAGCTAGATCAACATCTTAAGAGTAAAACCCCAAAAAATTGAAGGATTTGATGAAGATTTGGTCAAATTTGGCTTACCTTGAAGCAAGGGATGAAAAATGGCCTTGGAGGAAGTTTGGAGAGGTTGTTGCTGGAACTCGGTCGAAATGGGCTAGTTTCACAGAAATTTCGGTCCATTTCGCCAAAAGGGTGTATTTTTTAATTCCAAATTCTGTTTGTCAGGCGAGATGACGAGATGACCCGATATCTCGCAGATATCTCGCGAGATTTCTGTCGAAATCTGGGAAATCGATATTCATGTGGGTTTCGAGATCCTCCACCCATCGAAACCGAAATTTCGACGAAATTTCGCGAGATTTAGTTCCATGATTGAGACATGGGCCATTTACAAGGAAAGAATTATTCTGCCTACTAATATCTTGAGGCTATGATCGTATATTGAAATGTCGTACAGATCTAAACTCCCCCTTGGAGAAACAAAGTCGCATCACGAAAAGACACCCTCGTAATCCCTCTTGGAGGATCCCTTCACACACACCCGGTAATCCAACCGCACAACATCCCTGCAAAAATCCAATGCTAGGCGCCGGGGGGGATGGAGTGGCAAGGGGAGGATGGACGCAACGGGAGGATGGAGTGGCGCGTGAAGGCTCTCGGGAGTACGAGGGGCGATGGTGCTAAGGGCGCCGGTGGAGGCCCTTCGGTGCGCGCGAGGGGCTGCGGGGGGGAGGCATATGCGACAAGGGCGAGGGCGAGCGGGGGGGAGGATCCATGCAGGTTGGTGTCGCGTCTGGGGAGGAGGGGGAGGCGCGGGTGGTCGGCGCTACCGCGAAGTCTGCTGGCGGGGAAGGTTGCTGGGAGATGGTGTCGCATAAAAAGCCGGGAAAAAAGTGCTTCCGGTGTGGCATCCATGGTCATCTGGCTTCCTCTTGTCTTCTCCCTCCGCGCTGCTACGCATGTGCTGGAGTTGGCCATCGGAGGTTCTCATGCAGCGCTTCTACTACTTCCCGTTGCTTTTCTACGCGTCCACCATCGTCGGTGTTATCGCCCGTGGTGCATGGCAGCCGCGATGTCAACTTCGGCGGAGTTGGATCGCGTTCTTTCGCTCAAGTGGTTAGGGCGGGTGCAGCTGTGGCGAGGCCGGGGGCTATCGGCAGGCCGGGTGAAGCTGTGGAGGCCCGGTCTTCGTCGATGTTGGGGCGGGATGGTGCTCTCGAAGGCGGGGAGTCTTTGCATGAGGCGTCTCCTCTGGGGCAGGTGGCGCCCGGAGTGGCGGTGCGTGGGGTGTACACCCATGCGGCGGGGAGTTCTCGTTCCGCTGGTTGTCTCGTGGTGGTGGGGGTCCTGCAGCGACCCGGTTAGTCATGGGATTTGGTGCAAAACAACGTGCTGGCTTTCCTGGGACCCCAGTTCGGCGGGGATTTCGTCGTGCTGGATTCCGCACGCTGCTGCATTCGTGGACTTTCCCGGGACCAGCGGGAAAGTCTCCTCTCTTTCAAAGGCGATGACGAGGTTGTGTGGAGGTGCTTCAGGGTGGCCGACGGTGCTTCTGTGACTCAGGAGGTCTGCGTGGTGGAAGTGCGGGGAGTTCCCTTCCTTTCTCGTACGGTTGCGGCGCTCTCAAGGGCCATCGGAGCTTGGGGGGAAGTGTTGGCAGTTCTCGATGATGGGCCGGGTGGCGATTGGACGTGTACAAAAATCTTAATGGAATGCTCTTCTTCCTTCCTCGCAAAGGCGGTGGATACAATCCTCTTCGAGACCTTGAAGATCGGCAAATGGTCCTTTAAGGTGGAGTTCCTTATTCTTTCCCCTTCGCCGCCGTCGGCGGCGGCGTCTTCGTCTCCGGCGATCATGGTTGCTTCAAAGTCCGCAGGCGTGGGGATGATCGTTTCGACTTCTGGTGGCCACGTGTCAAGTTTTGGTGGCGGAATCGAGGAGACGCCGGCTTTGTCTATTCCCTCTGGCCCGTTGTTCTTTCGATCTTCTCGGAAGACGTGCTCAGATCCTATCAGGCGTAAAGTTTCTGGTTTTGGTGCTGCCGAGGACGATTCGACTACCCTGCAACCGCCTCCTCTGACGTCTGATGGCATTCTTATTGATGTTTCGAGCCACGTGCGCAATCATGCAAGCTATTCCCATAATGGATCCATGAGGTTCGAATCTTGGCCTCGATTGCGGGTTTCTGATGACCCGGTTATTAATTCGGAGCATTTGGCGGGTATGCCTATCGGGCACGGCGGTTCAGCGGTGCTGACTTGGCGGATTCTCCTTGAAGAGTTCGAATCCTCCCCGGTTTTTGCTCAGGCTCCCTTACCCCCTCCTGTTTGGACTCCCACGGCTATCTCGTTGCTTAGAGAACCTCTCGTTCCTACGATGGAGGAACCCTCCGATGTCGATGTCGTTGTTGCTCCAGGGGATGGGGGAGCCCTCTATGCGCCTGCGGTCTCTACCTCTTCGCGGTTCGGCATATGCTACAGCAAGAGCTCTCGTCCTCGCATTGACTCCTCTACGGTTTCTTCTTGCGCAACTTTGCGGGATGCGGTGGCAGAGGCAGCCGACCTCGCTCCTATTGGGGGTCCTTCACTTGGTTGTTAATGAAGATCCTCTCTTGGAATGTTCGGGGCCTCGGGGATCCTGACAAACGACGGGCCCTGGGATCGCGCCTCAACGGGTGGGAATGTGATGTTGTGTTTGTCCAAGAATCAAAGCTTTCGGGTATTGACGACTCCTTGTGGTGTTCTTTCGGAGCACTTGCCATTGACGAATTTAGATCCGTTGATGCCAGTGGCGCATCGGGTGGTATTATTCTGGCTTGGCGCTCAGGGACATTCAAATTCTCCTCCATGCGTGTGGGGAGGCACTCATTGACAGTGGTTTTGTCTCGCGTGGATTCCAATGTTAACATTGCTTTCTCAACGATCTATGCTCCTACTTGCCATTTGCTGCGGAGGGATCTCTGGGAGGATTTGCGTGGGATGGTCTCTGATTTCGCGGATACCCCTTGGCTCCTGGGAGGGGATTTCAATGTTACCGCTCTCTCTTCGGATCGGCCGCGTGGGCGTGGGGGCCGGGACCCTGGCTCAGATGACTTTATCACATTTATTTCCGATTTGGCCTTGGAAGGGCTCGTGCCGAATGATATTGCCTATACCTGGCGCAATAGTTCTTCTCGCTTGAGAATTGACAGGTTCTTGGCGAATGGTAAGATGATGGATCTCTTTCCTTTATGCTGGGTGGAATCTCGGCCGCGTTCCTTCTCTGATCAAAATCCAATTATTTGGGACTCTGGGGATGCGTTACCGCGCAGGGGTATGTTTCGCTATGAAAGATGTTGGCTATTGGAGCCGGGGTTTAAAGAACTGGTATGTAACCATTGGTGCCAGTCCACCTTTGTGGGTGCCGCTGCTGCTCGACTGGATCAAAAATTAGCTTCGTTGCGTACGAAGTTGGCGGCTTTCAAGAAGTCTACGCGCCTTGCGCGTGTGGAGGCTAGGAATGCGGCGAAGGCTATTATTGTGCGCCTGGACCGCGAGGAGAACGCGCGTGACTTGACGGAGGTGGAGCTCCTGGAGTGTGCTTCTAGCCTTGATATTGTCAAAGCCGAGGACAAAAAACGTTCAATTGAATGGCGACAGCGGTCTCGTTTGCGATGGTTAAAGGAGGGGGACGCGAATACTGCCTATTTCCACAGGGTGGCCAGTGGGAGGCGACGACGTAATTCCATTCGCTCTATCTTGGTAAATGGCTCCATCATTTCTGGTGATAGGGATATGGGTTCTGCCTTTGTTGACCATTTCAAAAACGCCTTTGGCGCCAAGACGCCTCGTCGATGGCGATGGCTGGGTCAGGGGGCCCCCTCGCTTTCGGAATCTGTAGCTCCGGCCTTACTGCGGCCTTTCTCGTTGGAGGAGCTTAAAGCCGCGCTGTGGGATCTTAATGTTGATGCCGCCCCGGACCCGGATGGGTTCTCTATCGCTTTTTATCGTGATTTTTGGGATCTCGTGGCTGGTGATGTTTTGGAGGTGGCTCAAGACTTTTTCAACGGCAACAACGATTTCGATAAGATTAACAAGGCCCTGATCGTGTTGATTCCCAAGGTTCAACCGGCATGTCGCATTGAAGACTTTAGGCCGATCTCTATTTCGAACAGGATTTATTTGATCATCGCTAAACTCTTGGCCAGGCGACTTGCACCCCTTCTGCCGTCCCTTGTCTCGCCTACGTAGGCGGCCTTTATCCGTGGCCGTCACATTTCTGACTGCTTTGCTGTGGCTTCTGAGCTCATCGCGGCGTGGCGCAGGTCCAATTCTAAGGGGATCTTATGGAAGATTGACTTTGCTAAGGTGTACGATTGCCTTGATTGGAGGTTCTTGTGGTCGATCTTGAGGCGGCAAGGCTTTCCCCCGACGTGGATTGCTTGGATGCGGAGGTGTGTGTCCACGGCATCCTTATCCTTACTGCTGAACGGAGGCCCAGTGGGGGGCTTCTTCCAACCGAGGCGGGGAGTTCGCCAGGGGTGTCCTTTGGCCCATCTGCTATTTGTTTTGGCGGCCGACGTCCTGCCACGCATGATTGCGGGCGTGGCCTCGGCGAGCTTGACTCGAGGCTGTTATGTTGGGGATCTCCAAGTCCCTTTCATTCAGTTCGCTGACGACACCTTGTGTTTTGTTGAGGGGGGGCCCGATGTTGTGGCCGGTATGGCCACTACTGTCCAACTATTCAGTGAGGCCTCGGGCCTGGTGATTAATGTGGCGAAGTCTAAAATGGTGCCTTTCGGTATGACTCATGCTGAGATTTTGGCTTGCTCGCAACTCCTCGGATCCGGCCCCTCTTCTCTCCCATTTGATTATCTGGGGCTACCGCTTGCGGTTGGTCGTTCTCGTCTTCGTGATTGGAAGGTTGTCGTGGAGAAGTTGGAGGCCCGTCTCGCGGGGTGGCGCGCGGTGTTGCTGACCAGGGGTGGGTGCTTGGTGCTTCTTAAGGCCGTGCTTTCCTCTATTCCTATCTATTCTTTCACGATCCGTGGTATGCCCAAGGGGATTCGCCTTAGGCTGGAAAGGTGTATGCGTGGGTCCCTGTGGGGAGGCAAGGGGGAGGGGAGAAGAGGGGTTCACCTTGTAGGGTGGAATGAGGTGGCTCGGCCCAAGCATTTGGGGGTTTGGGTGTCAGGCACCTGCATTTGGCGATTGATGCTCTCCTTCTCAAGTGGGCTGCTAGGGTGTGGGGTAAGGAGGAAAACATTATGCTTAATGTCTTGCGCGCTCTGCTTGGTGCGGAGTTGTTTGATGGCTTTAATGGGAACTCGATTTGCATCCTTTCTCCCTTCTGGCGTGGTGTGACGGCTACTTTCCGACATTATCGTTCCTTCTTCTCGCTGGTGCTGGGCGACGGGTGCTCCTTTCGCTTCTGGACAGACAACTGGTCTGGAAGGGGTGCCTTCGACAGAATGTTTCCGAGGCTTTTTGCTTTGGTCCAGGACAAAGATGCGTCGGTGGCCTCTTGCTGGGACAATGGTAGCTGGAACCCTCCGATCGCTGCGTCCCTGTCCGATCAACGGATGCACGATTATCTATCCTTATTGGCTCATCTTGGTGACGCTCCTCGCTCGTCTGCTGTGCGCGATCATTGGGCTTGGAAGGATGGATCCTTCACTTCTCGTAAGGCTTATTCTGCTCTCGCTCACCCTTTCATTGCCGATGACGATATCTTGGTGCGCGATTGTCGATTCTTGTGGGGCCTCAAGCTTCCTGAGCGTATTGGGGTTTTTTATGGCTTCTTCGTCGGGGGCGGATTTTGACTCGCGATAGATGTGCAGTTTTCTTTCCGAACGTCGATCCCTTATGTGGGCTTTGTGCGGCGGAACAGGAAACAATTACTCACTTATTCTTCGAATGTTGTCACGTTTGCTCGATTTGGGAGGATCTCCCTTGGATCAATCTCGTATCATTTCCAGCTTTGTGCGACAGTTTGATTAACTCAAGGGGCAGGGATAGGAAGCTTATTCTTGATCCAATCGCTAGGGTGTGGAGCATCTGTCTTGGGAGGAACGAAGCAATCTTTTCAGCTCAGCGGTTTTACAAGGAAAATATCTTAATACGCGCTAAGCGCTTTCTGGAGGATTGGGACAATGGCTAAACTTCTGATGTTTTTTAGGGGGCTCCTTTCTTAGTGGCCTCCTTTCGGTGGGCCGTTTCTGTACAGTTTCTCTCTTCTTTTTTCTTTTGTCTACTTCTTTCTTTAATATATTGGGGCGATCACCATCGAGTGACTCCCCCTTCTTTTGAGTTTTCAAAAAAAAAATCTTGAGGCTATCTAATCAGCATAGAAATTCATATTAGCCGGAGTGTCTTATCATTTAACTCGAGGTCATAATTTAGACACAAATTACTACTAATTATCTAACAGCTCAATGCATTTAGCCAGAATGAATCCATTCAATTAAGGTATAGCTCCATCCTTTCTACCAAGGAAGGAATCGGAAATAATACATACATCCACCAAGGAATTCATGGTTTGGTTAAATTTCATCCCCATCCCAAGTAAGAACGTAATACTAGTAACTTAATGATTAGTATTAGTAACATATTGAGTGATTGATGTATCATGTGATCTTGTAGCTTTGTATTATGGCATTTAATATTTTAATTTTAAAATTATCTATGCATTCTATTAAATACAAGTAGTATTGTTCTTTTGAGAATTGGTAGAAAAATTGAATGCCAAAATTTAAGTTAAGGCATTTTTTTAGTCGAAAAGAGGGGGTAACAATCAAAAGTGTTCGTCCCAAAAATTTATTAAAAAGACAGAAAAAACAGGTACAAGAAAACAAACTACAGGACCCACTCTGCCACTAAACATGTAGAATGCACCCAAACATTTTCCTTATAAAACCTTTGACCCGAGAAGAGTAGCGCATTTCGAGCCAGCCAAATAGCCAAAATGATAGCAAGTGGTAGCAGCAGAACCCGCTGAGGCCGCAGTCTGTTCACCACCAAGGAGCTGCAAACGGAGGGCATATCCGTCGCAGAAGCCCATTCGAGATCCGCTCCACCCCAGATCGGGGTCGTCTTCGGATACTGGAAGAAAATATGATCAAGTGATTCAATCTCAACATCACACAGGAGGCAATCCTAGCACAACGAGCTCTTGTCAGTAATCTGTGTCTCTTGAACAGTCAAAAGAAGAAAACAATCCGCTCAGGGAGGTCAATACCCCACAGAAATCTGCAGTCCCTAAGCAGAGCGTCAGAACGCAAGGGGGGCGACCTACAAATCGCCTCATACGCCCTCCTAACAGAAAAGGGTACCCCACGCCAGACCCAATGATCCCTGTGCATAATCGACCTCCCCAACTTACGCAAGGAATCCAGTAACACAAGAAAGTCTTTAAGGCGTTGATCCGAAAAGTTAGCAGAGAACGTAGGCATCCAGTTTCCATTCGACCAGCACGAAGCAACACACGCCCCCGATCAACGACCAAAGCAAACAGGCAGGGAAACCGCACATTCAAAGGCCCAGCATCCGTCCAATCATCAGTCCAGAAAGCGAAAGAATCTCCGTAGCCAAGCATCGGCTGAAGAGAACCTGAAGACGAGGAAGAACCCCCAGGACCCCCTTGGAGAAGGGCATGGGGGACACAACACGGATGCCAAGCAGAGGCGAGGCACCATTCACACCATAGATCCGACGGTGAAGGCTGCAACACAGATCATAACTGGCACCCCAAAGTCTGCTCACCCACTTAGTGAGTAGGGCCTCATTTATAGCATCTAACCTCCGGATACCAAGGCCCCCCTCACACTTAGGGAGTGTGACCTCATCCCACTCAACAAGATGCATCCCACCAGAGTCTCACCCGACCTTGCCCCATAAGAATTTGCACATCAATCTCTCCAGACGTCCACAGATCCCCTTTGACATGATGCGAGTGGACTGAAAAAAACGGGATCGAAGATAAAACCGCCTTTAGCAGCACCAGACGACCCCCTTTGGATAAGATGACCGACTTCCAGCCAGCAATTCTACTCTCCAGCTTCTCAACAACCTGTAACCAGTCCGCCAACTTGGTTCTCCCCACAGCCAACGGCACCCTAAGATACCCAACAGGGAGAGTACTGCAATCCGACCCCAGGGCCTGACCACAAGAACGTGTGTCTCCCTCCGATAAAATGAAGGGATGACCTTGGACTTGCCAACATTCTTAAAGAGACCAGAGAATTCACTGAAAATCTCAAAGGCCAAAGCCATGCCAGAGGCCGCCTCAACGCCCCCCTCGACCCCTCGATGAAGAAGAACAATGTCGTCGACATACTGAAGAAGAAGGATCGTGACACCATCCCACGAATAGCCCGCCGAAAAGCCATCCTCAGTAACCCGGGTCACAATATGTGCCAAAAGATCCGACGCAATGACGAAAAGAAGAGGGGCAAGGGGGCACCCCTGCCTGACTCCAAGTCGCGGCTGAAAGAGGCGGGCGATCGATCACCAGAATGGACATAAAAGAGGTCGTCACACAACGCTTCATCCATGAAATCCATAAATCCTGAAATCCTCTCCTGCGCAAGGCAGACCAGAGAAACTTCCAATCTAATGTGTCATAGGCTTTTGCGAAATCCATCTTCTAGAGCACCACTCCTTCCCCCGCCTCTTTCAATCCGCAACAATCTCCGAAGTAAGATCCAAACAATCAGCGATCTGCCTGCTCGAGACGATAGCCGACTATAAAGGTGATATAATGTGCTCAAGCGCACGGCTCAACCTTAAAGCAAAGACCTTTGCCACAATCAAGTAAAGAGCATTGGACAACGCAATGGGCCTGAAGTCCTCGATGTGCTCCGCCGCCAAGCTCTTTGGAAGGAGAAAGATGAGGGCCTTATTTATCCTCTCGGAGCCTGCATCTCCACCATAAAATTTCAAGATTAACTCCAGTATATCCGCGCCAACCAGATCCCAAAAGTCTTTGTAAAAAGCCACTGGAAAGCCATCGGGGCCCGGAGCCCCATCTGCGTTGAGGCTCCAAACCGCATTCTTCAGTTCCTCCATTGAGACGTCCTGCATTAAGCTCGATGCCATAGAAACGCCTTATAATTGAGGCGACCGAGAAGTCCCCGAAGTGGTCCGCAATCGCTTTACCCATCTCTCTGTCACCGTCCACGCGCAAACCATCTACAATCACCGATCTCATAGCATTTCCGCTACGTCTCCCACTAGCCACACGGTGGAAGAAAGCCGTGTTCGCATCTCCCTCTCTGAGCCACGTGCTCCTAGACCGCTGCCTCCATTCGGCAACTCGCTTCCTATCCTCATCGGCTATTCTCTTCTGGGCAAGCAAATGCAGGGCAAGCTCATCACACGATAGGTCCCGAAGGTCCTCCACGACGTCAAGCCTAGACACCTCCTCCTCCGCCACCATTCGAACTGCACGACGCGCATCTCTGGACTCCTTGAAAGCGCATAAACACGTGCGCAAAGAAACCAATTTCTGAACAAACCTTGATGCCGCAGACCAAGAAACCACCAAAGAGGACCAGTGCGCCACGACCAGATCCCGAAAGGAATCCTCCAGAAGCCAGCTTCGCTCATATCTGAAAAATCCCCTCGGCAGCACCAGCTCCCTCGAATCCCAAAGAATCGGAGAGTGATCGGACATAGTCCTTGGTTTAACAACCACAAAAGACAAGGGGGAAAGATCGAGCAGCTCCGCGGAGGCCAAAAACCGATCAATGCGAGACCGAGAGTTAGAATTTCTCCAAGTGTAGGCAGAGCCAACCGCATCCAGCACCTCCAGATCCATGGAGACAATAGCATCAGCAAACTCCTCCGAGCCAGGATCTTCTCCCCCCTAGAACGCGACCTATCCGTGGTTCGAAGCGTAACATTGAAATCGCCTCCAATGAGCCAAGGGATCCCCACAAAAGCCAACCTAGCCGCCTACAACTCCGTCCACAATTCACGTCTTTGAATATGATTACACGGCCCGTAAACACTGGAGACGGCCGAAAGGGACGACGAATGAATGCACTCCAGGAGGATAGAGAGGACATGTCTACCCCGGAGCTCCTCACGAAAACCGAGGGCAGAGGTCCTCCACGCCACAAGCAAGCCTCCCGAGGCACCAACGGCATTGATCGCCCTTAACTCGTCAATGTCACCCGTATCAAAGGACCTCAAGACAAGGTCAGCGATAGATTGAAGCTTCGTCTCCTGTAGTAAGAAGGTATCACAACCCCACTCCCGAAAACACGACCCCAGGATTTTCCTTTTATCCGGGTCACCCAGACCCTTAACATTCCAAGAAAAAACCTTCATTGGGAAGATAATTTAGGACCCTGAGTGCGAACCACTCCTGCCACCTCCGCAAGACGTGCTTTCTGCTTCGAGCATGGCGGTATCACCCCAAGGTGAGGCCTTGACCTCTGCTTCCTCCTGTACCGCTTTCCAGAATTCTTGTTCGTTGCACTGTCTCCGAAAGACACCTCTGCAACTGCCCGATTCGCTTCCAACGACAAGCCGGAAGACACGTCTCCAACTGACCGACCTCCTACGCCCGTACCACCTTCCGACCGCTCAGCAAAGGTCAAAGACCCAAAAGAACGTGAGAGCCCCTCATCAAGTACCAGAGGATCAGCGAAGCAAACCTGCGGGTCGAGCGAGGGACCCACCAACCCCCCGCGAGACCTCCAAAGCTGGAGCATGAAAGAAAAGGACGAAGTCCGGTTCGAAGGCACAATCGGACCCAAGAATCCCCTAGATCCCGAAAGTACCAACAGTACATAATCGAATCCCCTTTGACAGAACCCTCAGACGGATCTGAGAGCCTGAGCACGAGTGGGGGAGCAAAAGCCCACGAGCAAAGCACCTGAGACCCGGAAGGAACCCAACCGCCCACCTCAGCATGCCTCGAAAACGAGGAGACCGAAAGTCGAAGCACCCAAGACAGGTCCACCAAAGGACGCCGCCAAACATCCTCGCAACACGCACCCGATGTGCCAACTGCATGGAACCCAACCACCATACAGGAAGACGAAGCGTCATCCGTCGACGCCGGAGACACCGACATCCAAGGCCGCGTAGAAGATCGAGTCTTTCAGAAGAACCACATCGGCACTATCGCAATCCATCATCAAGAGCGTGACTTCCGGTTCAGACCCCAGGCGCAAGCCATCCTCCAGCACGGAGACCACCGAGCCCCAACACCAGGAAACAGACCAAGAGAGGAAGGGGATGCCACGCACCCTCACTAAGCACCTTGTAGAGTCACACGCGACCCCGTCCGCAAAGCGCAACACTCTCCAAGAAAATGCACCCGCGCCGCAAAAAGAGAGAAGGCGGTCTTTCTGCGACGAAGAAAGACCACAGACACATCACCTACGATCCTCCAGCAGTTCCACATCTCCCGAGAACCGAGGACCAAAAAGATCGCAAAGATAGGCATGTAGAGACTTCATCGAGATGGAGCCCTCCACCGAAGACCCTATTAGCGCATGGGTGCAGTCATCGGGCACATGGCCCGCCACAACAGAAGCATATGAGCGAAAGCCACGAAACCCACCACCAGCAGATGAAGACGACTTGGCCTCAAGCCTACGCATCGGCCCTCGACCCAAAACGACAGGGCAAGAGACCCGTCGGTGACCCAAACACCCGCACCTAAAACAGCGCAGAGGAACCAAGCAGGATGTCGCCAAATGCCCTCAAAGACCACATCTGAAGCACCTTTTCCCCGGCTTCTTGTGGGAGACCTGCACCCAATCCCCGTCATCACCGCGCGTCGCCACAACACCGCCTACCGCTTCGAAACCGTCGCCCACCCCGCTCCGCACCACCCATCGCCACACCATCCTCCTGGCTCAATCCTTCAGATGAAAAGCTGAATCTTTTCTTAAGTTAAGGCATTGATCATTATAACATCTTATATAAGTAAAAAAAACTTGTATTTCTATCTCTATTATTGTTTAAACAACAATAAAACTCTTAAATTTGAAAAAAAAAGTTTTCAACTCATTTCCCCAATTTTTGGTCATTTCACCGAAATTACACCGAAATTCTTTTCCAGGGTTTACCGAAACAAAATCGAAATCCGACATTTGAGGCCTTGGACGTCAGCATGGAACAATGCAACAAGTGGTTGGATACCCACTTGAGTTCCTCTATCCTTTACTTCTCGTTTGAGTCTCAAAACAAGGGTCGAAGGAGGAGCAAGGGGCGGAGGAGGATGGGGAGTGGGAGGAGAACGAGGGGTCGCTGGAAGAGGAGAAAGGAGGAGCAGGGGGCGGGGAGGATGGAATGGGGGAGGAGTAGGAGTAGGCGATGTAAGATAAGGAAGGAAGAGCAAGGGGTGGAGGAGGTTGAGGAGTGGGAGGAGGGATGGATTGCGGAGGGGGGGGAGTGGGAGGAGGAAGGGATGGGGGAGGGGAAGGAGTTGGTGTAAAGATCTTTCAACTATTTTTATTTAAAATCAACTCCTCTTGTGTCCCCAAAGTTAACGTCTGTTGCGTTGAGGATGGACGACAACTAACCCGACGAGCACAAGTGATAGAATGGCAAGAACTGATATTCCAAAAATAGGGAGGGGCACAACTGATATTACAATATTTCAGAGGCACACACTTTATAAAAACCCTAAAACTAAACTGTACGGGGATAAAGTTTTCTTCTAATTTCTCTGAATTCTTTCCTTTTATTTCTCTGATTTCTTTGTTCATTAATATCATTGTCATATAAATGCTATTCCACGTCAGTAGTTATGTTTAAATTTTATCCATGTCAAAAATCACAATAGTGAAGAACATGCTCCCAAATCCTAACTAAACTAAATGGTTTTCTAGAAAATTACAAATAAATTTCAAGACAATTTCACAAGTTTAGCTTTGATTGTGAAAAGTTAAATAGTGAACACCCTTTCGAACCCTTTAACTTTTCCTTTCAGAGTCTGTTGATGCAAAACTAGTTTCAAGCTCAGTTGACATTTTCAAGCATTCGATATGGTTGATAAAAAAGATTGCAGCACTGGTCATTAATTTAAAAATCGAGCAAGTAAGATGCTTCGATTAAAACTAGAATAATGTCAGTTTGATTTCCATATAATTTTTTAGGAGAACAATGGAGATTTATAGAGTTAAAAAGGACCTCCATATGATTTTCATTGATTTGGAGAAGGTTTATGATTCAATCTTAAGGGAGATATTGTGGAGAATTTTGGATAAGAGATAAGTACATGTTGTATACATTAACATTGTAAAGGATATGTATAATTGGGATTCATTTTGTGTAAAGATCCAGTCTAGGATCCCAGACTGACTATTTTAGTATTTTAACATCAACATCGATATGCATGAAGGTTTAGCTTTAAGTCCACTCTTTTTTACATTGATTATGGGCAAGTTGACTAGTCATATTGAGGATGAGATACATTGATGTATGTTGTTCGCGTTATATTGCATTGATCGATGAGACAAGAGATAGAGTAAATGAGAAGCTGGAGGTCTAGAGATGTGTCTTAGAGACTGATGCAGCGTGGAACCGAAGTATAGGGCCGAATATTTATTTAATTTTAGCCGTCAATTTTATTTACGTTTATTTGAGTTGTCGTAATTTCTAATTAAATAAAAGAGATCGCATGTCATCTCAATTAATTAGTCGACGATTTGAATTTCAAATTAGTCGGTTAATTGGTTAGAGTCAAATTAGGATACTTAGTTTCAATTTGAATTAGTTGCTATTTTTGTAACCTCCTCCCTCTTATATAAAGGGATGAAGGCCTATTGTTTTAAGAAGTTCAGGTTAATGAAAAATTGAGATCTTTATCTCTATCTCCGTCTCCCGTCTCTCTCCCCCGCGTGGTCTGCACGTGTTCTTCTTCTCCAAACCCCTCGTATTCCCGACGAGTTTCTTTTCTCGACCCCTCTATTTTCTTCTCCACCGAAATTCCACCATCAAAAAATATTATTTTCGTCAACGCAAATTCTCGATTTGCATCATTTGGTACCAGAGCATGGCTTACAGATCGTCCTCACGATCTGACGATCCGTCCAGACGTTTGCACCGACATGCATCAAGGGACCATCGTTTATCCGAACAAAAACGACGAGCCATCAACGCCTACAACAAGGAGACGAAGCGCATGTTACGTGAATTCCAAACCACATTCCACTCCGAGTTTCGAGCTCGTATGGCTAACATCGAGGCCCTACGCATCGCCAAAGCGAAGGCTTCAGCGACACCAATCACCGACACCGAATTTGAAGACGAAAATCTCGCCGTCAACGAAGAACCGGCCGCTGTCCAGGCCATTTCGAAAGAAAAAAGGGTCAACCCGAGGGCTGTCCAGGTAATTTCAGATTCACAAAATCCCCCGAACCCGACCCACACTCCATCCGACCTTGCGCGGACCCCACCCACCACCCTCGCCGCACCTACGGCCTTGGTCATGCCCCCAGTACCGTCGGCGCCTCCCGCTGCCCCAACACCCAACCCAGCCCCATCCACAACAGCCCCGACCCCGCCGCAGCCCAGCCTTGTCGTCCCCGCACCCTCGAGTCTCCTGCTCGCAGTCCCTGCAACTCCAACCCAGCCCCCAGCCCCGCCACTACTACCTCCCGTCGCAACCCACACAACCCCCGTACCCTCACTTACCGCCCCCAACCCTCCTGCGACACAGTCCCCGGCCACAGCTGCCCTCCCCACACCCTCAAACTCCCCTCCCGCTGCCTTGCGCGACCCCCAGTACCAGCACCAATGCCGCCAACACCCACTCCAACTCCATCGCCGCCCCCCCTCCTGCCCCCCCCCCCTTCGGCTACCCAACCCTCCAAGGAACGCGCATCGCCCTCCCGCGCCCAGCCTGCACTTCGCCTCCCCTGAAGCCCACTCCTCCCGGCTACTTCGTCTCGCCGCCGACCATCGCAGGCCCGCCCACCCTCGCGCGCGAATCCCAGCGCCCCCGCCTCTCCCCAGACACCACCACCGTCCTCGACGCCACCCCAAGTCTCCCTGGCCGTTGCGTTGTAGTCGCCCCCGGCCTCCTGACCCAGACCCCCGCCGCTGCCACCTTTTAACATGGGGGAATGAAACCCTAACGGGGGTTGAGGAGCTCCCTCCCACCGAATCCCCTCAAATGAGGGAAGAGATACTTTGGATAAATTGCAAAAAGGTCCCCCCAGACAAGAGTTTTTACTTAAAGGGCCAAGTGAAGGTTAAACCGTTAATCTTTGTTATAGAGGCATTGTAAGTGAAGGGGTACGAAAATTGCAGAGATGCCCTCCAATTGGAAAAAACTACAAACGAAACGTTAAAAAGGATCTAATGGAAGGGATTGCAAGCTACAAGTTCAAGGAGGAAATCTCCAACGACGCATCTAGATCAAGCAATTCGTCGGGAGACGAATTTTTAAAAGCGGAGGAGAGTTGATGCAGCGTGGGACCGAAGTATAGGGTCGAATATTTATTTAATTTTAGTCGTCAATTTTATTTACGTTTATTTGAGTTGTCGCAATTTCTAATTAAATAAAAGAGATCGCATGTGATCTCAATTAATTAGTCGATGATTTAAATTTCAAATTAGTCGGTTAACTGGTTAGAGTCAAATTAGGATACTTAGTTTCAATTTGAATTAGTTGCTATTTTTGTAACCTCCTCCCCCTTATATAAAGGGATGAAGGCCTATTGTTTTAAGGAGTTCAGGTTAATGAAAAATTGAGATCTTTATCTCTATCTCTGTCTCTCGTCTCTCTCCCCCGTGTGGTCTGCACGTGTTCTTCTCCAAACCCCTCATATTCCCGACGAGTTTCTTTTCTCGACCCCTCTATTTTCTTCTCCACCGAAATTCCACCATCAAAAATTATTATTTTCGTCAACGCAAATTCTCGATTTGCATCATCTTTGGAACGGTGTCTTTCTGTATGTAAAGAATCCTAGAACATACCAAGGCTTTGAAGATTTACCCAATCTATACAAACCTCTAACCAGATCAGGGACATCTTCCCGCAATTAAAGAAAAATGTTTCATCATCTGTGCTTGCATATCACAAAGGAGGTACAAATTAGAGACACCAGCAAAGAGTCGTGCACAACGGTCCCTCGTCAGAATTTGCTTTCATCTTAAAAGACAAAAAATTCCAATCCTTTCCAAACCAATGATCTCTTCCGTCAACCGGGCCATCTAGCTGACTCAGGTTATCCAAAGAAGAAGAAAATTCTCCATGTGTTGGTCAGAGAAATCTACCATGAATGAGGGCATCCAACTATCTTCAGTCCAACAATCCACCATCCACGCATCTCGATCAACACTCGGCGCATAGAGGAGCGGATAACAGGTTAAGAGAGGCCCACCACTCATCTAGTTGTCTGTCCAGAAAGCAAATGACCAGCTGCCACCAAGATTGTGACGGAAAAAAATCCAAGAACCACAACATAACAGAGTGGATGCCTCTTCATAAGGTGGAGGAAAAGAACGACAGTTGATAAGATAAACTTCCTTGGGCCCGGATGTCATAAATCCTATGAATGAACCTGTAGCATAAATTCTCATTTCTTCCTCAAATCCTTGCTAACCCATTTGAGATCTACTTGATATTTATATGTATAGATTTACATGAAGCATTTGGGGAAATGCAGGCTCAAGTATATAATAACAGTTGCGCATGCTATCTTCCAATATGAATATTGTGGTTGATGAGACTATGGATTTGATAATAGAAATTTGAGCATTAAAAGAGTGCCTAAATGTTTAGTAAAAATAAATGCATTTTTTTCTTGGGTGGTTACATGAACTTTGAAGATAAGGTTTTAAATATTTGGAGTTAGTTTTTAATGAGATGGACGGATCAGTGGGGACGTAAAATATAAATTCAATGCTAAATTGTTGACATGGAGAGGAGTTTCAAGTGTTATTTTCGAAAGGTAAAGATCACATACCTTTCGCAAGTCCCTCACATGCAAGGTCCCAAATTCATCATATTATGTATCGTACAAGAGAAGTCAAAAGGAATTGATTTCATGGCAGTCAGGCTTCAAGTAAATTTTCAAAAGAAACAAAGGTAGTATACTTTTAGATTCTTATTGACCATCAACATGGAACTCCCTTGTGTCATGAATACAACCCCCTCTTATACGAAAATGTCACAGTACATACAAGTAAATATGGAATTTTTAAATGTTTGGAAATCATCATCATCAACAACAAAGCATTTTCCGCAATTAAGTAGGTCAAGTACATGGATTTTTTGCCTCCATTTTTGAGAGATTTTTTTCTTAACCAACTTAACGTCCCAAAGCTCACATATTCTA
Organism: Ottelia alismoides; assembly: GCA_037367405.1. NCBI lineage: Eukaryota > Viridiplantae > Streptophyta > Magnoliopsida > Alismatales > Hydrocharitaceae > Ottelia > Ottelia alismoides. Next base: position 188,751 of record JAZKJV010002040.1, on the reverse strand, counting down.
ACTTGTGCATCAACCAACCTCCTTTGCAAATGGTCAAACCATCTTAAATGGTTTTCTCTCATCTTATCCTCTATTGGAGCCCCGCCAACTTTTCTTTTGATCCCAATCCGAATCCCATCTTTTCATGTATGATTACGCATCTACCTGCATTTTCATTTATGCTTTTTCATTCTTCTGCATACATCTATGGTTTACATGTCAACATTCTGATCCATAGAGCATAGCAGGTCTCTGGCTGCTTTGTAATACCTTCTTTTGACTTTGTTATCATAAAAGAACAATAGAGGTTCCTCTCCAATTTAGCCAACCTGCATTTATTATATGAGTAATATCTCCATCAATTTCAGCCATACTGTTGCAAAATAGATCCCAATTATCTAAAAGAATCTTTCTGAATGTTATTATCTCCAATCTTAACCTCGAGTCTTTCACAGTTGTTTCTATCAAATGTGCTATCTCTGGTCTTAACCCTATTTATACGAAATCCTTTGTCTCTGATGCAAATTGATTTTGGGGCGTCGACGAAAATTAAATATTTTGAATGGTGGGTTTTTGTGGAGAAAATAGAGGAGTTAGAAAAGAAAACTCGTCGGAAAAACGAGGGATTTTGAGAAGAGAACGTGAAGACCACGTGGGAAGAAGGAGAGAGACAGAGATAGAGATAAAGATCTCAATTTTTCATATATCTGAACTGACTAAAAACAAATGGACCACCATCCCTTTAAATAGGAGGGATGAGATTACAAAAATAGAAATCAAATTCAAATTGACAACTAATTATCCTAAATAGCCTCTAACTAATTAACCGACTAAATTTAGAAATTAAATCTCTAACCAACTAATTGAGAACATAGGCGATCTCGTTTATTCAATTAAAAATACGACGTCGTAAATAAACGCAAATAAAAATTAACATATAACATTATTTAAATATGCACCTTGTATTCTCGTTCCACCGCTGCATCAACTCTCCTCCGTTTTAAAAATTCGTCTCCCGACGAATTGTTGGATCTGCAGGCTCGGAGGTTTGAGAATTTTAAATCTGCGTTCTCGTTCATCCCCTGGAAGAATTGGTGTGGAGCGAATGGCGGAATCCACACGCGCGCGTTGCGGCCGTTGGTGACGTCGCCTTTGTGATGGAAAAACATGTGGGGCACAATGGCAGCGTCTTCATGAGCTTTGTCTTCCCATTATGGTGATTGAAAATTGATGAGGCATGAACAACATGGCTTTTGGAGGATCCATGGCAAAACATAGCACGATGAAAGGAGAGGAGGAGATGTGGCCAATGAATGAAGCCAAGGGGTCTTTAAATAGGAGACACCCATGGTCCTAGTCCTAATGGGATAAGGGAGCCTCCCAAATTTCCTTCTTGCAGCTCTCTTCTTTAAACTATTTCCACAGCAGGGGGTTTAGTTGCAATTTTTCGTACCCCTTCATTTAAGTTGAAGTCATGGCATAATTCCTCCAAAGAAACCTTTTGATAAAAACTTATGGGAGAGGGGTCTTCCTGCAAATATTCTCAATTGGTTTTTTATCCCAATTTTATGGGAGTCGAGTCCCGTAGATATCGGCCCCTTGTTAGGGTTCAGCCTTTCAAGTTGCCGCCACGACGGCTGCAAGACGTCGGCGAGGCGATGGTGGCGTGGGGGGTTCACGTGGTGGTGGCGGTAATTGTTCTCGTACGGAGGGAGAGGCCGTTGGGGGGGGGGGGGGGCGGCGGCAGCGATGCTGGGCAGGGCGGCAACAGGGGTGGGGGGTGGTCGCGACGCGGCGGGAAAGGGAGGGGTCGGAGAGCGGTAGGCAGGCGCCGGTGGGCGTTGGCGGGTCTGGGGTTTGGATCGGGCCGCCGAGGTTGTGGGAAAGAGGGCCCGAGGGCGCGGGGTTGTCAAAGTCGGGCGGTAGCGGGGTTGGAACTGTCATCGGGGATGATATCGGTGATGGCGGACGATCTGAAACCTCCTGGACAGCAAGCATTTCGGCCTTTTTTTCCTCTAAAACGGCCTGGACAGCGGTCGAATCATCGTTGACGGCGTCGTTTCCGTGGCTCTCTTCATCAGGAAATTGGACGGAAGTTTCACCGTCTCTTTTGGCAATGAGTCCTTCTATGTGTTGCGTCATTGATTCTCTATTCTGTGAAAGAATTTGAAGCATATTCGATAGTGTTTGTCTAACCTCAGCACGCCATGCACGGTCGTTGGGGCGAGATCCGTTGGACTTTCTGGGCGAGTGACGAGAGGGATCGTCAGATCGTGAGGACGACCTAGATGCCATGCTCTGATACCAAATGATGCAAATCGAGAATTTGCGTTGACGGAAATAATATTTTTTGATGGTGGAATTTCGGTGGAGAAGAAAATAGAGGGGTCGAGAAAAGAAACTCGTCGGGAATACGGGGGGTTTGGAGAAGAACACGTGCAGACCACGCGGGGGAGAGAGACGAGAGATGGAGATAGAGATAAAGATCTCAATTTTTCATTAACCTGAACTCCTTAAAACAATAGGCATTCATCCCTTTATATAAGAGGGAGGAGGTTACAAAAATAGCAACTAATTCAAATTGAAACTAAGTATCCTAATTTGACTCTAACCAATTAACCGACTAATTTGAAATTTAAATCGTTGACTAATTAATTGAGATCACATGCGATCTCTTTTATTTAATTAGAAATTGCGACAACTCAAATAAACGTAAATAAAATTGACGGCTAAAATTAAATAAATATTCGGCCCTATACTTCGGTTCCACGTTGCATCAAAAGAGGAACTTTTTCTTCTGATAGCAATTATTTGGGTTATTCGGTCAGCTAGAAATGAAGCTTTGTTTGCCTCTCAGTGTTTTTATCTTGCTAATGAAATCTTTCACGACCAGACTATCCTTGAGTCGTGGCTGTTGTAAGCATTTATTTTCTTCCTCTTTTAACATATTTGGGGCGGATACAATAGCATATTTCCCTTTCTGTCTCAATAAATAGAAAAATATCAAGTAGATCCTAGTCGGAGTCCTGACATCTCTAAGTCGGAAACCTGACAATTCTAAGGGTTCGTTTGGTTGCAGGGTTGGGCAGTGTTGGGTTGGAGTACCTCGAGATACCCCTCCTTCCAACCCTTCCAATTCTCCTCACAGTTTACTATTCACAGGATTACCCCAACCCAATCCAACCCTACTCAACCCTGCAACCAAACAAACCCTAAAAGTAACAAAGTTTAGAAAAAACATGCAGGGATGTAAAGCTTTAGGTTAAATTTCTGCAAATCGTACGGATGTTTGAATACCTAAAAAAAATTTTGTCAGCAAATCGAAATAACAAAAGACAAATATTCTAGATGAACTTTTCAGGTATAGCTAGATGACAAAATAAATATTTAGAGAAAAAAATAAGTGTATACCGCATTGAAGAGTAGAGACCTACCTCAAATAGTGAAGCATAACTCCATTCTCACATTTCCTTTTTGCAGTGTTGGCTTCATCAAGATCAGTTGATGGAGCAGTATCTCCTTCCGACTCCTCAAGGATATCTAATCTACTTCTTAAACTGGAGATAATGTCATCCTGAGAACACCAATGACGTAGAAGTAAAGAAAAGCAAAAAAAGATAAAAGAACGGAAGACTTCTGGACTGTAGATGCTATACATAAAAATCTAACATTCAAATTATTTATCATTGAAGGATTATCGTATATATTTTCAATTATCATTGATTCAGATAATATACTTGGTGCACCTTCCAGGGGTAAGTCTGCAGCTTTTCTCCGATTCCATACATGGGGAAGATTGTGACATCATAGAATGATACATAGAATGGCTTTTCTTTCTACAAGACATCAGTGCGAAGAAGCCCTTGCAGCTTCCAGACTTGATATGGCCCCAACATTACCCCACCCCTTCCCATCTATCGGAGCTACCAACACCGATTGAGCACGTCCATGCACCCTAACACTCAGGAGGCGTTCGGATGGTATACCCCCCTTAACCCAGCCCTTCTCTTTCCTACGTGGGCCCCACTTTTTATCCTTTTTTTTTTAAAAATAAATTCTCCATCATCAATTACATCAAAAAATAATATATTATACCATCATATCATATAAAAATTATAAACTACTCCACTTTTACTCACTTTTCCAAACTTCAATACAATCACATCACAATAACTACTCACTTTTTCAAACTTCAATAAAATCATATCACAACAAACCCACTTCAAAGTTCAAACCCACCCCCACTTTAACCCTCTATCCAAACACCAAAACACAAAAACGGGTTACCATCTACCAGTTTAACCCACTCTAACCGCATACCAAACGCACCCTTCAGATTTTTAGACCTCTCCCTGACTGTTTATTCCAGTGACGGCTAGGAATTGGAACATGGAGAGTGAGCATCAACCCTACTATGCAATGGAACAGCTTCAGTGGTCATCTGTGTATGGTTGGAGTTTCAAGAATGATATCCGCTAAGGCTCCAAATGACGATTTCAAGACAGGAGGTGAGACCAGAAACAAAGTAACAAGTTCACAAAAAAATCTTAGTTAAGCCGGATAACCTCACAAGAGCCTTATAGACATATCTTCGTTCAATCTTCACACTAAAACAAGTTGTGGAAGGCCCTATATAGGGGCCCCACCTACACCCAACTCTCTTGCAATAGGTGAGTAGAGACCAAACATGTGACCCATACTGCAAGAGACAGATCTTGCCGCAAGATCCAATTACCAAATTAACTCAACCTTCACTATTTTCCGCAAGTTATGAACAAATTATAATCAATTGCCTCCTAAAATAACTGTTAGTTTTACAAAAACTAACATTTCATGGAGGAGATCTTGACATCTTTCAATAGTTACTAAATAATTATTAAAATCAAATAATAGAGTGATCAAGGTAACAAAATGATTATATATGCCTAACATTACGACCTCAACTTCAACTAGCATCAGAAGTTTGGTGACATTAAATGTGTTAGAATCAGCACCCTATAATTTTTCCCTTTCTCCCTTGCATAACCAAGTAGTGTTTTGCATCAAGTACTCAAAAATCGATCCATTTATTATATTTTGATAGTAAAGATTCTGTTACTCACGTTCAAAGAAACACTAGCATAATTCACAAAAGGCTTCCAATACATGTCCTCTAAACTGATAAGATCCAAGCCATTGCTCTTAAAATAGTTCGATGATTATCCATCAATGAAATCTGGACTGTGTTAACGCGCACAAGCAAGCTAACTCAGCATATCAAAGTTCATGGTTGGGTAAATGGTACTTTCCTCAGTTTGCCACCTATTTCTTAATATTTTCAGTAAAGTGCTCAAGGCATACCTAGTTGAGTTTTTTTTAATGTCAAAGCCAGAAATGCAAACCTTTATATCAGAAATTGCCTGGGACAGGGGAAGTTTCGGAGCCAAGTATGTACAAGCACATAAGGATCCACCAAATGCTATGGTTCCTGCAACCTCATCTGATCTGCATGCTTTACATACATAATAATTTGTTAAACTACTAGTAAGAGTGCCTCATGGAATAAAATACCAAAACAGAGATGTTCCGCAAACCTTCTAAAGTAGCATTGCACATGAAAGGCAAAAGCAACTCGACTTTATGTGGGCCACCTGAAGTGTATTGTTGATCCTCATTAACCTGCATGGTTCAAAATAAAGAAGGTAATTTTAACGTTAGAGATATGTATAGTTCATGACCATAAATCTGGTTTCCAAAGCTATGGTGCTGCCATCTTTTTTTCCTTACAATCTAGATATTACAACATAAAAAAGTTTAATGAACTCTCACTCAATTTACATCAAAATCGAGCCTTTCGCACAATATAAAACACCAAGATCACTGTGGAGATCAATGAAGAAAAATTTAGACGATTGCGTGTTTTTTTGTATTTTAAGCTAAAAATAGTCGTAATACATATACTATTTTCGATACTACCATAATATAATAAAAGTAAAAATTAAATTCCAATCAAATATTTTTTAAAGAAATTTCAACCAAATGTTAAATTAAAAATCAGAAAAAAAGAATTATAAATCATTGCTGAACAACTCCGCCGACTAAATGGGTTGATTAAGGGGAAGCCGACTTACAGCCGAGTAGGCATGTTCAGATCGAGCATCCCACCCATCCAACTAATCGTTTGACCTTTGCAAGCTTGTTAATAATGAATCGTTGTCCTCTAAATATAACAACTAATTAGAGCTAGGAAGCGTGCACCAGAAAAGAAAAATACAAACATACCCTTGACGGGTACAACTGTCATATACTATAAGACTTCCCCTCAAGTTGGAGCATACGTTGTTGCAATATTCAGTCAAATGACCCAAATATCCGGTCGAATATTCTTATTTTGTGGGGTGACCGAATAGAATATTGTTATTCGGTTAATATTCGATCCAACATGAATATTCACCCCAAATATTCACATATCCGGCCGACTATAGCAACAGACTTTGATTTTTTAATTAAGTTCAATTTTTTAAAAGTTCCCATTTATCTATGTATCACCACAAATGTCAAAGCTCCATGTATGTAACTTGTTAATTAGTACTTTTATCTTAGACTCTTATTGATTGATGACCATATATGTATAAAAATGTACTAAGCCTTCTCCCACTATAAGTAGGGTCGGCTCCATGGATTCTTACTCAAATCCATGTTGGAAGATTCGACTATTTTTTATGCTGGCCATCGACTACCTAACGCAACCCATGCAAGAGTAGGATTTGAACCCTAGTCTTTTGTGTGATAGACACACTATACAACTTAACGCAACCCCTGCAAGAGTGGGATTTGATGACCATATATGTATAAATATATAAGTATACATAGGGGACCCTTCCAATGAGGTAGGTCTTTCCTGAAATTTAAAAAGCCATTACCATATTTGTAAAATGTGTAACAATTTTGTAAAACATAAACTGCATATGTTTTGTAAAACATAGCATCCATAATGTAACTAACAATTTTATCTAATATAATAATGTTTTCACACAAATTTCTTTATGTGCATATTATGTTAACATTTATTATCAAACTTATGGAGATAGAAACTCTAAAATAAATAGGAAAAATACCTACACTTGTGTGGCTTTCCATGAATCCAAGAAAGGCCCAACTCATTGGAAGTTTCCTATGCATATATAATAGACATATTTTTTAGGGATTTTATCACTTGTGCCCCTCCGAGATATCGCAATTTCAGTTATGCCCCTATCTTTTTGGTAATATCAGTTGTGCCCCTCAAAACTTTCTCCGTCATCACTTGTGCCCTTCCGTCAGATTGACCGTCAATGAGTTGACTTAACCATGGTTTTTTCAAACCTTGGTGCAGTAAAGAGGGGTATTATTGTCCATACTCCTCTTCTTCCTCCTCTTCCCCCATCTTCTTCTTCCTCCTCCAACCTCATCCTCCTCCCTCTCCGCCCGGAACTCCTCCTCCGATCTCCTGCTCCGAGCTCCGCCCCAACCTCCCTCCGCCCAGTAGTCTCTCCAACACCACCTGCCCCTTCAACTTCACCCTCCTCCACAGCTTCCTCCCACCCCCTTCCTCGGGGGGAGCCGATGCAGGGGGTCGGAAGAACGCGCTGCCGGCGGCCGTCGGGCGTTCCAGCGGCCCGGAGAAGCAAAGCTGGTGGGGGTTGTAGTGGAATTCGCAGGCGGGGAAGGGAGATGCTCAGGGTCCGCCCCGGGAGGATCCGCCTGCTCGATTGGGGACGGATTCCTGTTCTTCTGCCCCCAGTGTCAATCCTTATCTTATTACGGAGGTCCTTCGGCCGTGGCCGGGAATTCGCAGGCGGATCCTCCCGGGGCGGATCTGCTTATGAAGAAGCTCGCCGCGCAGCGGCGAATCGTCGCGAAGCTGCAGGAGGACTCGTTGTGGGGGCGGAGCTACGAGAAGGTGGCGGACCTCATGTCGCGCTCTGTCGTCACGCTCTTCGCGCGGATCTGCTCCATCTTCTCCTTAATTGTCATCGATCTCCCACTGGTGGTCTTGGAGCACGATGGGTGGTACCGGTTTGCCGTGAACCGTCGCCACTACAGATTTGTGGAGCTAAGAAGATTTGTGGAGCTAAGATGATTTGTGGAGCTAAAAAAATAGAACTTACATAGCTAAGAAGATTTGTGGAGCTCTCAGAGCCAAGCAGATCCCTGTTCTTCTGCCCCGTGACGATCTCCAGTACAAGGACACCATAGCTGAACACATCAGTTTTTGCTGATGGGACACCATCGACGCATTCCGGTGCTACGTATCCGCTGCAACTCATGCAAGGAGTTTCGTCAGGATGATCATGAAAGAAAAGAAACATGGTTCATAATCTCGATCTTGAAAGAACTTTAAACAAACCTTAATGTTTAACTCTTCTTCTTCTTCTCTTCTGGATTACTGCACTCGAACAATCTCGGAAGGCAGAAGTCTGAAATCTTAGGCTCCATCTGCTTATCAAGCAAGATGTTACTGGCTTTCAGATTCCCATGTATGATGTTCAATCCGCCTTCGCCGTGCAGGTGGAGGAGACCCTGAGCAACTCCCTGGATGATCTTGAACCGCCGTCCCCAATCGAGCAGGCGGATCCTTCCCCAATCGACGATCACATAGGGGGCGACACCGTGCGGGGCAGGAGGAGGGGGAGCAGGCGGGGAAGGGAGAGGGGAGCAGGGGCGGCGCCGTGCGGGAGGGGGCGGAGCTGGAAGGAGGTGCGGGCTGGGGAGGAGGAAGAAGATGGGGAAAGAGGAGAAAGAAGAGGATGTAAAAAGACGATATAACCTAAAAAATTAAAACTAATTCCGCTTTTGTCCTCAAAGTTAACGGTCGTTTGTACTGTGGATGGACGGTCACTAACCCGAGGGGCACAAGTGATAAATTAGCAAGAAGTGAGGGGCACAACTGATATTACCAAAAAGATAGGGGCATAACTGAAATTGCGATATCTCGGAGGGGCACAAGTGATAAAATCCCTATTTTTTATTTTAAAATAATTAAAAAATGCATAACCGAATAATTCTGAATAATCTCCCAAATACAAAACATCCTTTATTCAATGCCCCCTCCGATTGAATATTGAATACTGACTTCTGCAATACTGGGAGCATAGACATATGGCATTCTCAGCTTGTGACAACAATGCTAAAAAAAACTATAGAAAGTGCCTTTTACCTGCATTTTCGGTTGCTCCTTTCTCCCTTGGCTGATGAGGGAATGAAAGGAAGCATATGGGAACCCTTGCACCGGCTCTCTCTCTCTCTCTCTCTCTCTATATATATATATATATATATATGGGTAAAATGTGTATGCCCCCTAGGGGGAGCTAACTTAGCTCCCCCCGCCCCTTTTTCACAATTCCTTTTTATTTTTTTTTTAAAATCCAAAACCGTGTAAATTCAATATTAAATCCCTATATTATGTCATTCAAATTTCATGTGAAACAGAGACTCCTACGACCTCCATCCAAACGGGGTCGATTTAAAAAATCCTGTTACCGTTAAAAAAATGACTGTCTGGATAGAGGCCGTAGGAGTCCCTGTTTGACTCGAAATTTTTATGACATAATATAGGGATATAGTGATGAATATTCACGGAAAAAAATTTCAAAATAAAATAAAAAAATTGAAGAAAATAGGGCGGGGGGAGCTAAGTTAGCTCCCCCTAGGGGGCAGCCCCATTTTCCTCTATATATATATGAGGTTAGGGAGCAAACATCATGATGTAGGTAACTTACCTACATCAGCATCTTTTCCCCAATATTTTTTTATTTTTTTGAAATGAATCTATATGCACCGGTTAGGAGATACGAGTGTTGGGATGTTGAGCCGGCTAAGAGAGGGCGAGGACGGCCCAAGAAGTGTTGGAAAGAGACTATACGAAGGGATCTTAGTTTTTTTGATATAAGTCCGAGATTGACCTAAGATAGATCTGAATGGAGGCGAAGAATCCGTGTAGCCGACCCTACTTAATTGTGGGAAAAGGCTTTGTTGTTGTTGTTGTTGTTTGAAATGAATCTATAAAGGATTTACTTAGAATATTAAGTGGAACATGTGTTTCAAATCTCATTAAAAACATGCATTCCTAACATGTCCATCCGGTGGGGTCGATTTCAACAATTATGAGATCGTCAGAATTTGGCAATCTTTATGGAATGGACAGAAGTCTCAAATTAAGTTGAAATTTGAATGACAATATGGTGATATATAGTGATCTAAAACTCCCATTCTCATTTCAAAAAACCAAGAAAAGTAGAGGGAAAAAGGGGCTGGTGTAGGTAAGTTACACGCATCATGATGTAGGTTCCTCTCTCTCTCTATATATATACATATATATAAGTTTTCCTACCTTTGTACTTTCTATAGTCTACAGTTATTTTCAATCATCAAAGAGTCTTAACGATTTAGGGAAAACTCATCAAGGGCTTACCAAGTGTGAAAGGGAAAAGAATAGATGAGAGAGCAATTATTTATATAGTTTATCAAGAAGACAAGTAACATGTCAACTTAATAATAGTTGGAATCATAGGTACCATGTAGACTAGCTGTGAAAACAAAGGAAATCTCACGAACCCAGAATTTAGCAGCTTTATTTAGTTGAAGCTAGAACACAATGGTGGTGAAGAAACTAACAAAAAGCATGTCGACCTAGCCTCCCAGATTTGCATCCATTAGTGGTGTAAGGGCAACCGAGCCAATCACCAAGACTGGTGTAATAATGAAGTAGTTGGGGAGTACGCGAAGGGGACAGCCGAATGAGATCGGGTGCTTGATGGACATCAAAAGTAATTAGAGCCCTTGCAGGATGAGATCCATGGTGAAACGACAATTAACCTCTACAAATTTAGTTCTCTCATGAAACATTAGGGATGTTTGCTATGTGCATAGCACTTTCAAGACTTATGGAGGGCCCCACTTGGCTTGGGGATTAGTTCACCTTGTTTCTCTACTCTCCAAAGAGCGAAACCCATCATTCGAAAGTAGAATACAGCACAAAAAATCCCTAATTCCACTCCCACATTTGTACAAGGTTGTGAAGAAGATTTTCAGGCCCTTTCTCTTGCTCTGTTGGTTCTTGGTGTGTGCCAAAGCTTAGGAGAAGCTACGAGGTGCAGCGACAAACTTCCTTCCAGAGAAGAGTTGTGGATTTGGTTCTCCGTCTTCGTCAAAACCATTCATATCTATCTTGTTGGAGGTATTCATTCTGATGGATACAACGATAAGAGGGTTTTGGCTTGTGCAACCTTTGTGGAAAAAAAACTATCATTACATTATAATGGAATGGTTTAGGGCGATGTTCTCTTTGGAGTCCCCCACATTTTGGGGGGTTTCCACGTTAAAATCTCTATATGCTTGTGGTTGTGCTTCTTGTTTGTGATTTGCTTGCTCCTTTGCTCGTGAAGGTTCTTCATCTTTGTTATTTCACCTAAGGTTTCTTCATTCCATGCTTCCGCAACATATTGAAATAACATATTCCCCCGAACAAAGTGGCACCAGAGCTTTTATGGAACATAACAAGATGCATTCCAATTCAAGCCGCATGATTATCTTGAACAAGACTAACTATAGTTTGTGGAACAAGAAGAAAGAACTTTTGTACATGAAGTCCATGCACCTCCCGAATTTCTCCACTTAAAAACCTGACAAAAGGTCGAAAGAAGAATGAGTGTTTGAACATGAGAAAGTATGTGATTTCGTCAAATAATTTATTGATGAAAATGTATACAACCACATTCAAGATGAGTGCCATTCTCGAGGTCTATGGTTGAAGCTCGAAAGTCTGTATACCTCCAAGAAGCTAATGAACTTGAGATTCAAGGAGAGAAACTTCGTGTTGAACTTTCAAAATGATTTCCACGGCATCACAAGTTTTTTGATGAGCACGTTTGAAAACGAGGTTTAGGGCTTGTTGTTGCTAGCTGCCTTGCCAGATTCTTAGGAGACTTTCAGAGTCCCACTTACCAATTTAGTAGCAAACGGGATTATTTCTTTGGAGACAGTTAAGTCTGCTTTCTCAATGAGGAGATGTGGAGCAAATCCCAACATAGCTCCTCACTTTCAGAGGTTTTTATTATATTGAATAGGGGGAGGAGCGGATTCAAGAATGACACGGGCATGACAGTAGCAGAAGCAAATCAAGGTCCAAGTACACGAACATTGAGTGTCACTATTGCAAGAAGAAATGTCACATAAAGAAGTGTTGCTCTCAGCTCAAGAAAGACAATAGAAATGGAGGAGACAAGAATGAGAAGAAAGATGAAAATATTGTTACAGCTGCCTAGCATGAGCTCCTCATCATCTGTGATGAGGAGATGATGAACGTCGCCCATAACGATACTTCTTGGTTTGTTGACAGTGGCTTAAATCCATGTTACCTTGTATAGAGATTTTTTTCCCTCATATACATCATGAGATTTCGGCTCGTTGAACATGGCAATGGTTTTTGTCTCAAGTTGTTGGCATTGGCAATGTTGTGCTATAAAGTGTCAATGAAGAATCGATGATGACCAAAGATGTGAGACATGTACCAGATATGCATTGGGACCTTATTTCTGCAGGAAAACTTGATGATGAGGATAGCAAAATACCTTTGGTAACATGCAATGGAAGCTTATCCAGGGATCCTGAGTTGTTGCTCATGGCAAGAAATGTAGCAACAACTTTTACACAATGAATGCATCAATTTCTAATGGTGTGGCACATGTTACTTGAAATGTTGATTCCATTGAGTTGTGGCATCGAAAAACCAAATGAGTGAGAAGGGATTGTGGTGCTTGGTGAAGAAGAACATGTTGGTAGATGTGAAGAAAGACAAGTTGGAGAGATGTACACATTACTTGGTTGAGAAGCATGCGTGAGTCTCCTTCAAGAAATATCCACCATCAACGAAGATGCATGCGTTGGATCTTGCTCACACAAATGTTTGTCGTCCATTGAAAGTAAGTTCTCTCAGTTGTGTGCTATATTTTGTCACATTTATTGATGATTTTTCCAGGAAGGCTTGGGTTTATGCCTTGCAGCGGAAGGACCAAGTCCTTGGAGCTTTCAAAAACTATAATATGCTAGTGGGGTGACAAACTGAAAAGAAATTGATGTGCAACTATGGCGGTGAGTATATTTGACCATTTTATGAATACAGTGGATCTCATGGTATAAGGCACCAGGTGACTCCACCCAAGACACCTCAGCAGAATGGAGTAGCAGAGAGAATGAACATGACCCTCATGGAAAGAGATAGATGTCTCCTTTCTGAGGCTAAGTTGCCTAATACATTTTGGTGTGACGCTCTTTTAACCATAGTTCATGTTATTACCCTCTCTCTCTACATGTTACATTGGATGTTGATGTTCTTGACAGGGTCTAGCATGACAACGGCATCTCATACAACCACATGAGTGTATTTGGATGCAGAGCATTTATGCATATACCCAAGGATGAAAGGTCCAAGTTGGACAAAGAAACGAAGCAGTGCATTTTCTTGGGATATAGCCAAGATGAGCTTGGCTACGAGTTAAATGATCCTGATAAGAAAAAGCTTGTGAGAAGCAGGGATGCGGTCTTATCTGATCAAACCATCGACGACATCAAGAAAGATGCAAATGTTTCTCCCTCGAGAAGTTACCAACCCAATGATGTAGAGCCAATTCCTTTGCAGAGTGCTCCACATGTAGTGCCAAGTGATTTTTTGAAAGCCATAAACAGGTGGATGCACTCCGTGGTGTTCGCCCCATTTATTTAAAAAAAAAGGTAAACAGGGAGTTTACAAAAGTAACGATAACACAAAACAAGCAAAGCCACTACAAAACCCAATCATCAACCAACCGTGCATAGTGCATCTCCACGTTTTCCTTGTAGAACCGTTGCCCCGAAAAAAGAGCTGCATTTCTGCCCAACCATATTGCCCACAAAGTTGCCACTGGCCAAAGGATCGCCCGCCTCTCTCTGTTTCTATTGGCCACCAATGAACCACAAAAGGAAGCCAAATCGGTAGCGGAAACCCATGCCATAGTTGTATCCTCCCAGAAGACAGTGACTTTCGGGCAAGTGAAGAAAAGGTGCTCAAGGGACTCCACCGCATTGTAGTGCCAAGTGATGCAACTGAGCAGTTGTAAAATGCAGGAGAAAAGGAGCATGTGCCTAAGACCTCCACTCATGTTGATGATGATAATGATAGCCATGTTGATAAGGGGTCTTCTTCAGATGCACTACCACATCAAAGACCTATGAGGAAGAGGCATCCCTCCACGAGATATCCTGCACATGAATACGTCTTGTTGACAGATTGTGGGAAGCATGAATGTTATGATGAGGTTCTGCAGGATGCTAACAAAGAAAAGTGGTTACAAGCCATGAAAGAGGAAACGGAGTCTCTTCATAACCACACATTTGAGCTGATGAGGTTGCCTAATGGCAAGAGGGATTTGCGAAACAAGAGGATTTTTAGAGTGAAGCATGATGAATACTCTACAAACCCAAGATACAACGTCAGATTGGTTGTTAAGGGCTTTAACCAGAAGAAGAGAGTGAACTTTGAGGAGACATTTTCCCTTGTGGTCAAAATGTCCTCGATCAGAGTGGCCCTTAGCTTGGCAGCTAGTCTTGAATTAAAGATTGAACATATGGACAAAAGGACGGTTTTCCTCCATGGTGATTTTGAGGAAGAAATTTATATGTTGCAACCTAAGGGCTTTACAGTTAATGGCAAAGAAGGTCATGTTAGCAAGCTAAAGAAATGTTTTTATGGCTTGAAGCAAGTGCCCATACAATGGTACAAGAAGTTTAAGTCATTATGGGGGCATAGTAACATCGCTACCACTTCAGACAGTTGCGTCTTCATGAAGAAATTCTCAGATTTTTTTATGTTGATGATATGTTAGTTTTTGGCAACAACGAAGGGAGAATTTCTAGTTTGAAGGAGTTGAGCAAGTTCTTTTCAATGGAATTGGGACACGAAAGTCAAACATTGGACATGAAGATCACTCGTGATAGAGAAGCAAGAAGACTTTGGCCATCACAAGAAAAGTTCATTGAGAAGGTAATTTAAAGGTTTCACAAGCAAAATTCGTCACCATGCCCCATGGAGCCTACTTCAAGTTAAGGTCCATGCAATATCCAAAGACGAATGAGGAGAAAGATATGGCGAAGATTCCTTGTGCATCAGCCACATGTAACTTTGATGTATATTTGGTTTACACAAGTGCTCATGTAATTGGGGATGTTAGTAGATTTGTCTTAAATACAAGAAAAGAACATTAGGAAATAGTCAAGTGGATTGTGAGATACCTTTAAGGTACTAGCAGCTACTCTCTTTACTTAGGAGCAAAGAGGTTCATTCTTTTTGGCTATACAGTTTTAGACATGATTCTAACTCTTGTGCCCTAACTCCACTCCCGAATCTGTATGAGGCCGCGAAAAAGCTCTTTAGACCTTTTCCTCTTGCTCCGATGGTTCTTGTTGTGTGCCAAAGAGCTTAGGAGAAGCTATGAGGTGTAGCGACAAGCTTCCTTTTGGATAATGTTTACAGATTTTGTTCTCCTTCTTGGTGAAAGCCCTCCATCTCCATCTTTTATCATGTTGGAGGTGTCCATTTTGGTTAGTAGACTAATAAGAGGCTTTAGACTTATGCAACCATTGTGGAAAAAAACTATTTTATTATAATGGAGAGGTTTTGGGTCGTGTTGTCCTCGTGCCACCCCTCCATTTTTTAGGGTTTCCATAATAAAATCTATGTATGTTTGTGGTTGTGTTTCTTGTTTGTGATTTTCTTGCTCGTTTGCTTGTGGACGTTCGTCTTTCTTATTTTGCCCGAGGTTTCTTCGTTCCACACTTCCACAACATAGTGAAATAACAAATCCATGTGGTTGTCGCATATAGACGATCTCCTCAAGATCCCATAGATGAATGAAGTTTCCACATGCATCTGATATAGAGTTCAACGATTGTGCACCATGATGAAAGAATGATCCAAAGAGTCAAAAAGTGAAGCTACAAAAATTAAGTTATCAAAGAAATTCACCCCGTAGATCTAGGTGAAGTCTCTAACAACGAGTCATGCCTTGTGACTCAAACTTTCTCCATCTGTGTCATACTAAACTGTAAACACTCATTTAGAACCAACTACCCTATAGCTCTTGTGTAGATCGACAAATGGCCTTATTCGGTAAAAAATCCTGCGTATACTTTAAGTGAAGCTCAAATCCAGGGGGTTGCTACATATAGACAATCTCCTCAACATCCCCATGGAGGAATGATATTTTCACATGCAACCAAGGCCCTAAATGTTAGTTTCGGTCACCATTTCGGCTGACCGACCGAAGCAACATTTCAAAACTCGCTGAAATTTTGATTATTTTGATCATTTTTTATACTAAGGCCCTTCATATTTCAGTCAGTTTGGCCATTTCAATCGAATTTTAGTAACCAGTTGAAATCGTAATTCGACCAAATTTCACCGAAATTTGAGGCTATGATGCAATTGATGTAAAGTTCAACGAACATCACGATGGAAAGAAGGATTTGAAGAGTCGAAAAGTCAAGCTACATGAAGGAAGGTATCAAAGAAATCCACCCCATAGGCATGGGAAGGGTTGGCTATTGAATCACGGCTCGATGAGCCCGGATCGGACTCGGCTCCATAGTAGCTCGTGAGCCTAGCTCATTATGCTATTAAGCCAAGCCCGAGCCAGAAATTTGGGCTCGATAGCTTAACAGGCCGAGCCCGAGCCGAGTCGATTTCAGCTGGATAACTCAATAAGGAGCTCGATAAGGAATACGTATACATATAATACTTATATATAATACAAACAAAATAAAAGTAGCCCTTTGTAATTTTCCCTCCACTAACCTCTCATGAGTCACGAGTCAAGACTCAATTCTCAAAATCTCATTCCTAACCACACATTTGCCCCACGCCCATGCATTAGAAAATTAGTATTTTTTTATATAAGCAAATAGAATGTTACAGTATATATTATAATTAAAATTTTATTCATAACTTGGATAGTGGCCTACTAGTAAGGAACACAGTTAAGATAGAGCAAACTTTGAGTTCAAACCCATGCAAAACACTTTTCTACAAAAAAGTACCCATTTTCCTTAACGAGCTTACCTTGGGCTCGAGCTCATATTGGGCTCAATAAGGAGCTCGAGCTTGATAATGGGCTCGGCTAGAGCCTTATCGAGCTCAAGCCAGCTCGATAAGGGCTCGAGCTCATCGAGCCCGAGCACGAGCCCGAGCCAACTCGGTTGGGTTCGAACGAGCTCGACCTCAAGCCCGAGCCTGAGACAGGGGTAAGCTCAGCTCGTTGGGCTCGATAGCCAGCCCTAGGCATAGGTGAAGTCTTCGATGATGACCAATGCTTTGTGTCTCAAACTTTCTCCATGAAGATTTTACTTATTTGAAACACTTATTTGAAACTCACTGTCTACTATGCCCAAGTGGATCCACCAATGTTCAAGTAGCTCAAGATATCAAAGTAAACATCTCGTCCTCCATGGCCTCCATCCACTACTTCGCCTCAAATTTCAGCGAAATTCGGTCGAATTTCTGTCGAATATCAATATCCAGTCGAAATCGAAATTCGACCGAAATGACCGAAATGGGGGTCCTAGTATAAAAAATGGCCGAAATTCCGATCGAAATTCCACCGAAATTATGTTTTGGTCGATACCGAAATGGTGACCGAAACCGACATTTAGGGCCTTGACTACAGTTGAAGAGAACCTGAATGAATATGTAACAGTCTCTGCAAATTATTTGTGGCAATCATTGAGGACCAAGGAAATCATCGTCAAAAGAGGATGTAATGTGCAGCAACGGGCTTCCTACAAATAGCAATCGGAATAGCATGGTCATTTAGACCATATGCTTTCCCACCAGTAAATGTGTTACTAGAAATAAAATAAAATTGAAAAGAACTCATGATCATGAATTACCTCAAGTGAAGACTTGGTCAATATATCAAAAGGGGTGAGACATTTATATTGAATAATAAACCTTCAAAACATTGCTCAAGCTGAGATGCATTATTTTTCACTATCTTAAACTCTGAGAAAAAAATAAATGAACAAACGGTAGAAGGAACTTCGAGACATGTATAATAAATTGAAATGAAATAATTATAAACCTTAAATCAAAGACCAAACCCTAAAATGACTTGTTCGGATACAATGTTGAAAACTGAAATAAAGACAACAAACACAACAACATAAGCACCACAACATTGATTTACATGGTTCAAAACAATCTTGAAGGATCACCATGATCCTCGAGAGAAAACCCTATAGGGTTAGATTTTGTAATTGCCTTTCACAAGGATTACAAGAGGTATGGATCCACAAACTTTCCACTAGAGCATGATGCTCTCTAATTAGATCACCCTATAGGGTTAGATTTTGTAATTGGCTTTCACAAGGATTACAAGAGGTGTGGGTTTCTTTAGATAGATCCACAAGACTTTCCACTAGAGCATGACTCACTCTAACTAGATCACGAGAAAATCCACTTAACCCAACTCTTCATCTCTCTACAACATTCAACTTCACCAACTTTTTTTTCAGTACTTGTATTGCTATGTCTGTTACATATTCCAATAATAGAGAGGGCATCACGATCCTTGTTGAGATATTTGTTATCTTTCTCATTGTTTTCATATTATTTATTTCTTTTGCCTTCATCTTGTAATTGGGCCAACAAGTTTCTCTCCTATAAGAGAACCTTAGGGCCTCTCAATAATGCAATTCATTCTTTCGTTTCTATATGGTATCGGAGCGATGATCTTAGGTCGGAGTTTCCGTATCCCATCCAAGCCCTAACCCTATCCGTTGACCCCTCTCGTATGCCACCGCAATGCCGTTGACCTCCGCCCTCCCTTCCCCGATCGTCGCGTATACCGCCCCACCCCACAAGCCGCCATCGGCCCTAGCTGCCACAGGACCGGCTATATCGTGGAACCTAGCCACCACAAGCCCCAACCGCTGTTGGCCCCAACCCACCATCGTCAAGCCCAGCAACCCGGCACGCGAGTCATTGGTTGTTGTTGACCCCTCCTCTGCGCCTTCTCGCGCCTCCACGCTTCTCAGTGCACCTCTGTGGTTCAAAGTGTCGTCTGAAATGGTTTGATTTTGATCAAAAAACGTAATTTCAGATCCATAAATCGAGTTTTCCGGACCTAATGCACAACGAAGATAGATAAGGATGGTTGTATGACTCGACACGTACAACCAATCCTCTGTATGATCGTGTAGATTCGTAGATATCGGTCTACTCCCCAGTCGAGTTCCGTTATTCAGTCGTTTTACCATCATGTCAAAAAACAAGGGTGATATATTTTCTTTGTCTGGTGCCTTCAAGGGTTCAGCTCCCATCGTAAAGATGGATGGGACCAACTATGAGTTGTGGTTCATGCAGTTTCTCACCCTCATGCAGTGCAACAATAAGGAGCACACCCTGGCAGATCCAGAGCCAACAGATAAGATTGAGGCCAATGCTTCTTGGAAGCAAGATGATGCATATGCGCATGTTTGGATGAGTGGGACCCTCACCACGGAGATGGTCAATGATATTCTGAATCAGTCCACCGCCAAGATTCTTCAGCTACAGTTTGAT
Source organism: Ottelia alismoides (assembly GCA_037367405.1). Taxonomy (NCBI): domain Eukaryota; kingdom Viridiplantae; phylum Streptophyta; class Magnoliopsida; order Alismatales; family Hydrocharitaceae; genus Ottelia; species Ottelia alismoides. The sequence goes on along the minus strand of JAZKJV010002040.1, from coordinate 169,163 downwards.
ATCTACAAGGCCAAGCAGAATAATCGTCCTCTGCACGTGTACTACTCTTTGCTCCATGGCATGTTCGAGAAGCTTCATAGCAGCAGAAGGCATATAGGAAGTCCACGATGGTTGAAGTTTTCATGGACAGACTTGATACAGAATATGATGCAGCATGTACACAGCTTCTCACCGGAGCTACCATACCTCCCATCAAGGCCCTAAATGTTGGTTTCGATCACCATTTCAGTATCGACCAAAACAAAATTTCGATGGAATTTCGACCGGAATTTAAGTCATTTCGATCATTTTTTGTACTAGGACCCCCATATTTCGGTCGAATTTCGACTTCGACTGAATATCGATATTCGACAGAAATTCGACCGAATTTCGCTGAAATTTGAGGCCATGCCTCCCATGGAGGAGGCCAATACCGGTCTTAGCTGGATCATCATGCCTTCTACGACCACTCCTCCGCCCTCTTCAACGATGGTCGCTTCTCGTGGCTGAGGAGAGATGACCCAGTCCATAGGACGCACCCCTCATGGCAGAAGCGATGGACGTCAGTGTGGCCCTTGCACCTACTGTCGTCGACTAGGACATGCAGAGGATACATGCTACCATAAGAAAGGTTGCAAAAGTCGGTAGTCGATGCTCGGTCGGCCGTGTCACTGACTACGGATTAATCGGCAGTGGAGCGACTAATCCGATTTAGTCAGAGTTTAATCAGCTTTCAATTTTATAATTATTTAAATATATAACTCCTTTTTATACATACATTTACATAGATTTTGTACATTTTTATACTACCATAATAAAAGAAAAGTAGTTGAATTTTAAGAAAATATTAAGCATATTACAATAAGTTTGCTTATAAAAAAGCAAAACATTAAAAAAATATGGTATCTCCAAGCAAATATTGGTCGATTAGTGTACCTAGTCGGAATTAGTCGGTACTCGATCAGCCACCCCACTGACTAGATAATCGGGCCATTCAGGCGACTTTTACAACACTGACCAGAAGCATGGATATCATGCTTCTGGTCGCGTGGCAGAATAGATTGAGCCTTCAGAGACTCTAGCTTCCCAGGCCAATCCTCACCCGGATGATATTATCTCTCATATTTGAGATATCATGACTCCTGTTGCAAATACCACCACTACAGATACCACAGTCGCAACCAGAGCCTCCTCGAGATCCTCAAGTATCGTTTACGCTTTTACTCGTAGCAGTGGTGCAGATATGATAGAGTGGTTTAAAAAATTCCCACCATCTATGTGGAGACAGAACGCAACTGAGGTCCTACAGGACCATACCTCCTAGTAGATGGGATGTCACTGCTAATGGAGACGACATACCCATTACAGGACAGAGAAAGGTGCATTTGACGCCGTCCGCGCGCCTTCAGAATGTTTTATATGCTCCCGACTTTCAAATGAATTTACTTTCCATTAGTCATATTATTAAGGATCTGCATTATCGTGCCATTTTTTATCCTTTGCTCCTATGTTCTAGGATATACTCGCGGGTAGGGTGATTGGAGGTGACCGTGAGAAGCAAGGGCTCTATAGACTGATCCAACCTCCTCATGCTGGTGTTTCTACTATACCTATTGGACCAGTCTCACCATATCTGTGACACCTTCATTTTGGCCACCTTCCTCTGCAGAGCTGTGTCATGTTCTCCCTCAGATTTTCACGAGATACTCCTTCCAAAGTGAGGCGTGCCAGCTTGGGAAGCATCATCGTTCCGCCTTTTTATCTCGTCAGAGTCGAAGCAGTTCTCAGTTATTTGAGCTCCTTCATTTAGATATTTAGGGTCCAAGTCGTGTCCCTGATCACCAAGGACATTGTTTTTATCTGGTCATTGTCGATGATTTCTCTAGACTTTCCCGAACCTTTCTATTGAAGAATAAGTCTGAGGCCGGATCTGTTATCATACCTTTTATTAATGAGACAAAGATTATTTTCTCTGCCAATGCCAAATATCTTCGTTCTAATAATGCCTTAGAGTTTTGCACCTTATAACTATCTAACTTTATAGATCTCTTGGCATTATTCACCAGACCTTGTGTGCTTTTGCATCTTAGCAGAATGGCATTGTCGAGCGTTAACATTGTCACTTACTTGATGTGATCAAAATCTTGTTGACACAGAGTCGTGCTCCTCACGCTTACTGGGGTGATGCAATCCTCGCCTCATGCTATCTAGTGAACCGCATGCCCTCGTCTGTGTCGGGAAAGACTATTCCTTTCTCGGTTGTGTTTTTCGAGAAGGAACTTTTTTCACACCTCGTGTGTTTGGTTCAGTTGCATTTGTTCATGATTTCTCTCCAGGTCGTGGCAAGCTCTCTTCCGAAGCTGTCAAGTGTGTTTTGTCGGCTACTCTCGTACCCAGAAGGGATACTGTTGCTTTGATCCGCTTAGGCGGAGATACTTTGTCAGTGTCGACGTTACTTTCTTTGAGTCTGTCATTCATTTTTCTACTACATGTGACAGACTAGCCCCATCAGACTCTGAAGTTGAGAACTGCACACTTCCACCTCCTACTATCATACCACCACCTCCCACTATTCCTGCTCTACCACCATCTCCACAGCCACCACCACCTATACCTACTTCTACTTCTACACATGCTCCTGTGGCTCCACCCCCTACTGTGACTCTATTTTTGCCAAGTGTGTATACTCGCAGGTCTCGCTCTGTTCCCCTTGCTCACAGGTCTTGCCCATCATCCAGCACGCCTCAGGTATATAATGAGCATATTGTTTCTACTGATGCACTACCGAGTTGTATATTCAGCAGGATTCCATACAGGATGAGCATGTGCCCTCTCAAGAGGGGAACTTACAGGTTTGGGACGTGGCAGATGATCTTGATGTGTCAATTGCTCTGTGAAAGCAGAGACATGCCTATGGTACTTGTCCTCTTGCAGCTCATGTTTCCTTGAGCAGACTGTCAGAGGATACCATGAGGTTTATCTTGGCACTATCAGCCGTGGAGATACAACGGATATATCATGTGGCTCTTCAGGAAATTCAATGGCGATTAGCCATGGAGGAGGAGATGGTCGCAAAACAGTCGTGTGGTACTTGGAGTCCTGTTTCAGCTCCAGTTGACGCACCAGTTGTGGGGTGCAAGCAGGTGTTCTATGAAATACCGTGCAGATGGCAGTATGGAGTGCTATAAGGCGAGACTGTGACACGTGGGTTCACGCAGGTATATGGGGTGGACTATGAGGATACACTACGGATATATCATGTGGCTCTTCAGGAAATTCAATGGCGGTTAGCCATGGAGGAGGAGATGGTCGCAAAACAGTCGTGTGGTACTTGGAGTCCTGTTTCAGCTCCAATTGACGCACCAGTTGTGGGGTGCAAGCAGGTGTTCTATGAAATACCATGCAAATGGCAGTATGGAGTGCTATAAGGCGAGACTGTGACACGTGGGTTCACGCAGGTATATGGGGTGGACTATGAGGATACTTTTTCTCTAGTTGCCAGACATTCGACTCTGCGTATTCTTCTTTCTGTTGATGTGGCACGAGATTGGTCCCTTTACCAGTTTGATGTGAAGAATGCCTTCCTCTATGGTGATCTACAGGAGGATATATGCATACAATAGCCACCTAGATTTGTTGTTGAGGGGGAGTATCAGAAGGTTTGCAGGCTACACAAGAATATCTATGGCCTTAAGCATAGTCCAAGAGCATGGTTCCAGAAGCTCTCGAACTTGATAGCGCAACTTGGGTTTGTGCGATCGAGTGCCGATCACTCTTTGTTTGTGGACAGGACCCAGAGAGGTACTATTGTCATTCTTGTTTATGTTGATGACATTATTGTTATAGAGGATGATGAGCATGGCATTCGGGTTGCCAAGGACTTCCATGGTCAGCAATTCGTGAGCAAGGACCTTGGTAATTTACGTTACTTTCTTGGATTGGAGTTTTCCACGAACCAACGAGGTCTCGTGATGACCCAAAGGAAGTACATTACATATCTTTTTTCAGAGAATGGAATGGCAGATTGCAGACCTGCAACTACTCCTATGAACCCGAGCATGACCCATATGATGACGACGACGCTAAGGAGGTCAGTGAGAAGAGGTACATCAAGGAAGTCCGTATCAATATCGTATCGATACGATATTTCAACGATATATCAGCGATATATTGCCGAAATATCGCTCATGTCGACGATCTTTTGTGAACGAAATGCCTGAAAACTGGGATATATTGCCATATCGGTACCCATATCGATCGCATCTCGATATCGATATATCAACGATATATCTCCCATATATCATGAAATTTTCTTCCATGAGGTACATGGAGCCTGTTGGCAAGCTCCTATATGTGATTATTACCAGGCTCGGCATATCCATTGTCGTGAGCAAAGTTAGTCAGTTTATGGAGAAACCTAGATAGGCACATATGAATGCAGTCCATATGATTCTGAGGTATCTGAAGAGATCACCAGGTACGGAACTTCTTTTCAACAGAGGTACATCTCTTTCAATTATAGCATGTGCAGAAGCAGATTATGATGAGTGTCCTAAGGATAGGAAGTATACTTCATACTTTGCTTTGTTCATAGGGAATTCCCTAGTATCATGGAAGAGCAAGAAGCGTAACGTGGTTGCCAGATCAATTGCTGAGTCAGAATCCAGGGCAATGGTGCATACTAACAAAGAGATGATGTGGGTCAGATATGTTCTCACTGACCTGACTAGAGAGGTGCCTCTTCCCATGCACATCCAATGTGACAACAAGGCCGCTCTTTCCATTGCCTTCATCTTGTAATTTTCCCAACCGATTTCTCTCCTATATAAGAGAACCCTAGGGCCTATCAATCATTCTTTCATTTCTACAATCCTAAATAGGCATTTCCTCACAATTCATTTCATGGGTGTAGAATTGTGAAAAATATACCACAAAATATTCCCAAAATGTAAGAACACATTTGAGGATGACAGGAGGAGAGGACAAAGATCCATGTTACAAAAGATTTAGGAGATGTGTAGGGCAAAGAGAGGAGAAATGTGTTAAGCCACACGAGGGAGAGAAGCATTGGGTTGAGGATGGGAGTTGGGAGAAGAAGAGCATAAAGCAATCCAAATGGAGGAAGGGATCAAGCCAATGGGTAAACATGATCTACATCAAGCATATGTCTTCCATTATATACACGTAGATTTCTTTGTATAGCAAATAATCACGTAAAAAGAGGAAATTATATATCCAAAAGACACGTAAAGGTTGTAACCTTTAGAGTTAACAATAATTTTAAAAAATAAGAATAAAATCAAAACATAAACAAACATGAAATCGAAATCAAATTAGGTACTTTAGGTTGAAGAATTTCGCTATTAAAAGCGTATCCTTAATGAGTCGGTCATTACATTTGCTTCTATTGAAATAACTCAGACTCTAGGTGGTTGTTTTATTCTTCATGTCTTTGTTTTTTTCCTTTTTATATCTTGATCCTTCTAATTTTTTCATTACCCTTCCTCCTATGTTAGGAGGGGCAAACCTCACATAATCAAGGGCGAATCTTTCATTTTTAGCAACAATGTATCAAAGCAATGATCTTATATCTGTGGTCAGATATCCTACGCAAGTAAACCAACTCCCATCCCCGTCCACCAAAATCATAACCTTTATAAGCCAACAAGACCATTTCCAGAAACCTTTATTAACAATGATGCCATTGATATGACTCCAAGCCCTCCCAGACATTGCCAATATTGGCATTTACCCTTACCTAAACATCGTCAAAATTCATTGAGCTCACATGTCCCTGTAAAGCATCACCGGTTATCGTTGGGAGTTGATGCTACATCACAACAATTGTCGCATTTATTTAAGAAGATGCTTGAGCACCTCCCACAATTATCGTCAATAGTTGTCGCAATCAAACCCGATGAACATGATCCTTCTCCCGACCCAATCATTAGCGCACATCTCTTTCGAGAAGATCAAGCCCTAATCACAACAAAGCCCTCCGACGATCATTTTACTATAGGGTTACACTACACATCGCACATAAATAAATAAAAATAAACCCACAAGTCATGTGCTTATGCAGTAAATAAAAAACAAGGGACAAATTACATGTCACTCCCAAGCCACCAGCATGCTCGTGTCAAGGAAGACTACTACCACCACTAGATAATGTCTCTGTTGCCACCTTATCTTCACGGATCAACGCTACCACTAATCTAGGAACCCCCAAATCGACATCAGAATACTCGAAGAAGCCACTAACCTCGAAATGTCACAAAACTTGCCCAACACATTCCAATCTTGAGCACGGTTGAGGATGATGGTTTAACTAGCCACATCACCACCCATTTCGTAAGCAGTGATGTCATCATCGTCGTTCGCGAGTTGGTCTCTAGCAATTAAACCATTGCCGTTACCCTCCTCGATATAATCATCGATGCCCTTCCCAATGTCGTCGTCGATGCCATTGAAGCAAGTAGAAGCAAACCCTAACAATAGTTGAGACTCCTCAAAAAAAAATGTGCCCATAAAAAAAGTTATGTAAAGAGGCCCATCTACCAAATAGTTTTATCAAAAGGTTAAAGTGGGAGGAACACAAGAGAAGATTGTATTTGAGTGAAGGGGTAGAAAATTGATGTTTTACCTCCAACCCAAAAAATTTACAAGAAAAATATAGAGAATAGGAAGGTTGGATAGAATTCTATTCCTATTAAGATTATGAAATTCTGGTCCCATTGGATGAATTCAATTATTCAGAGTCTAAAGTTGCTTGATTGATGCAGGGCCTAAAGGGAAAGGAGATGTTTTTTAGCCAAGGGAGAGCATGGGTACTCCTTGAATTTCCCCTAATTTTTCCACTATATTGCCGCTTATCAAGTGTTGAGATTTATCGGAGAGATCAACATATCTTTCTTTCTAGAGGAATCTTCATTGTCGAAGTTAGGGATTGGTAGACCATTTTCCCAACTGTCGAGGTAGTTCATTGATGTTGTTCTCCGATCAGTCAAACCCTTCCAAGGACTTTGGGCTTTCATCATTCTTGACTTAAATTTCAAGTTCTTTATCTACGGTAAATCCGGAAAGTGGAGGTTGAGGCTTACCTTGTAAAGGAGCAAAGTCGTATTCAAACCAATCAATCTTGATGATATGTCATGGCATCTCCAAGGAGGTAAGAACCGTAAGATACTTAGATTGTGCCTCTTTGGTCGTAGGTTTACTAAGGACTTCACAGTTCACTTTGGGATTTTAACAATCCTTCACCCTTTATTCTTGATTGCTAGAAAACCAAGGCGACGAGAGGCCTTCACGATGGATATGACATCAAATGTCAACGACATATCGTCATCATGTCATGTCAGTGTCCTCAGCGAACTGATATCAACAGCCCCCATAATATCTTTTCCTTGAAGTTGGGGACATATCGTCAACAATGAGGAATTTCTTGCATTTTTGGGCTTATCCATTTCACCCATATCGACCGAGAGCTTCTATAAATGCCTTTCTTAGGCAATTTTGGGATTGTTGGAGTTTTTATCGGAGCATTGTTCTCTTACTGATTCAAATGTATGTACGCTTTACTATATTATTTTCATAAGATCATGTGATAGAGTGCTCTTCCTCGCTTATCTCAACATATAATTTTTGAAAAATCAACAAAATTTTGATACTACACAACTAAGTAATTTGTCCTCCTCCGCTAATAGGTATCCTTTGGATTTGCTTTCTAACACATGGTTAACCATGAATTTAGACGATATCTGATGGACTACAAAGACATGTACAACTATGACATCGAAAAATTATGTGGAATATTGAGACTCAATCAAAAGAAGATACAGAAGAAAATAACAAACATAAAAGACGGATCGACCAAGATACTCGTGGTTCTGACGGGTGTCGTATACATATTTACAGGAAAAGTATTGTATTAACATATATTATGCATTATGAATTTTTTAAATTGTCTTATTATATTTGTTATTCAACTTATTCATTCATTCTTCATGAGTAAATTTCCAGTTGCATGCATTATATATCACATCATATCAGCATGTGTGGTGATTATGATGTTGATAATAAAATGATAATATTGAGACTTATATTTTAGCAGATAAATGTGTATTTATATCTTGCCTTTTGTTTATAGAACATCAGAAACCATAATTTTGTGAAGAAATCAATTTTTATAGTCATTTCCACAATTGTCAATGATATCAACGATTTGTTGGCGATATGCCCCTTTCTAGGATCGACAAAATGACACTAATATCATAATGATGGAGAGAAGTATCCTAATTTAGCTTCCATGGTAGCAAGAGGATTGTTGATTCTTTTTCCACAAATGATGGACTAATATGACATGAACCACTCCGATGGATGAAGTGGTCTCTGTCAATCGTGAGAAAAGATAGTTCAAAAGAAAAGCATGTACTTACGATACAAAGATGGTTTTCTATGAATTTTTTAAATTGTCTTATTATATTTGTTATTCAACTTATCCATTCATTCTTCATGAGTAAATTTCCAGTTGCATGCATTATATATCACATCATATCAGCATGTGTGGTGATTATGATGTTGATAATAAAATGATAATATTGAGACTTATATTTTAGCAGATAAATGTGTATTAATATCTTGCCTTTTGTTTATAGAACATCAGAAACCATAATTTTGTGAAGAAATCAATTTTTATAGTCATTTCCACAATTGTCGATGATATCAACGATTTGTTGGCGATATGCCCCTTTCTAGGATCAACAAAATGACACTAATATCATAACGATGGAGAGAAGTATCCCAATTTAGCTTCCATGGTAGCAAGAGGATTGTTGATTCTTTTTCCACAAATGATGAACTAATATGACATGAACCACTCCAATGGATGAAGTGGTCTCTATCAATCGCGAGAAAAGATAGTTCAAAATAAAACCATGTACTTATGACACAAAGATGTTTTTCAATTCCACTGTAGAGGGTGAAAAACCCAGGAAGATATATGGATCTCCGAATTGATCGTACGTGACATGCATGCATGATCGGGTAACAATATCTCATTCAGAGATTTGGAGGATCTCATACGCCCTATTGCCACCATTTTGGCATTTGGATGTCGCACAACGGAGTTATTTTTCTGTTAGATAGGTTGTATGTTCACGAAGTACTTTTGCTATATCTCTTCTCGAGACCTTGCAAACTGTGAGTTTTTAACCTATCTTACTAATTTATTTATGTGGCGGACACCTCCAGAGTATTTCCCCCTCGTTTAGATAAAAAATCTATCCTTCAAAGCATTTTGACGTAAGCATCAGGATAATGTGGAACGTAACGTGGCATACTTAAAAGTAGGACTTAGTATTCTTTTTAACTAAAATGTGTGCAATGATCAATGTCCTTTCATACATGTTCTACACGACAGAGGCGTGTCTCATGGTAGGTGGGTTGGTGATTAAGGGGATTGGAGATGTGGACGGACAAACTTAGGTTTTTTATAATTTGTTTCCAATGATTTGGTCCATTTGACTTGCAAGAAAGGGGGCCAATTTTACTAGAGATTGGTACTATCCTGATAATGTAATCTTTCGTGCCAGGACTAACTCTCCTCGAATCTTGGCTTGTGTGAGTATTTTCCTTTCTTTTTGATTTAGCATATTTGGGGAATGCACCTTAGCGTGTTTCCATATTTCTTTTGACTCAAAAAAAGTCATAGTAATAGCTCTAACATTTGCCTTACCAATGTGGTCGAGCTTTTATGGATTTTAAGTCGACTAATAACGATGGAGATCCTAGACTAAGCTAACGTGGTAAAGCACTCTTGGATTATATATTGATTGTGACCGGTCAAGATTCTAGCCCAAGCTTAGGTCTAAGCCTTCTACTTCTTGATTTAATCTTGTCCGTTAGCAATGTCAAGATCTTCCATCAGTAGCTAGGAAGTCAGCGAGTCAGGTGGCATGACTAACCTTGTTTGTAGCATTGTTTTTACTTGGTAGTTGTTGGTCGGATGCTATAGCTTTGTCCATTCTAGGTCTGCAAAATCTGAAGTGAGCATTTTGTTTGTCTGAGCACTTGTTAGTTGGTAGGTCCATTTCCTTCATGGTGCTCGGTTTTTCCTTCAGATGCTTAATATTTGGATCCAAGTGTCATGTTGGTCGTCAGATGCTCAAATGTTTGAACACAACTTCTTCTTGCTTGATTAGTGGAGCATTGGTTTTCAGCCATAACTGCTTTGGTCATTCGGTTACAGTTGTTCAACTTATATTTTATGTTATGTTATGTACTCGTATGTCCTGCAAGTGGCACGTGACTTGGAGATTTTAATGATCATCACTGTACAATTAAAAAAATTCCTTAGTGAAAGAATTAATTTGCCTAGAAAAAGCTGCCCTGGAGAATTATCATGGAAAATTACCTAAGGAACAATGTAACCAAGAGATCCATAGAAATCAAACTCTCTCCATGTCAATTTCAATGCAAAATGTGCAATATAAACTCCACCAAGTCACCAAATAGCAGTCCCTATATTATTACAAGACCGATTTAAATGAACTCCACATGCTTCAATTGATACTAACCTCCCATTTAAGAAAACCAATAAAATACCCAATAAATCAATAGAAAGAAATGAATGCAGGTGTAGCACTACGATGCAGGTTAAAATTTGTACTTAATGAAATGGGAGAGCATGCATGAATAATCATTTTTTAAATGTTCGCCTTACCAAACTTCCATCAAGTAATAGTTTGGTATTTCTCAGCTCTTTGCCCAGATATGTAATACCGCTTCGAAGAACATCCTTGAATACGTTAGCGTCCATCTCCTGATGATAAATAGGTAACCTATAAGAGACAAATAAAAGCAAAACTATGTAAATAATAGACTGAATTGACAAACTTTAATGTCATTCTTGAGGTATGCAAATAAAAAAAGAAAGAAAAAATGGACATCGATTGTAAAGGTGGATGCCCAAAAACTTCAATATTTGTCATTAAAAAGTTATTACAAGCCTACTACAAGTATGAGTAAATATATAAAATCAGGTTACATATTGTAGGTTCCAGCTCTCGACCATTGCATTAGCATCAAGGATGCAAAAAGCGGGCTAAACGGTCGCTTACACGTAGGCGGTCCTCGACTGCGCCGATTATCCATAATCGGGTCAATAAGCAGTTAAACCGTTTAAACGTTGATAAACAACTGTGTAAAAGACGCTTAAACGACTGCTTTTTAAATTAGGTTTAAGAAAAAACTGACCCCACTCCTAACCCCTCACACACATAACCCTAAACTCCCAAACCCTTTCCACCTTACACAAACGCCTCTCTGCTTCTGCTCTCCAACCTCCTTCGAAGCCTCGCCAAGCATCGTCATCGTCGCCGTTGCTGTCCAACTCAACCTCCTTCGAAGCCTCACCAAGCCTCGTCGCCGCGGCTGTTGTGAAACCTTCACGCGAAGCCTCGCCCTCGCCCTCGCCGTTGCTGTCCAACCTTCGCATGAAGCCTCGTCGCTGCTTCAGTCCTCGCCAAGCCACGTCATGCAAAAGCCTCTCTGTCGCCGATTTTCGCTGCCGCTGCTGCACCATCACTCAGGTCAGGAGGTAATCTAATTTTTTGTTTTTTTCTGTTTTTTTGTTGCCCCAAATCTTACAAATTCTAAATATCAAATTCTGTGAATTAATGTTCTTGTGAACCTTGTGGCTTGAATTTATCCATATTCCAGGATATGATTCTTGATAGGAGAGAAATGAATGAGATCCATTAGACGTACCTGAGGGTTCTCTTATATAGGAGAATAGCCCTTGGGTTAATTACATGATAAGTACTATGCAGAGAAAATAAAATTACATAAAAGAGACATAAAGATATATTTATCTTAACACTCCCCCTCAAGCTGGAGCATATATATCTGTTATAAAATAATACTGCGGAAGCGAAATGATAAATAGAGCATAGAAATAGAGATAAACATGAAGAACACAAAGATTTTTATGTGGAACCCTACTCCAGAAGGAGCGGGATGAAACCACAGGAGAAGCCCTCAACGGGGCGGATATTCTATTAGAATTTCTCAATGAGTACAGGAGGTCTGGGGCTCCTTATATAGCCTTCCCAGAGCCTCCAATTCCCACCACTGGTCCATGTGGGACTAAACAGTGGATGGGGGTAAATGGATCTTCTCCAGGATCCATTTACCCTCTCTACAACTCATGGGCGCATAACCAAATACTCTAACACTCCCCCTCAAGCTGGAGCATGCAATGCTCAGCTTGGACAAACAAACAGAAACTCAACTCAACGCTACAAGACACTACGGACAATATCAACCCAACGCGCACATGCTGCAGTCGAGGACGTTGCTTCTCATGCCGTGCAGGTGAGGAGGACGAACGGGCTGGAGTGTGAGTCAACAGAAGACTCGGAACCTGACCATCGAGTCTGAACTTGCGCCTGAAGTCTCCTCGTCGGAGAACTGGGTCTCTCCCATCTGGCTCAGAGAATGGTGCACTGCTCTGGTGTACCTATGATACCACATGAAAACCCTTGCCAACATATGGCATAAGGAATGGTCCTCTGCTCTGGAGTCCCTATGGCTCACATGAAAACTCTGGCCTGACAACAACAAGAATGATGGGGACCTCTGACAAAAGATGGCAACTTATGCTCATCTGACAAATGACCGCACACTTGTGCGTGTCTGAAACTGGAGACTCGGAAGACAATCATCGAGTCTGAACCTGGATCTGAACCGTAGAGTCTGGAATCTGATCGGTCTGGAAATCTGAATATGCATCTGAAATACAAGACCTGTGACTCTACATATATACTCCCCCTTTCTCCCATACTTGTCGGAAAACAGACAAATTGACCAAGTTGGGAGAAGACAACATAATGGGGAAAACAAACATGAAATTTGCGGCTTTCATCATTTTTTTTTAAATAAGCCGTCACACATTTTTTTTTCAAATTTTTTTTTTTTGAAACACATTTTTTTAAGCCGATGACATTTTTTTTCGGCTTTTCATCCTTTTTTTTTGTAAGCCGTTCCAATTTTTTTTTACGGCTTTTGCATCATCAAAAAAAATTTTTTTCGTGCGTACGGCTTTTCAAATGTACGCGCCTCTTTTTCATTTTTTTTTAAATTGAAACCTTCCCTTTTTTTTTTGAACAGACGGCCCACCAGGCCTGCACTTCCTCTGTTCTCTTTTTTTTTTAACTAAACGCACGCCCACTTGGGCATTTATTTACAAGACCAATGGTTTTTTTTATAACGTGGGGGACTTTTAGGGTTCCCCGTATGGAAACCCATATCGCACGCCGCTATAAGGGTTCCCAGCGGAACCCTTCATGTGAACCGACGCCGCCGCCTTTGTAGATGGGAGAGAAGAGGCCTCCCGTCGCTTCGATGGAGGCGCACCAGCGGGTCAGAGGGGCTTGCGCGCGCGGTAGATCGTCGGGACTTGGAGGTTTGTCGCCTGCTGGAGGTGTTCATCGCCGGCTGGATCTGCGCGCGCCTGGGCGATGCGCGCCTGGGCGATGCGCGCCTGGGCGTTGGAGGATCTCGCGCCTGGGCGTTGGAGGGAAGGGCTCGGCTTGATGTTGCCCTCGAGTTTCCGCGTGGAGATGCTGCAGCCTGAAGATGCACATCGGCTCGAACCCGCCGCGAGGGAAGCTCGGGGCTTTCGCCGGTCACGATGGAGCCACCTGCGCCTGGACAGGAGAGAAGGTGACGCTTGGGGCTATGGCTGGGATCGGCGGAGGCTCGCACACGTTTGTGCGTCTGGGATTTCGTGCGCCTGGGTCTGTGAAGGAGTTGTGCGCGCGAGGCTTGGGAGGTGTGGCTGCAGCCGCTGCTGTGAGTCGCGCCTGGAGACCGCTAGGGTTTTGCATGCATCACGCTGCCTTTGGCCAAATGGAGAGGCCATAGATCTCTGCCTGGAACTGTTCTCACGTGAAAGTAGGGTCTAGAAAACCCTAGATCTGAATCATGAACTTCGATAATCTCCAAAATAACAAAGAAAGCCTGGAGTTTCCCAAAGGTGCCGCTGTGCGGCCTGGTGTTTGGCTGGGAACATCGAATCAGGCTACTTCCTAGGGTTTCATAAAAAAAAACCCAAAACATAAACATGACCAAAAATAATCATCCTACAGAACAACTTCATAATCGAATCTCGAAAAAAAACTTCAAGAACAACTCCTCGAGAATCGACCCGCTCTGATACCATGTTATAAAATAATACTGCGGAAGCGAAATGATAAATAGAGCATAGAAATAGAGATAAACATGAAGAACACAAAGATTTTTATGTGGAACCCTACTCCAGAAGGAGCGGGATGAAACCACAGGAGAAGCCCTCAACGGGGCGGATATTCTATTAGAATTTCTCAATGAGTACAGGAGGTCTGGGGCTCCTTATATAGCCTTCCCAGAGCCTCCAATTCCCACCACTGGTCCATGTGGGACTAAACAGTGGATGGGGGTAAATGGATCTTCTCCAGGATCCATTTACCCTCTCTACAACTCATGGGCGCATAACCAAATACTCTAACAATATCTATCATGCTCAGTCAACATCGATCTAACCTACATCATTTCTGCACTCCCTTGCGCCATGGCCATGTACTCAGATTCTGCACTTGATCTAGCAACCATTGTCTGCTTCTTACTCTTCCATGAGACAAGTGAGTGTCCAACAAACACTGCAAAACCTGAAGTAGACTTTCTGTCCACAGGACATCCTGCATAGTCAGCATCTGCACAAGCTGTCACCTCCAGGGATGCATCCGTACTGAATAAAAGTCCCGAACCAGGTGAATTCTTTAAGTATCTCAAGATCATATAGCTAGCATCCATATGTACCTTCCTGGGCTTCTTCATGAATTGACTAGCCTTGCTTACTGCAAACATAATATCTGGCCTGGTGATAGTAACATATAAAAGCTTCCCAACTAGTTCTCTATACCTCCTACTATCAACTTCCTCAGTACCCTCATCATACAATTTCATACTTGGATCCATAGGAGTAGTAGCAGGCTTGCATCCGGTCATACTTGTCTCAGAGAGGAGATCCATCACAAACTTTCTCTGGGTCATCACTAGACCACGATGATTCCTGGCAAATTCTAACCCCAAGAAGTAGCGAAGGGTGCCAAGGTCCTTGGTCACAAATTCTTTACCTAGGAATTTCTTGGCTATCTGAATGCCTTGAGCATCATCACCTGTAATAATAATGACATCCACATAAATCAGAATGGCAACCGTACCTTTCTGTGTCTTCTAAACAAAATGTAAGTGGTCTGCAGTGGACCTCACAAACCCCTGTTGCTCAATCAACTCTGACAACTTTTGATACCAAGCTCTAGGACTCTGCTTCAGTCCATAAATGGCCTTATGTAGCCTGCATACTTTCTAGGACTCCCCCTCCGCAGTAAACCTAGGTGGTTGCTGCATGTGAACCTCCTCCTGAAGTAGGGGTGTCTATCGAGTTCAACGAGCCGAGTTGGTCTTAACTTGGACTCGAACTCGATAAGAAACCTAAGGCTCGAATTCGGGCTCGATAAGGGTCAAGCCCTGGATAACCAACTCGAACTCGTCGAGTTCGAGCTGACTCACGAGCCTCTTATCGAGCCACGGGTTTCTGAGCTAGCTCACAAGCCTCAAAATGAGCTGACTCACGAGCCTCTTATCGAGTCATGAGTTTCTAAGTTGGCTCACGAGCCTCAAAATGAGCAGGCTCATGAACCTCTTAATGAGTCATTGTTCCATTTTATACATTAAATTATGCAAATGACATTTGTAATTTTGATTTTTTATACTCTTTTCTGTAACTTTTTGGGCAAGCAAAATGATAACCTCTATTTTATATCAAACTCAATGTGGAAGTTTCGGTATATATGTTTTCAACTTTTTATTAAGAGGGGAAACGAGTTATCGAGTCGAGTTTCCGATGTTGAACAATGCTCAACTTGAACTCGACTCGATAAGCTAACGAGCCATAAAACCCAACTCAGGATCGGGCTCGTTAAGGTTTCGAGTCCGGCTCATGAGCCCTTAGGGCTTGTTTGGTTGCAGGGTTGGGCAGGGTTGGGTTGGGCAGGGGTACCCCTGTGAATAGTAAACTGTGAGGAGGATTGGGCTGTTTGGTTGGAGGGTTGGGAAGGGTTGGGCCAACCCAACCCTTCCCAACCCTGCAACCAAACAGGCCCTTAACGAGCGAGCCCGAGTTGAGCTCATCGAGCTCGAGCTTTCCTGACAGCCCTATCCTGAAGGTCCCCGTAGAGGAATGCATTCTTCACATCAAGCAGAAATAATGGCCAATCCCGTGAAACTGCAACAGCTAGTAGAATTCGTAGCGTTCAGTGTCTCGCTACTGGAGAAAAGGTATCTTGATAATCCACCCCATATGTTTGGGTGAAGCCTATCGCCACCAATCTTGCCTTGTAACGATCCACATTCCCATCTGCATTTTGCGTAATGGAAAATATCCACTTGCAGCTTACAATCGAAGCACCGTGTGGAGCAGAGACAACACTCCATGTCCCTCATGACGTTAAGGCCGCCATTTCTTCTTCCATGGCACGGCGCCACCTGTCATCCTGTAAAGCTTCCATACATGTTCGAGGTATAGTAACTGCAGAAAGTCCGACTACAAATCTCTTGTACTCATCTGAAAGATGATCCAAAGAGACATGTGCAGCAAGTGGGTATGTGGCGCATTTACGCTGAGGCTTCCTTAGTGCAATAGAGCATCCAAATCCGCATCACATCTGTCTTCTATGCCAGAATCATCCCGTGTATGATGTAGAACTCCAGTGCCATCAGTAGAAATAATGTTATCATGATACACCTCAGGCGTGTTGGATGATGTGGACGGCTTATGAGCAGAGGAGATAGTAGAAGACATGCGAGTATAAACAATGGGTACGAATCTTGGCTGAGGTGTAGGTGGTGGTAGTGGTGATAGCGGAGGTGATGGAGAAGGTGATGGTTGTTCAGCTTTAAGTGGTGGAAGAGATGGAGGTGGAGGAGCAACAATATCCTCTTCATAGGTAGTGGACAACCTATCACCTGTAGGAGAGAAGTACATGATAGATTCAAAGAAAGTAACATCAGCACTTACATAATATCTCCTACCAACCAGATCAAAACACATATACCCTTTTTTAGTACGAGAGTATCCAACAAACACACATTTGATAGCTCGCGGTGAGAGCTTATCACGATCAGGGGTAAAATTATGCACGAAGACCACAGATCCAAAGACTCGAGATGTAAGCGAGAATAGGTCCTTCTCGGGAAACGCGATCAAGAAGGGAACCTTTTCGCCTAGAACAGTAGACGACATACGATTCACCAGGTAGCAAGCGGTGAGAACAGCATCCCCCCAAAAAGAATGAGGAGAACGACTTTGAATCAATAATGTACGTGTGACATCAAGAAGGTGGCGATGTTTGCGTTCCACCACACCATTTTGTTGTGAAGTGTAGCTACACGAAGTTTGATGAATAATGCCATGGGAACTGAGAAACTCAAACAAATGTAAAGTTGAAAATTCCAAAGCATTATCTGTGCGAATGAGTTTGGCATTAGCAGAGAAGACATTGTTAACTTCAAGAATAAATTTTCTTATAATAGCACCAGCTTCAGACTTTTGTTTCAAAAAGAACACCCAAGACAATCTGGAATAATCATCCACAGCAACCATATAATAACGATGTCCCCGATGATCAGGGACACCAAATATCAAAATGAAATAGTTCAAAAGAACGACTACTATGTCGACTTGGACGACTCGAAAACGAAGACCGATGGTGTTTCCCAAGCCGACAGGCTTCACAATCCAACACGGTACAGGTAGAGATCTGTGGTAGGACATG
The DNA here is from genome assembly GCA_037367405.1 of Ottelia alismoides. NCBI lineage: Eukaryota > Viridiplantae > Streptophyta > Magnoliopsida > Alismatales > Hydrocharitaceae > Ottelia > Ottelia alismoides. The sequence goes on along the minus strand of JAZKJV010002040.1, from coordinate 151,311 downwards.
GCACATCTTCTGAAGAGGAAGATGGTCAAATAGTAGATGCCAAAGAAATGGAGAAACTGATCCATACAGAATAGTAGCAATCCCAGCACATGATGGAATAGCAAGCTTATACAATCCTCTCTGCTCACGGCCATGTCCAATCACCCTGCCAGTCAGTATGTCCTGAAACACAAACGAAGATGGGTCAAAAATCGCATGGCAATGTAAATCTTTTGTAAGCTGGCTAATGAACAACAGGTTCATCTGAAAGTCAGGGGCATATAGGGCATTCTGAAGACTCAAGGAAGGTGTTAGAGTAATCTCCCCCTGACCAACAATGGGTAATCGAACCCCATTTGCGATAATAACAGATCTGCCAGGTGTAAGAGCTCTGTAGATAGTAAACTGCATCCTGTCGCCACACATATGATGGGAAGCCCCGGAGTCCATAATGAGTACATGATATGCTAGAGGACGCTCTGGCAGAAGCGGCAGACTCTGTGGAACCCGGAGATGAAGGCGCAAGAGTAGTCATCATCTCCCGAAGTCTGGAGACAATATCGTCAAACCAAGCGTCAGGGATAGGCACAGATGGAGTCTCAATCTGTTCAGCAACACGTGCAGAGGCTGGAAAACCATGCTTGTGAAAGCATGTTTCCTTAGAATGGCCTGGACAATGACGGTGAGCATAAGGACCACGATGTCGACCTCCCCCTCGACCACAAGGTCCACGACCCCGAAAGTGGGACGAACCTCCTCTGCCACGAGTAGCGGCCATAGCAGAAGGAGTAGGTTGTACGGTAGACGCCGACGCATTCGTAGTTCTACTCAATCGTTTATAGACCTCCTCCATAGGTGGAATGGTCTCGTTAGTCAGAAGTTGAGTGCGTGTTACATCGTACTCAAGGTCAAGGGAGGACATAAAAACTCCCGTCATCGTGGCATTTCTATATGCATGTTGTTGTTCCGTACTGGTTGTGATTGGCACGAAGCTATGCAATCTCTCAAACATGCCCCGCAGATGAGAAAAATGGGCATGAAGTGGTCTCCCATTTTGTTTGGTGGAAAAAATGTCGAATTGCAACTGAAGTATCTTGCTTTCATTCTTCGACTGCCCATATGTAACCGTCAGTATGTCCCACATAGCCTTTGCAGTTGGTTGATTCACAATATCATTCGCGATCTGTGTAGTGAGGGTCCCAGAGAGCCATATACGAGCATAAGCATCATCTTGCTTCTACGTCGCATTCGCCCCAGTCTTGTCTTCGGCTCAGAGTCTGTCAGGATGTGCTCCTTATTATGGTACTGCATCAGGGTATGAAACTGCATGGACCATAGTCCATAGTTGGTCTCGTCCATCTTCACTATAGGGGTCGGGCCTTTGAAAGCACCCGAAGATGTGAAAACGTCACCCTTGTCCTATGACATGTTTGGAAAAGAGCCACAGACCGACTGAGCAAGAAGAAATGGGCGGTCTACAGAATCATATGAGCGATAGGTTATATGTGTAGGCTCATACAACCATCTCTAATCCTCGTTCAAGCGCCCGCACGCACCAACGAAATGCACGGGTGCGCTGGAAAAGCCTAGGAACTACTAGGGTCGAGGGCTGGAGTCGCTCGGGGGGGTGGCGGTGCCACGTGGGGGCTGCTTGGGTGGCTGGGGGCGGCTAGGGGGTTGCCGTTGGGGCGGCTAGCAGTGTCGCTGGAGCGCCTGGGGGGCGTTGGCATGGTATTAAAAGGCGCACCTCGAGGCGGTCGAGGCGTACGCCTCGAGGCGAGGCGGGTCTTTTTAGCCTCGAGGCGTGCGCCTCGGCCTTGTCCAGTGAGGCGTGCGCCTCGAGTGGCTGCAGCGTAGCCTCGAGGCGTTCCGCCTCGAAGCGGTCGAGGCGTTTTTATTTTTTGAAGATTTTTTTATGATTTTAATAGTTTACATGGTGGTTTGAGAAGCTTATAAATATATACTTGTTTAGGATAATGATTATACAAGTTAAATGCCTAAATCTGATGTTTCTTTCTTACCCATAACTCCATATTTACTATTAATTATGTGTAACTATTTCAGCAAACTGCTTAATATTTACTATTAATTATGTCTAACTATAATTTATGCAAAACGAATTCTTAAATTTGACCTCTTTCATATTCATATACTTGAATTAGACCTCTTTCATATCCATATGCTTGAATTTGACCTCTTTCATGTTCATGGTTACCATTAACATGCCAAATTATTTTAGTGAACGCTTACTATTACATCTTTAAACATATAAAAATGTGTATATGAATTCGAATACTCATAAAAGAAAAAAAATTTGGGACGGGGGCGCTGCCCCCTGCACCCCCGCAAGGGGGGGCCAACCTGGGCCCCCCCAGGCTCACTGACCGGGCAGCGAGACCCCCGTTCTGGTAAGATATGGTGCAACAAGGGGGATGCATACAACCGTTCTTCATCTGGGTATAGTAGAACATATAGTTACGATTCAAATCATATGATTCATATCAACAACTTGGATATTTATAATGACAACTATAGCCAATCCCTTTTAGATAATTTTTTAGTGATAGTTATAAGTTATAATCAATGATTTCCTTTTGATTAGGTAGAAATTTATAAAGGTTTATGGCATTGAATCATTGACATATCCTTTTTTCATTTTCTTATCTTCATAATATCATCATATATTACATTGTTATATACTATATGTTTGTCAGATTATATTATTTCACCAATAAATATATTTATTATATATTTCATAATTGTTTTTCTATACAAAACTGAGGCTTACGCCTCGACCGCCTCGAGGCTACGCCTCGCCTCGCTTCCAGGGAAAACGCCTCGTTCCGCCTTTTGTTTTTTCGAACCTTGGACGCTGGGGCACCTGGGGAGGGCGGCGGTGGCGCGGGGGTGGGGGAGGGGGTTGTAGGGTTAGGGTTTTGGGTGGGATACTGGGACCCCGGTCTAGGATCGTTGCTCCGATACCCAGTGTTGTTAAAAGCGAGAGGTGCTCCAAGGCGCTAGGGGGTGCAAAACGCCCGAGGCGCTAGGCACTCCCTAGGCGCTCGCCTGAGAAAAGCAAGGCGCCATATATAAAAATAAATAAATTATGCACGAGTCTATGTAATATATGCACATACACACATGTATATGTATGTGTAATTGTGAATATATGTATGTATAACTTATATTTCAATCTAAGACAATCCAATATATTTGTAGGTGTGTTTACATGCACGTATATAAATGTGTACGTGTACATGTGTGTGTGTGTATAGTTGTAAATATATGTGTATAGCTTATATTTCAAATTTAAAATCAATCCAACTTATTTGTGGGCGTATTTATAAGCGTGTATATAAATGTGTGCATGTACATGTCTATGTATATGCATATGCTATCACCAAATTATATTTTACGATCAATCCACTATTTATTAACATGTGTATGTATAATGTATGCATGTACTTGCATATGTATGTATATGTATTAAATATTTGTGTTTATGTCTGTATTTGTATGTATGTGTATTTGTATGCGTACATGTTTGCATACATGTGTATGTGTTTAGGTATAAGTATGCGTACATGCCTATGTATACATGTGTGTTTTATTTATTTATATGTATATGTATGTATTTATAATACTTCAAGCTAATAAATACAGAGAAGAATATATACATTTTAGTCAAAAAGTATATGTAATATTAGAACTAAAACATGAATGTACATGTATACGTATATGAAATAGAAGTGTGTAAATTACATATACATGTGTGTGCATATGTATAAGTATGTGTGTTAATGATACTTAAAACTAATATATATCTAATGTAATAGCCTAAACATGGATAAAAATCACACAAAGTCGATAAAAAGCCTTACTTTGGCCTTAGGCGCTCAAGGCGTGCGCCTAGAGCCTCAAGCCAGGCGCTCGCCTGAGCGGCGCCTGAGGCAAAACGCCTCGCCTGGAAGGAGGCAAGGCACTAGGGCCTCGCCTCGCCTGGGAGCCTAGGTGAGCGCCCGGAGGGCTTTTGACAACATTGTCAATACCATGATAGGAGAGAAAAATGAATGAGATCCATTAGACGTATCCGAGGGCTCTCTTATATAGGAGTATGGCCTAAAATTTCGCCGAAATTCGGAATTCGGCCGAAATGCCCTATATCGGCCGAAATTTGGGGGCCTTAGTTCAAAAAACGACCGAAATTTCGATCGAATTTCGACCGAAATTTCGTTTCGGTCATTCACTGAACGAAACCGAAATCCGACATTTAAGGCCTTGTATAGGAGAATAGCCCTTGGGTTAATTGCATGATAAGTACGCAGAGAAAATAAAATTACATAAAAGAGATAAAGATATATTTATCTTAACAATTCTTGTGATTTAATTCAGTTTTGAATTTGTTAAGATTTCACATTTCAATCGTTATTCCAATGAGATTTCAATCTGACAAGTTAAAAAATTATCTTGTCAACATAATAATCTTACATATTCTAATTATCCATGATGGGATTCTTGTGAATCAATTTTCTGAATTTATCCAGTTCTGATTTTTTTGTGATTTTCAAATTTCAATTGTGATTTCATTCATATTTGAGTTTGAAAAGTAAAAAAGAATTCATTGATTGTTATGTTCATGTCTTTGTTGTGAGTTGAGTTTGAGGCATTGAGCATGATTTCATTTGGTCATTGAGATTTTTCATTCAGTTATGTTTTCTTTGCTACATCATTGAGATTTGAGCATGAGAAGTAATTTTAATTTTCATTTGAACATGACTTTTCTGGAACCACCATATGAATTGTAGGTTGAAATTATTTATGTTGTCTATTTTGACATTTGGTTATGGATTCTACTTGTTTATGATATCTCTTTTGACATTTGGCTATGAATTCTACTTGTTTGACATTTGGATGAAAAATACTTGAATTTGATAGTATTTGATCTATATTGTTAATATGTGACTATATTTTTATAATATATTTATACTTTTTTATTAATTATATATATGTAATATTTTTTTATTAATTAAAAATGCAAAACCGCATAACCAGTTTAATTTCCGTTTAAACTCCCGCATATTGTTTAATCAGCAATCAGTGACTGAATACCGCTTACCGCTTTTTGCAACCTTGATTAGCATGTGCCACAACATTTTCAGCATAGAAGCAATCTTGGCAGCATAGGGTGGGGCCGGTGGGCCATCATAGTAGTATCCATTGAGCTTCTTAAGTTTCTTGAGATCATATTATTGACTCTAAAATGCATGAAAAGAGATTTGTTGCTCTTTAAAAAATGAAATTATACAAAAGACTTGAAGTTTCTAAGGAAAATTGAATATCTTAAAAAAGTTTAAAGATTAAGAATAGATTGTCTTATTTGAAAAAAAGAAAATTAAGAGCTTAATAGCAAAACTACTTCAGATAAGATATCTTCTATTGTATTTAATTTTAAACTTTTAAGAATAAGAAATGACTTTTATTTTGGCCCTTTAAGCTTCACTACAAGGTAACAAATACCCAATGACCCAACATACAAAGGGTGCAGGAAACTTTTTTTTGTAAAACCATGGTTCACAAGATCAAGAAAAAAGGGGGGAACGACAAACACCATGACCGTCAAAGATGAAATCTGCACCAACAAGGTACATCTTGCCCAAGAGCTAGGGTGGATCCGACCAAGGAACTTCGACAATCGAAAAGTCTACATACATGGCTATGTCGAAGATGCTAGGTTACTTCCCGTCATTTCTCTCTAGGCAATCTAAGTATGATGTCATATATAATCCATCAATTCCTAAACAAAGGGAAGCTAACGGGGAGCTTGAAAGAAAAAAGTTCATATCAAGCTATAATGTGGCATCTAAAGATTATTTTCAAAAAATTGCTTATATTCACTTTTTTGATAATGTCAATAAGGAGGAGAGGTAGTACAGAAGAATGTGTTTTCGCAGAGATTGAAACTTGGATTTCTAAAAAATTCAAGGAGAAAATCAAAGACAACTTTAGCAAAAACACCCCACTTACTTCATTCTAACCACTTCAAATTGGTTGTCTTCAAAAAAAGGGGGGTGGGGGGAGATTGATCGAACATGCATTCATGCATGCATAGCCTTAATGATGACAAAAAGGCTATATTATATCTTAACTCATGTTTTAGATGTTTAAAGTTAACAAAGAATGATGACAAAAGATGCAACATCACAGATAAATCAAATCAAAACTATGATCAAGCTAATGCTGGTGAAATATAAAAATTTAATGAAAACAAATGAGAAGAGGACCAAGTGAAGATGAAGCTGAATATGTTCTGAGAGTTTTTGTGAGATGTTTCGCAAACCCCATTACATGCATAGCATATCTCTCATTCAAAATCAAACCACCTCGCACCACCAAAGTGAACCCCCTGCTCATCTCACAGAAATGGGCAATCATAGTAACCCTAATGGCCTACTTGCCCTCCACCTGTATACCCCTCACCTCAATCGAATTGATCAAGTTGTGCCTCCTCCCACTAACCATCGCATGAAAGAAATGGGCATTCTCATCCCCAGTTTTATTTCAGTCTCATCAAGAGGTATCAGTTGTTCTAACACACCCCTAGAAACAAGTATGGATATTTTACAACCAGCATCTATATTTACCCATTTGCATCGCTGGTTACAATCACTATAATGTGGTGTAAATACTAAATATGCAATATAAGGTGCTTCCTATATGCAATAAATTTTGAGTTTAGCCACAATAATTTATGTATGACTTTACATACATACATAAATCTGTTTCTTCATATCATGTCTAATCAATTGTTTCGCGACACACTGTTTGAAAATTCATTTGTTGACTGAACTATATTAATGATTTCAGGAATGATTACAGGATTTCAAAAGGAGAGAAGGAACATTTTATTACCTTAGTTGAAAGGTGTAAGTGCATTTGAAGTACTGAAGTGATGCTAATAACTTCCCCATCTTGAACTCACATGGCCGGAAATCAGAACTAGCTGTAGCCAACAAGAAGTTGCGACATGTCCACCTGTCGAAGCAATATTCATTTGGTTTTTTAAGATACTAGATACTGAAAGTGGAACTTGATTTACCAGTTTTATGTAATAAGTCGCGTGTTCAGAAAACTTAGTTTCAATCATGCATTTGATGACTCAAAAGTGGATATAGTACTAGTATATCATAGCTGATATAAAATTTGTTATACGAAACAGCAAAAATAAGTAGAAGTTATCAGAAAGCAGTAACATATGCCAAAGAAACCGAGATTTAACAAAATGGTCATTCGCTGATTTTTAAAACATTGGTTTAAATTTTACTCCATTAACATGACTCTAAGAAAGTATGCTACTCAAAGCTAGGTGGCAGGTACAAACGTAGTTGTGAGGTGATAAAAGCAATCTATCAGACCCAATAATCTCAAGCCGTTTACCAGCCTTTTTCTATTTTTGGAATCATTATGGATAGGCAAAAGTACCCCAGTCAACATGTTGAAATTCCACCATCTCCCAATTACATTATCACCGAACTACCAACATCAAGTTTTGGGTACTTTCTCCCACAAGGAAAACAATCCTAAATGGTACAGAAGCAAATATTTGCCAAGAGTTCCCCTTTCACTTTATTTTGTCCAAAATATGGAGCTCCAAAAAAGGCAACACTTTTTTTGGGTGAATGATATGAAACTGTAGATATAAATGCCTCGTGGAGACAGTTTTCAGTTACTGTCAACTGAATCAAATCACTTGAGGAGGATGCATTCTGAACTAAAAGTCTCTTGTAGAAGGGCAAATTGCAAAGAAGTAGCAACACATGCAAAAAGCCACATGAGAAGGTTATACTCTAACTTCTATAAAAAGAAATCAAATGATCATGTATGCCACCTTCTTGGACTATAAGAGATGTGAATAAGAAGCCTTTCGTCAACCTGATCATGCAATGGTGCTGCTAGGGCGACCTCCTTGACTGTCTGACATAAAGCATGCAATCACATGAGAAACCACCAATTAAGGATTCTGCCTAAAAAATGAGGGGAAATCTTAGCTAGCAAGACCTGGTGCATTATCGGTGTTGAAGCCTTGAAGGAACTTTCAGAAGCCCATACATATATGCCAACAACATCCATACCACCAACCAACATTCTTGATACCTTGAAATTTGAAGAAAAAACTCAGTTGTTTGGTATCATTACCTTACATATTACTCTTAGGCCGAGCCTGAATATTTTGAATGCTATTAGATTCCACAGAATTCTTTGAATGCGGGCTTTAAACAATGCATCTATAATAAATTAATAATTCCCGTAAAGTCCAACAAGGTATGAGCTTTACGAGGGAAGGAATGACTTCACCATATGATAACTTGGGAGTGAAAACTTTTTGATAGAATTTCCTTTGCGTAAATTACTAATTTTTTATCTGTTTGTTTATGATCTAAAGAAATATAGAACCATCCTAGAAATCAATATAGATGTGTATGTGTGTGTAAAATATAAAAAAGAAAAACGAACATATGTACCCACGTCCATTTACATTGCAACACACATCATATTCATATTCATATTTGTGGAAAATGTAGAATATGACATTAACATTCTCATTCAAAGTCGTCGGATGTAAATTTTGAATATCCATATCCGTACTCAGTCAAACCTAAGCGAGGATATCCATTTCCTCTGTAAAAGTAATACGAATTACGAATACAAACAGGTTTAAATATATTCACCGGGAACAAACGAGAGATCTAACGCATACCTGACGAGAATGTTCGGCCACCCACTCGGAATCGATGAGCAGCGTAGGTGGGGAGGCGTTCTTGGTCTTCTTGGACGTCGTGGCGGCGTCGTTCGGGAGAAGTAAAGAACAAGCAGAGGATTGGGCGGAGTCAGCGGGCGGGGGAGTGGGAAGAAGGCCATAGACAAAGCCTCGATCGGAAGCGGGATGTAGTTTCCCTACGACCAGACCCACCTGAGGGATATCACTCGGGATCGATTATCGAAAGGAAACCGATGACGAAATGAAAGGGAAAAAAGAAGGAAACAATGAACCTGGCAAGGGATTGTCGACATGTATTGGAATAGCGTCTCCTCCGTCAGCTTCAGCTCGGATTCCTCCCCGATCACCGATTTCACTACCATCCTCTCTCTCTCTCTCTCACTCTCTCTTGCCCGGTGGATCGTGCGAGAGCCCTGCCGCCGTTGACAGGGGGCGTCAAGTACCGTCACCTCTACGTTGGACGGAGACAGGGACGCTGCTGTTCGTGGGTGTCCAACCTGCTTAATAAACCACCGCTAAGTTTGAATCAGGTTCAATTTGAAAATAAACGATAAATGAATCGAATTTCAAAAATATAGGTTCGTTCAGGTTCGATACGTTAAAAGTTCGATTATATATATATACATATATAAATAAAAGTATATATAGATACATATTGTATATATACAAGGAAAAAATACATTCTATATTAACATAAGCGTATTTACTTATTTTTTCAAACCCATCCAATTATCCACTCCTTAAGTTCATATTCCCTATTCTCTAAACCCCACAAAACCCTTCCCTGCGACTGTGGTTTTTCCCTTTGAACAGAAACACATGCACAACATTTATTATTAAACGAACCTTTAACGAGCCGAATCGAACTTTTACGAACCTTACCCGAGCCGAGTTGAACCTTATTACAGTTTTCATTTTATCGAACCAAACCGAATCCGAGCCTGAAAGTATGCTAAACGAGCCGAACCGAGCCTGGGTTGGTTCGCTCAGTTTCGACGTGTTTACACCCCTAGCCAAAATCCTTCCAACACTTTTCGCTCGTGCCAAAAAAACAGCAAAAAAGCAGGCCAAAGCAAAGGGAAAAATAGGGATACATGTTACTTATATTGCGATGAACCTCGAATTAACGGAACGTGGCTTTTTTAAAAAAAGCGGAGTGTTGTTTAGGGATTTTACAAGATGATTCCGGTAAACTTTGCCCATTACACCACAACCCTAATAAACTTCATATTTATTCAACGATCCACGTAAATTTGTTTCGTTTTATGTTGTATACCGCTACCACCATTGTTGTAAAGGTCCACCGGTCAAACCGTCAAGTGTAAGATCAAAATGCAAGGAAAATTGCAAGACAATAACTTATGCCGTCTTCGGTTGGGGGTTTAACATCCCTGGGGTACCCATCAAAACTCACTATTTTTCTATAAATACAGGGAGCCTTTCAAATGAGGTGGTACCTTTACTTGATTTTGGAAAGATGCAAAGTTCAATCATTGGATAGAAAGTGTGCGTTTGAGATTAAAATCACTATGATATAATTAGTGCTTTTAGTGTAACAAAGAGTCCTAAAATATGGGATAGACTAAATTAATACTTAAGTAGTAAAATCCATGTCATTGAACGTTCAATATTTAGACTGATCCGAAGAGTGTGCATTGTATTTTTCAGAAAAAAATTGGAATAAATACTCGTATTTTGAAATAATAATTATTAATTTATAAAAGATCGATATGCTTTACAATTATGTGCTATAAATTACAAAATCATAATCACTGATGTTGGAAAAAAGCCCATGACGAAAACTGACGTGTTCTACGCAGTTGTATTTCCTAAAATATATGGTGCTTTGATAATGGGCTAATTAATTAATGTACATATAGAAAACATCCCTACAATGATGAGAATTTTTTACAATTATATTTTGTAATATATTAGATTGGTTAAATTGTGAACATATTAAATATGCTACACATCATAGGCATATTATTTTTAGGGGGGTTAATTCTCAAATAAGAAAAAATACACGTAGTAGTGCATGCTAAATCTCGTTTTCATCCAACAATATGTGGAAACAATGTTTGTAAAGTGTAATATTTTTTGCAAATCTCGTAGTCTCTTTTGTAAACTTTGTAGCCTCTTGTGTGAACATTTTGTGGGAGTAATGTTTGTAAATTGTGATTTTTTTTGTAAATTTCATGACCTCTTTTGTAAAATACGTGTAATTTTTTGTAAAATAAATTGCTTATTATTGATGTATAAAATATTTTATGTGTCCATCCAACGTATTTCCCAATATCGTGGGTCCATCAAAATCCGTCATGCATTGTAAAGTTTGTGTGGATCCATGCTCTCATTGTAACAATTATATATCAATCTGCAAAACAGAGTCAATCGATAATTTATCATTTATTCTCAGAAAAGATAACATGTCAGAAATACATACAGAATTGTAAAATCAATGAATCAAAATTTAACTTATACTTCAATTATGTAAACTAATCGATCAAAATGTAAAATATAACCATCGGTTTTTGATATTTAATCCATCTAATTATATCTATAAACTCCATCCCTTTGGTATTTAATTCACAGTCGATGGGAATTCGTCCAATTCGATTTTTCCAAAATACATCATCTTTTTTGTCAAAATAATAACAATATGCACAACCTTCTATAATAAAAAAATATTTATCGATACTGGCAATCTTGGACAAAATTTAATCTGTAAAAAAATATTTACATTCTTAATCAAAAAATATTTTCATTTAGGTGATATTTTCATTCTCATTCTACATACTTCAATATGTAAACAAAATTCAAAAGAAAAAAATAAAAAGTGTGTTAAAACCAAATAAGTGGTACACATTTACAGTTTACATAGATAAAAACAATTGATGTATTCCATGTTCACTTGACATTTCAACATACTAGAGATAATCAAAAGCAAAATAATGATAAACATGTACTTAATGAAAGGATATGAAAATTTCCAGAAAAAACTAAAAAGACCTTTCTAATAACAATATTATTTGAAGATCTCGACCTTGTCATTGATGATGTCGGCGAAAACGATGGAGAGGGAGGAGAATCTGGAGAAAGAAAGAAACTCGGAAGAGCCTAAAGTCTTGAGACGACAACCACGAGTCTCTATCCATTTGTTTGACAATCAACATGTGTGAAAATTGTCTCGAAAACTCAATTGGCGGTAATATTTGTTATTTGATAGACCTGCTTAAATAGCATTATCCAACAAACAAAAGCATCCCAAAAAATTTATTTATAAAAAAAATCCATCAACGAAGAGTGTTATTGATGCAGCATGATAGCAAATTTTACGAACATTTATGTTATTTATTCTATTTAGCATTTGTTTTGTTTATTTGATTTTTATTCCCATGTAAAGGGCTCATTATAAAAGGCCCCTTTTATTTTTCCCTTTGATTTCTTCTTTCCCTAAATTTAGGGATTTGTTACTTCTTTGAGGGGGAGTAGCCTCTATAAAAGACTCCCTTTGTATTAGGGTTTGGATCAAGTTGAATTGAATAAAAATTTTCCTATCCCTAATTTTCTCTCTCTCTCTCCCTCTCTCTCGGTCCCGCACGCCCTCTCTCCCAGACCCCTTCGTTTCCCGGAACCCTACCCCTCCCAGCGCCACACCCCTTCTCCCCTCCTCCCTCCCGATTCCGCCCCCATCTCCCCTCCCCCCTCCCGATTCCACCCCGTCTCCCCACCTCCCTCTCCCCCTCGCCTCTCTCCCCGGCTCCACAGCCGCCTCCCCCTCGCCCCGCTAATCGCCAGCCCGCCGCACCACCCCTCTCCAGCCTCAACTGCCGTCACTCCTCTCTCCGACTCGGCGGTGCCCCGATTCGACTCGTCGGCGCCCCTCATCGCCGCTGCCATTCCTCCCCCCTTCCCGCACCATTCCAGCCCCGCCTACTCCCCCGAACCGCCCCGGTTTCCCCCCTTCCTTCCTGGAACCGCCACCATCCCCTTCCCCTGTGACTGTAACCTCTCCCCCTTCCATCGCTGTTGTCGTGGGTCCCATCCAGCCGAAGGCCAACGACCGCCTCGCCGTCCTGTGCCGCATTTCGAGCCTCCCGCGCTGCAGCAAGCTCCACAAACCGACCAGATCTGAAGTGTGCACGTTCCCTCTTGCTGGTTGTGGTATGAGCGCCCGTTTATCATATTCTACCGCATAAATGTTAGTTTGTGGATTGTTATTTCGTTGATTTGGTTTGGTGAATCGTTGAGACCCCGAGTCGTTGCAATATTGTGATAATTTTTCTAAGAACTTTTAACTCATTTGTTTGCCCTAAATTTGTGGATAGAAACCGGTGCTAAAACGCGAGTAACTCGACATTTATTCTTGCTGAAATTTACCTATTGTTCATCAATTTACTTGTTTGTTAATTTCCATTCCGTAACTCTCCTGTCAAGTCGCCTTTTATGCGTCAATTATTGTTGCTGAATTTTGGCCTGTCGTGCAACGTTGTCTCATTCGTCACTTTGCTTCAATAGTTCCATCGCTTGAATCGTCATTTAGGTTATTGCACGCATAGGTTGCATCAATTTGGTATCAGAGCCTCACGATTCTACATTTCGTTTGCATCCCCGTTTATTCATTGCATATAAAAAAACAAAAAAAACCACAAAACAAAACCAAAAAAAAACCCCAAACAAAGAAAGCTAAAACCCTAGGATAGCCATGGCCGACAAATCTAGTAGCTCTAAACCCACCTACACTACACATCCTGAATTAACCTTAGAAGCTTTGTTTGCCCAATTACAATACATGAACAATCAACTGAGTACCCAAATTGCCTGCCTAGACCGTAAAATCACCGTCGCCCATGAACAAATTGCTACCTTGAATAGTCGCGTGCTAGGACCAGACATTAGTGATGAAACCCCCAACAAAGGTCGACGCACTAGCTGGAAATCACACTCCCGAAATAGCACTTCCCGAGACTCCAGCTCTTCTTCTTCTGACGGACATGTTAGCGAGTATCATTCACAGGAAAGTGAGGAAGAAGGACCCAGAGAATACACCCCCTTCATTCCCAAGACTCCAGATCCATACCCCTTTGGCTATACTCCACAAACTAATGGTGAACATCAACACCAACCACGAAATGGAACCAAGTCCGACGATGGATGGGATCGAGGTATCCGTCTCGATGTCCCAGAATTTGACGGAGGACGAGATCCTGACGTCTTTTTGGACTGGCTCCAAGCCATCGAACACTTCTTTGTGTGGAAGTCCATGCCTAGCGAACGTAAGATCCAATTCATCACTATAAAATTAAAAGGACATGCGATGCTATGGTGGGACCGTTTGCAATCTGAACGCAAACGAAAAGGGAAGAGCAAGATCCGCAGTTGGAGCAAGATGAAAGCCAAGCTGAAAACCAAATTCGTGCCGGAAGATTACAAACGAGATCTATACGCACGACTGCAATCATGGAGACAAGGCACCATGAGTGTGAGGGAATACACCGAAGGGTTCCAATCCCTAGTCCATCGCAACCGTTTGCAGGAGACTCCTATTCAGGAGTCACCCGCTACATGCAAGGCCTCCGCCAAGTCATACAGGATGAACTCTACCTCCACAACTGCCATGATGTCGACGAAGCCTACAAGCAGGCTGAACGGGCTGAGATCAAGCTTGCTAAAGCCCAGACGAGGAAGATGCCGCTTGCCGCGAACTCCGCTCCTCGTACCAGTGCCACGATGACATACTTCAAACCGATGGGTTCCTCATCAGTCATGGCGGGTAAAACCCAAGCCAAACCATCAATTCCTGCCGTCGCCCGACCACCCACTGGAAACCCCGGCCAAGGCATCTTGGGAAGCCGACCTATTGTAGGACCTGATACTTGCTTCCGATGCTATAAAAAGGGCCATCGAGCAGCAGAGTGCCCGAACCCTAAGGCTAAACCCGTCCATCTATGCACCACCGACAACCCTGAATACCCCGACCCTGACCAGCAAGAACCCCCTGAAGAGGATCCGACTGCGTTGACTGCTGACACCATGGGAGCCGATGACTATGAACCTCTAGGAGTGGATGGATACGACTCCGGTCCGTTCCTGGTAATTGAACACGAGAACTTTATCACTCCTGACAGCGCGCCCACAAACATTTTGCTCACCCCCGCTTTCCACGATGCTGATAGCTGGCTGCGACGCAGCATCTTCCGAACCACCTGCACCTCAGGAGGTCGACGTTGTTCTCTGATCATTGATGGAGGAAGCGTTGAGAACTTCGTTTCACAAGAAATGGTCGACAAGTTGGGTCTGTCGACTCAACCTCTCGAAAAACCGTACAGTGTGGCATGGTTTCGTGGTGGTACTCAACTCCCGATCCACCGTCAAAGCCTCGTTAACTTCTCCATTGGTCCTTCGTATAAGGACGAGGTGTGGTGCCATGTAGCCCCTATGGATGTCTGTCACATACTTTTAGGGAGACTGTGGCAATTTGATCGAGACACTGAACACCGAGGAAAACTGAACACTTACACCTTTCTCATAGACAAGGTGCGCGTAACCCTCAGACCACAACGTGAAGCCCTTAGCCCTCGCCAAGTAGCTACACTTTGAGCTGCGACTGTCCAAACTGGTAATAAAACGACACCATTAAAGACGGTGACCACGGGTCCTGTGTTGTTGATGGAAGCCCAAACATTCCAACGTGAAATACAAGAGAGCTCCACCATCTATGCTTTGATGGGACGAGAAGTAGACAATCAAGAGACAACTCCGCCTGAAGTCCCGCCTGAGATAAAGCCCATCATCAAAGAGTTCGTTGACATCATGCCTGAAGAGTTGCCTGACGGACTGCCCCCGTTGCGAGACATTCAACATCATATCGACCTAGTCCCTGGAGCCAGCCTACCCCACTTACCCCATTACCGAATGAGCCCAAGTGAACATGAAGAAATGGACCGGCAGGTTACTGATCTGCTGCGACGTGGGTATGTTCGAGAGAGTATGACCCCGTGGCGGTTCCTGCTCTGCTTACCCCGAAGAAAGATGGCACATGGAGAATGTGTGTGGACAGTCGTGCTATCAACAAAATAACGATCAAATATCGTTTTCCCATTCCACGCCTCGATGATATGCTTGATATGTTATCAGGTGCCAAATTGTTCTCCAAAATGGATCTCCACAGCGGCTACCACCAGATCCGCCTGCGACCTGGAGACGAATGGAAGACAGCCTTCAAAACCAAAGAGGGCCTGTATGAATGGACGGTCATGCCCTTCGGCTTGTCGAATGCCCCAAGCACCTTCATGCGAACTATGAATCACATATTGCGGCCCTTTATTGGCAAGTTTGTGGTCGTGTACTTCGATGATATCCTGATCTACATTTTGACCAAAGAAGACCACCTATCTCACTTGCGACAAGTCCTGGAAACCCTGAGAGACCAAAAACTGTATGTCCACCTCAAGAAATGCTCCTTCATGTCTGACACGGTCCTCTTCCTAGGATACATTGTCACTGCGGATGGACTTAAAGTTGACCCCTCAAAGATTCAGGCCATTCAGAGCTGGCCCGTACCCAAAACCCTCACCGAAATTCGCAGCTTTCTAGGGTTAGCTTCTTTCTACCGACGTTTCATTCGTAACTTCAGCACTTATGCAGCACCGTTGGTAGAATGCACGCGGAAAGGCGCACCCGCTTGGACTCTTGAAGCAGAGACGAGCTTTCAAAATCTAAAACATCAATTGACGCATGCTCCTGTTTTGGCACTTCCCGACTTCACCAAGATTTTCGTGGTCGATTGTGACGCCTCACATGTTGGGATTGGCGCTGTCCTCAGTCAAGAAGGACGACCTGTCGCCTTCTACAGCGAGAAATTGAACGATGCCAGATCACGGTACTCCACTTATGATGTTGAGTTTTACGCCGTGGTCCAAGCTCTCAAGCATTGGAGACATTACCTGATCCAGCGTGAATTTATCCTTAACTCTGATCATGAAGCCCTGAGATATTTGAACTCCCAGAAAACTCTTAACAAGCGTCATGCCAAATGGGTTAATTTCCTCCAAGAATACACCTTCCATCTCAAACACAAAGCTGGAACCCTGAACCGTGTGGCCGACGCGTTGAGCCGGCGAGCACATGCCCTGACCACAATGACCGTCAGCACCACAGAATTTAAAACTCTCAAGGACCTCTACCCCACGGACCCTGACTTCGGTCAAGTTCATGTCGACTGTGTTGGCATTGGGCAGGACCCAACAGCTACTTTTGTTCTTCATGAGGGTTTCCTATTTAAGGGCCACCAACTATGCATTCCTGCCACGTCCCTACGTGAGAGCCTAATTTCAGAACTACACGACGGAGGTTTAGCTGGACACTTTGGAAGAGACAAAACATTGACCCTTCTCCAAGAGCGCTTTTATTGGCCGCAATTACGAAAGGATGTAACAAAATTCGTACAGAAATGTCAAACATGTCAATGATTTAAAGGCCACCGGCAGAACACTGGACTGTACACACCTCTGCCCGTTCCTCTGCGACCCTGGGAAGACATTATCATGGATTTTGTGCCAGGGCTACCCCTCACTGTACGAAAAGTTGACTCCATTTTTGTGGTTGTGGATCGATTTTCTAAAATGGCACATTTCATTGCATGTAGGAAAACCTCAGATGCATCTCATGTCGCTGATTTGTTCTTTCGTGATGTCATCCGTTTGCATGGTGTCGCTCGTTCTTTTACTTCAGACCGTGATACCCGGTTTTTGAGTCACTTTTGGCGCACGCTTTGGTCCCGTCTTGGTACTCGTTTGCAGTATAGCACCGCTTATCATCCACAAACAGATGGGCAAACTGAAGTAGTTAACAGATAATTAGGAAATTTGTTGCGATGTCTTGCAGGGGACTCTCCATCCAAATGGGATCTAATTCTTCCCCAAGCTGAATTCGCATATAACAGTTCCACTAATAGGTCCACCGGAAAACCGCCCTTTGAGAGTGTGTACGGCTTTCCACTTCCCCAATTTCTTGACCTAAAACCCACAACCATGCAAGGGAGAAGTAGTGCAACTGCTGAGGATCTGGTCGAACACCTAACCCATCTCCATACCGAAATCCGAACCAAACTCCAATCCATGACCCAGAAATACCAAACTCAAGCCAACCTACACCGAAGAGAGAGCGAGTTCAGAGTTGGAGAATTAGTGATGGTCCACCTTAAAAAAGAGAGGTTTTCTATGAGAGTCCACCAAAAATTGAGCGAACGGAAAATTGGTCCATTTCGAGTCCTCAAAAGGATTGAGCCCAATGCATATTTACTCAACCTACCACCAGACGTTCAGACATCACCGGTCTTCAATGTATCAGATCTCTTCTTATATCATGGAGATGAACATGCCGATGCCACCCCAGTAGCAGTTCTCGCCAACAATGATATGCGCCAGCCGCCAGCCGCAGCCGATGCTGATCAGATAGAAAATATTGCAGACATCGGAGATATGACGACTAGGCGTGGTCTCTTCCGACGATATCTAGTCAAATGGAAGGGACAACCTCTTACCGATTGCACCTGGATGGATGAGGATGAACTCCAACAACTCCGCCCTGATATACTTCAGAATTTCCACGATGCCATCTCGACGGAGCGAGATTCTTTTCAGCAGGGGGGAGTTGATGCAGTATGATAGCAAATTTTACGAACATTTATGTTATTTATTCTATTTAGCATTTGTTTTGTTTATTTGATTTTTATTCCCATGTAAAGGGCTCATTATAAAAGGCCCCTTTTATTTTTCCCTTTGATTTCTTCTTTCCCTAATTTTAGGGATTTGTTACTTCTTTGAGGGGGAGTAGCCTCTATAAAAGACTCTCTTTGTATTAGGGTTTGGATCAAGTTGAATTGAATAAAAATTTTCCTATCCCTAATTTTCTCTCTCTCTCTCTCCCTCTCTCTCGGTCCCGCACGCCCTCTCTCCCCGACCCCTTCGTTCCCCGTAACCCTACCCCTCCCAGCGCCGCACCCCTTCTCCCCTCCTCCCTCCCGATTCCGCCCCCATCTCCCCTCCCCCCTCCCGATTCCGCCCCGTCTCCCCACCTCCCTCTCCCCCTCGCCTCTCTCCCTGGCTCCTCAGCCGCCTCCCCCTCGCCCCGCTAATCGCCAGCCCGCCGCACCACCCCTCTCCAGCCTCAACTGCCGCCACTCCTCTCCCCGACTCGGTGGTGCCCCGATTCGACTCGCCGGCGCCCCTCGCCGCCGCTGCCATTCCTCCCCCCTTCCCGCGCCATTCCAACCCCGCCTACTCCCCCGAACCGCCCCAGTTTCCCCCTTCCTTCCTGGAACCGCCACCATCCCCTTCCCCTGTGACTGTAACCTCTCCCCCTTCCATCGCCGTTGTCGTGGGTCCCATCCAGCCGAAGGCCAACGACCGCCTCGCCGTCCTGTGCCGCGTTTCGAGCCTCCCGCGCTGCAGCAAGCTCCACAAACCGACCAGATCTGAAGTGTGCGCGTTCCCTCTTGCTGGTTGTGGTATGAGCGCTCGTTTATCATATTCTACCGCATAAATGTTAGTTTGTGGATTGTTATTTCGTTGATTTGGTTTGGTGAATCGTTGAGACCCCGAGTCGTTGCAATATTGTGATAATTTTTCTAAGAACTTTTAACTCATCCGTTTGCCCTAAATTTGTGGATAGAAAGCGATGCTAAAACGCGAGTAACTCGACATTTATTCTTGCTGAAATTTGCCTATTGTTCATCAATTTACTTGTTTGTTAATTTCCATTCCGTAACTCTCCTGTCAAGTCGCCTTTTATGCGTCAATTATTGTTGCTGAATTTTGGCCTGTCGTGCAACGTTGTCTCATTCGTCATTTTACTTCAATAGTTCCATCGCTTGAATCGTCATTTAGGTTATTGCACGCATAGGTTGCATCAGTTATCCACAAGACAACCATTTGTTATATAACAGAACATGCATTTCGTAAGTCCAAAAAAAGAAGTCACTGTCCTTTTTTTACGATTACACCATCAAATAATTTAGTTATTTAGGTTGAACTGCAACTCAACTAAGTATCCACTACTCGAAAAGTTGATATCCATAGTGATTTAGATTATCACCTCATAGTTGGATAAAAAAACAAGTTTGACTTCTTGATTATTTTAAATATATAATTAACTCATTTTTATGCATATATTTACATAGTTTTTGTACATTTTTATACTATCATAATTAAATAAAAAATAATTAAATTTAAATAAAACACTAAGCATATTATGTTAAGTTTGCTTATAAAAAAAGCAAAACATAATAAGAATATGATATATCCAAGCAAAAAAATTGGTCGATCAGTGTACCTAGTCGGAATTGGTCGTATTCAGTCGGCCACCCCACTGACTAGACTAGTCGGACCTACTAGTCGGGCCAATTGGACGACTTTTACAACCTTGCCATGAAGGAAGGAACGTTACCTTATCCAATAAGGTCATCCGTGCGTCCCCTTCATAATCGTGTGACAGAATCAATCCTTCGAATCACGTAGAGAAGAAAACCCCAACGAGAGCTTGTATCATAGTCATGGATTCACAAATCGAAAGGAAAGATATGGATAATTAGCATACATTAAAATGACAAATTAATCATGAACTTGTCTTTCCTATGTTGTTTCTTTTCTAATCGAGCTTCTTCAGTGATAACCTCTAAGGCCGTCCCTTCTCTCTGGGTTGCTATGGAGTGGAGGAGAGGATTAGGGTTACAATGGATGTCATTAAAGTCAAAGGGATTTCAAATAGGTGCTATAATAATGAAATTCTATAATTACTTGAAATTCCATATTTACAAAAAAGCCACTGCAGAAAAGTGTGCATAACTCGAGTAATAGGTGTCGGAATTTCGCATTCTTGAACTCGTTGGAATCGGCTCGATGGGATTCTTCTTTTTAGTATAATACTGATAATGTTTTGGAGACTGAAAAGTGAAAGAAATTTTTAGGTCTTTACAAAATTTCTCCGTGCTACAAGAACTAGTAACACCTTGATGGATGTGTGCCTCACAATGGAAGTAGATACATCATTGTAATCCACATATTCTTTTTAGCTATAGTATTTTATAATAAAACATGCCTTGTAATCCACGTCATTTTTTTGAAGATCCGTTTGTACCTTTAAAACTTTCCTCTCCTTTGGCAACTCGACAAGCTCCCATATTTGATTATCATAAAAATCCTCCACTTCCACATTAATAGCAACAATCCTTTGTTTATATTCTACTCCTAGAACAGCCTTCTGATATATGGATGATTCGAAGGCTCTAATGTAAATGGGACCATGTCCTCAAAGTTGTATCTTTGATGAGGATGTATATCTTTGTGAGGTTAGTCAATGACAATGTTTTGAGACCTCTTCTATGGTTTCTCAACTTTAGATTGTTGAGCACCGACCTGATAAAAAAAATGGTAGGACCAATTGCTTGGTCACTATGTGATTACAATGCAAACTCCATAAATCTATGACTATAAGTCTATAATCACATGGCATTACATCAACAAACTTGACCCTCGAGTGAATCATAAAATCCTGGTCAAAATTGACGTCGATACTAACAATTATTGTATGCTCAAGAAGGGGACATATTCTATATACATTCATTCATGCATCATAACCTGTAAAAAAACCCTTTTTTTCCCTCGATTCTAAACTTTCCTTCGCTAACATAGTAATCTGCAACACAACCATAGACATGTTCAACAAAGTAATAAAATGATTAACAAGCTATACCTCAATGAGTGTCTTACAATCGATAGTGGATGCAGGAATTGTAATCACCAAGTAACATGTCATATTCACGGCTTCCCAAGATGCCTTATCAAGGCCATCAATTGAGAGCATGCAACTTTTTCTCTAAAAAAATATTTTGTGCATGCATTCTACAACTCAGATATGTTGTTTGTTTCTTTGTCCATGTCGTGTCTCACAACATCCTCTTTGTAGAAATATCAAGCCATTATTAGTGTATATATGCCTGACCCTCTTTGAAGTCAGATTCTCCACTAAGGGTGCATTTGGTACGCGAGTTAGGGTGTATTAAACTAGTGGAGAGTAACTCATTTTTGTGTTTTGGTATTTGGATAGAGAGTTAATCCGGGGGGTGGGTTTGTTATGGGTTTGTTGTGATATGATTGTATTGAAATTTGGAAAAGTGAGTAGCTATTGTAAAGTGATTGTATTGAAGTTTGAAAAAAGTGAGTAAAAGTGGAGTAGTTTATAATTTTTATATGATATGATGAATATATTACTTCTTGATAAAATTGATAAAAGAGAACTGATTTATTTAATGTATTAAAAAAGTGAAAAAAAGTAGGACCCACATAGGAGCGATAAGGAATGGGTTAAGGGGGGTAAACTCTTACCCCCACGTACCGAACGGGGCCTAAGATCTTCCACTATCTAAAAATCTTGAATTCTTGTGCATCACGGCAAAGAATCAAACCATAATGGAGTAATCACCAATAATAGATAAAATATGGGAAAAATGGGGTTGTCCCCGTGCCCTTTTTCTGCAACTTTTTATTTTTTGCAAAATATCACAATATTTATTCATCTATATATCCCTCTAATATGTCATTCGAATTTCATCAGAAACAGTAACTCCTATGCCATCTATCTAGAACATGTAATTTTAACAATCTAAACATTGTTGTAATCGACCTGTTCTAGATTGAGGGCATAGAAGTCTCTGTTTCTGACAAAATTTGAATGACGTATTGGAAAGATATATAGATGAATATATATATATGGTGATATTTTTCAAAAAAAATTGGCGGAAAAATGGCGTAGGAAATGGGAGAGACCTCAGTAGTCAGTATGCAAGCATCTCCCTCGTCTTATGAACTGCTTTGTTGAAATATCTCCAATGTTATTTTCTAAACGCACAATGTTCATATAATTTCAACTTAGATCCTTTAAGATCTCTGAGAAAATGTTTCTCACTGAGGATGTTTATCATGTTCACAATTATACTCCATTACTGAATATACCACAATTTGGATTCACAACTCACGGCTTGGGATGTATTGATGCTAACAATTTTGCACCGTACCCCATGATGATGTTTCCACCAATGGTTCATAGGTATAGAACCTATCATTGTGAGGTGTTATATGATAGGAACAACCAAAAAAATCCATTCATCTATATAAATATAATACATATTATACATGATAAAGAGTACATAAAGATCATTCCAAGCATCCCTTTTTTGAGCTGGTACATGAAGACGAGTACATAGATATCATCTGAATCATGATTCGCTTGAGCATATTCACCATATCTTTGTCCAAAGGTGCCATATGCCCTAATTTTTTAGAAGGACATGCATCTTGACTTGTCAAACGACAAAGCCGCTTCCACTGATGAACTTCTCAATATTGGTATTTGCCTTGGCTCTAAGGCAAGGGAAAATTCTATCATCTGAGTGTGACTGGAGCCTGAAACCAGTTGAAGCAAGAAAAATCATGACTTCTCCTAGATTCCGAACGACACAAAAGAGTGTGTCGTCTTGAGATCAAGAAAGATAGGTATCTCAATACACTAGGACACATACAAAGCAAGGGACACCGACTCTGAGAAAGCACCTAAGTGAAGAGACATCTATATGATAACTGCAGGGTTATCGGCTAATAACTGCTTTTCTCTCATTGTCGTACAGCCCAGGCAAAGTAGGTATTAGAAGGCAGGCGGAAGGGCAGATAGAAGCAGGCATTCCGAGCAAGAGCCGTTGCGAAGCAAGACACTATCTACTCCGTAGACGAACTTGACGGCTCAGATACCCATTTATTGCAAGTTGTGGAAGAATGAAACACAAGAAACGCATAGATAAGCAAGCAATAAACAACGAGAATACGAGATTCAATGTCCATTAATAAATAAATTACATCCTTAACAGTAGTAGTGGATCTTTTTTTTTTTGACAATGAACGAACTGTAGTATAAAGGATAATACAAAATACTAACCCTACGGGGTTTATTACCCCATATTTAATATACCCCCATAATCCCAATACAAATAAGATCTCAATCCTAAGGCAAATAGGATAGGTAAGGATTCAAGGCATCTCAACCATGCATAATCAGTTACATCAACAACCACAAGACACGTATATTTCTAATCAGCGATGAATATCATAGCCATTTCAGGCATTTTTTAAGGATGCAATGACATTGTTTCGGTATCGATCAAATGTATTTATCCAGATATTTATTCGCATTTTAAGATAAGATATGATAAAACATGCATCTGTATTCACAGTCAACAATTTGCATCTCTAACTAGAACTGTTATAGCGTACTGATTGTGAACCCTGCACCGATCGCATCTCGAGGGGATGCGATGCTACTAAGACTCTACAAAGGTTATAAAACTGCTAAGAAACATTCCTGATAACTCTAAAGAATAAAACTGGTTGCTCGAATCCTTCACAAACTGATCCTCGTAAGCGACAAAGAAAGAAAGATTCAACTTCTTAAGGATATTTAGATGAAAAAGCGCTTGCTGCGCTTCCTTACCTTCCCGCCTCCATTGTACAAGTGGAAGCAATGTTCATCCTTGTATAATATGGAAGAGAAAGAAATGAAGCTCATGTGAATCAAATACAAATTTGATCGGTTTCTATCTGTTGGACATAATCTAGATTATGCACCTTCTCAAACTAACATTCATAGTAGATGAGAGTCATGAGACTGCTGAAGTCCTGAATGCCAAAGCAAAAGTCAAATGAAATTGCCACAAACAACTGAGATGAGTATGCCTTGTAGCAAAGGTGGGTCGCCATCGAACTCCAGACAATATCACACAGATGTGTGTAAAATATCCAAGCATCAAATATATCAAATTATAGCTCTGTGAACAGTATTGCACGCCCTCCCATCAACAGTAACAGGACACCTGATATGAAAATCATCTAAATGCGCCTTCCACAGCTCCAAGACATGCATATATGACTAGAAGAAACTAGGGCATACATGGCCTTAAGAAAGGCCCAGGCGAGCTTCCATCGCATGATGCATGTCTGGTGGTTGGAACATTTCAGAATCACGGGGATCTGCAAAACCCAAAAAGAAGAAAAAAACAGAAGTCAGCTCATCCAGATTCCATTATAAAATCTTTAAGAGTAGCTTTTGCCATCATTTTGAAAAATCAAATTAAACCATCACAAGCTGAAAGATGAGCACCTTAGGGCAACAGTCATGTATATAGTTTTGTTTTCAAACAAGCAATGATGATGAAATAACAAGCATCAACATTCACTATAAAATGTGCATAACAATATGATTGATTTCTACTTAGTTTAACAAAAATGTCATAAGATTTCCCCAATAAGAGTTCTATAGTGATGATATATGCAGATAGATGGTGACACTTTATTGCATAGGCATTCATATTGGGAATATATATTAATCTCATGCAAGTAAAACTTGCCTACAATCGGCTGCCCTTTACACTTTACACTTACACTCTGAGCTCCGATCAGAAGACTCCATTACCAATGGTATTTGTCACAGGCTTGTGCCCGAGGCTAAGAAATGTGCACTATTTTTAATTTTGCAAGCAAGCAGATACCTAAGGTAGCCAGCATTTCCAGTTATGGGGATCTTAAGTAAAGCAAATGTTGAAATATACTTTGAAGCACTGATCTGATTGCGATCGAAGTAGTTTTTGTAGATGGATCTTGGCCGACCCAAATAATGGATTCTATTGGGATCCGTTTACTGATTACCCCTATACATATGTATTATAGGGTTAAGACATGGATTATCAAAGAGTCACTCTAACTGAGCCACGGCCTCATAGTGTTACTGTAATTGTACTCTTGTTTTCTCTATAGAACATCTCTTTGTCGTCTGATGCGCTTTGCCTTAGCCGCCTGATCAAGGGCTAGGATCTAATCCTAGCCATCCCTTGCGAAGCGTCGTCGTCGTACATGGAGGCACCGCGTGGATGAGTGAACGACATCCATCCATTTGATCGCGCCTAATAAGGGGTAAATTGCATACTTAGCCTCGTTCTTTTGGTAATCATTAATTAGTCATGTAAATATCAGATAGTGTAAATAAAATGGACAAATTGCATGTAGACCTTTGCACTTTCTGGATATTACATATAGGTCCATGTCAGGTCACCTCACATGTCGTCCCACATGAGGCGGTCATTTTGCAAATATACCCCTGGAATATTTTGAATTTATGTTTGGTCCAGAAAAAAAATGCAAAGGGTCACCTCACATGTCGTCCCACATGAGGCGGTCATTTTGCAAATATACCCCTGGAATATTTTGAATTTATGTTTGGTCCAGAAAAAAAATGCAAAGTACGTTATATATATATACACATATATATTTGGTTAAATAGAGACCCCTGGAGGTTATTGTATTTACATGTATGCCCATGCCAACAATTGTATTTTTGTGTGCTTGATGGATTTATTTAAGTGTAGGTTCCTGATAGTATGTACTTTCGCGTCATATATTTATTTTGCGTTTTTGAGCATTTTAGCCATTTATTAAAAATCACAAAGAGCATATTTTTGTTTTTTCTACGGTTTAAAATACCAAAGAATATAAAAACGTTTCAGAAAAATCAAAAAAATATATGTTAAATATTTATGTATTTTTAGCCATTGTACCAAAATTAATTAAAAATAGAAAAAGAAAAGTCTAAAAATTGAAAACACCAAAAAACTTTTGAAAAATCTAAAAAATTCTGAAAAACATCAAAATTAGTTTTCCTTTATATATAATTTTCTCTATATTATTATCTTTGTGATAAAATTGATTTGGAAAACTTTGGAGTTAATTTTCTATTTTTAACTTCCATTTCAATCCCAACCTAATACTTTACCTCTGTTTTGAGTTATTTTTTACTTTAAAAATCAATAAAAATTAGCAAACACTTATGAAAAAATACAAAAACAATAAAATATCATTTTAAACTAAAAAATATGTACTTATGCAATGTTTGGATATTTTTAGCTATATTTATACCTAAATTATCCATTACTATATATCGTTTATTGTATCCTATATTACTTGCTATATAGAAAAATGTAAAATATAAAAATCCAAAAAATATATATAAATATATATATAATATATAAATATAAAATAAAAACAAAAATAATAAAAAAATGTTAAAAATATTAAAAATTTAAAACCCCATGTATATATGTGTGTATGTAAATACATGATGAATGACATGCTTGTACATAGTGCTATTTAGTTAAAAATAACTATATGCTACCATTTGCTCTCTATGGTTCGACCTCCACCCGCTTGCTTGCTATACATTTTGTTGTGGAGAATAATAAATTTTAACTCCCTTTTTGAGCTATACATTGTTTTGATTTCTATTGTGGGTTGTTTATTGATTGATTGAGGTCCGTGGAGTGGTCAACATACCGATTGTGGTCTCGCCTTGTGAAACCATACGACCCTCTTCAGATCTCTCTCATCACCGGTACCTTAGTCACTTCAAATCAATAGCATTTGAAAGTGCAATTGGACGATAATCTTCTATTCTCTCGGAAGCCTCCTTCTTAGGTAGCAAGAAAATGAGCGCCTTGTTTAGTTTTTCAAACCCTGCATTTTCTCTTGCAAACTCCTTCACCACATTAACAACATCATTCCCACCAACTGATCAGAACTCACATAAGAAGAAAATTGGGAAAACCATCTGGATATGGTGCACCATCCGCATTTAGGTTTCAGACTACTACCTTCACCTCCTCTACTCTGAATTCATGTATCAGGTTACTAGCATGTTGCTCAGATAGGATTGATGCACCATGGCATGTCCATCTCCGAGTCTGAAAATCATCTTTTCTGAAAAAAGCAAAGAAATGGCCAACTACGGCACGCCCATCTCGCTATCCCCCTCTATACTTCTCCTATTAATCTAGACAGAATGAATTGAATTTTGGTGACGTCTTCCACTGGCTATTCGATAGAAATAAGTTGTATTTGCATCCCCCTCTTTGAAACACAAGTTCCGAGAGCATTGCTTCCATTCCGTCACTCTCTTCTTGTCTTCCACCACGATGACTCTTTGCACCATTAGTCTAACATCGAGCTCTTCTTCTGGTAGATCTTTGGTATCCTCCAATCTATCCAGACAGTTCACCTCAGCCCATGCCTCCGTCTCCGATTGAACTGCATGCCTAGCTTCTCGAACCTCGTGTTTATAAGAGCAGAGTCGCACCCGTAAAGACACCAGCTTCTGCACCAATTGTGATGCTGAAGAACCAGAGACAACAGTCAAAGACCAAAAAGTTGTGACCAAATCTCAAAAGCCCTCTTCAAGTAGCCAAGCACGTTCAAATCTATAAAAGCATCTACCAAGGGAAGCGTCTCCAGAATCCCAGACCAACAACATGTGACCATATCTTGTTTGAGGTTTGGAGGACGAGGTAAACAACGGAAAGGTTTCTAAAAGCTCCGCAGACGCTAAGAATCGGTCAATTCACGATTTTGGAGCTAGAATTTCTCCAAGTGTATCTAGTATCCGAGGGATCAAACACTTCAAGCTCGAGTTCATCAATTAAATCAACAAACTCAATCGACCTAGGGTCTTGCCCTCCTCGCAGACATGGGCGGTCCGAGGAAAGTAATGTAACATTGAAATGTCCACCGACCAACCAAGCAACATCGAGAAAGGTGCTTCTCATGTTGCGAAGGTCATCCCACAACTCATATCTAATGAAATGAGTGTAAGAACCATAGACACAACAAAGGGACAGCTTCAAGTCTCTCCCAACGGTCTCTAGAAGAATAGTTAACGTGTTTTCCCCTCAACTCGAAGACAAGAGAGAGAGAGAGATATTTTTCCAACCAACTATCAAGCCAATTGACATTCCAACTGCATCTAGTGATCTGAAATCAAAAATCGAGCCACAATCAATGTTCAGGAAGGCGCTATGCGGTATGCGGGAGAGTATGCGGAGAGTATGCGATTTTATGCGGTTTAGTATTTTTATTATTAAAAATATAAATTAATATTTAATATTATGTTAATATCCTCAGTTGGGAGAGTATGCGGAGAGTATGTGGTTTTAAGCGGAAGAGTATGCGGTTAAAAAAAAAGTTCTATCCGAAAAGCGGCCGAGTATGCGGCCGCATAGGGGGTATACTCGGCCGAGATGCGGGTAAACCCGCATACATGGCCGTTTCATCATACTCGGAGCGACAAGGCCCCCGAGTACGAGTATGCGGCCGAGTATGCGGCTTATTCGGCCGCTTTTCTGAGCATTAGCCACAATCAATGTTGTAAAAGTCGCCCGACTGGCCCAACTAGTAGGTCCGACTAGTCTAGTCAGTGGGGTGGCCGACCGAGTACCGACTAATTCCGACTAAGCACATTAGTCGGCCATTTTTTGCTTGGTTTTTTTTATGTTTTGCTTTTTTTAAAAGCAAACTTATTATGCTATGCTTAATGTTTTATTTAAATTCAATTACTTCTTTCATTTCATTACAATAGCATAAAAACATACAAAATCGATGTATCTGTATAAAAATGAGATTTATATTTAAATAATCAAATAATTCAAAGCCGATTAAAGTCCGACTAAATCCGATTAGTCGTCCGACTACCGATCAATCCTTAGTCAGTGACCCGGTCGACCGAGTACCGACTACCGACTTTTGCAACCTTGGCCACAATTCATTGATTTCGAAAAAACAAAGAGTGTGACAAGATCTTTTGTCTCCTGTAATAGCAGGACATCACAGCTCTATTCGTTTATCAGAGCTCCGATCGATCTCCAATTTCCCCAGGTTACCCAGACCCCTTACGTTCCAGGTTAAAATCTTCTATTTGGAACCTTGGAAGTTCTCGAGATGGCAATCGCACCCGCGTTTTCTACCACCATCGCTTTGTGATATGAAACAATCCTGCTTGTCAAGATTGTAGTTCTTGATCTCTTTCTACTTAAGTATATTTTCCCTTTTTTATCTTCATGCTCGCTATATCAGAGAGATAAGGGGTTGTTGATAGGGGACCCCCATCTCCCACCAGCAATTGCACCAAAGAACCCTCCAGGCTTCTTATCGTCTAGTCTAAATCGAACCTCCATTGAGAGACAGAGGTTGGATAGCCTTCAACTGCAAAAGGAGTCTTCAAAACCCTTGAGTTAACGTTATTGTTCTTCGCTCGCATCCCAAATGGCTCGCTCATTTTCCCAATCACCAACGCCTCCTTGTCCGAAGATTCTGAATTGTGAAGAGGAAACTCCTCACTCGGGTATAGTCTAGGACAAAATAAATCTGAATTGCTCGGGCATAGAGGATCCGAATAGTTAATCAAGTCATTAAGCTCCTGCTCCAGGGGTTGATAACTAATCTGGCTCGGAAGCAAATGCCAATCGGGTTTTCAAATAGTAACTTTGCCCATGACCTGCTGAGTCTTAACGCTAAAAGATAGTGGTGAATGGTTTTTTGCACCGAGCGGCTGGTGCATCCCAAAATTGAAACTGAGCGGCGAATGCAGCGCCTTCAAGATGATGTTGTTGGAAATATCAAAGATCTTCAATAACTGCTCAAATCGCATGATCATCTCCACAATCTCCCTTTTTGAAAAGTTTCCAAATCTTTCTAATGTGAAACGTCTGCTCCTTTTGTTTATGGATTCGGAATGACTCGTGTGACCGAATTTGAGCCTTCGATCATCTTCTCCTCAAGCAACGGTGGTGGTGAGGATGGAAGAAGGCAGACCGGTAGCTTGAACAACGACCTTCCCACCTTCAATTCACATGTCGACTTTGAGATGGAAGAACTTGCTTTATCTAGAACTATCAAAGTGGCCAACAGGTATGATCCTGGTGAACACCCATCCCACAGGACCTTCGTGACGACACCTACCTTTCTCAAGGCCGACCTCATCGCACGCACCATTCTTGAAAGAAAAGGAACTCCCATTACACGGGCTACCTGGAGAGAATTATTCGAAGCCTCCCCATCTGTGAACCACATTGACCTCCATTTTACTCTCGTGTTACGGTCATTCTTCAGGAGGATCTTCAATTCTGCAACAGTCAGACCCCTTACGTTGCATAAATTATTACCAAACCCAACCACATCACCCTTAAAAATCTCTCCCAGACAATCCACAACAGAGCATGTTGCGCTTTGGAGATCCAGATCATCGTCCATAGAGTAGACGATAAGAATAGATTTTATTACCGGAATTTCAACAGAAGGACCTTCACGAACAACTGACGCATACACCGCAAAGGTGATTGAAAAAATGATGCTTGTGAATAACCTCCCAATCTTTCCTTCTCGTGATGTCTCGGTCAGAAGGGGACAAGTAGCCCCTTTGATGGCCTTCCTGATTGCAACTGAAACATCATGAAGGCAATGTAACACGGTCGCACGATGCCCGATCAGACCACACCGAAAGCAGTGTTGGTCGTGTTTCCGATGAGAAATGAGCGACCAGTCACCCAACTCCTCATCGCCCTCCCGAATGATGGCTCTCTCTCATTTCTCCTCGCCCTTTTTGGTGGCCCGCCTCCAATCCCTCAATCCTCCTTTCACCTCCCAACTCAAACGCTCCCTCCTGTGACGAGCGCTCACTTTTTTATGGCTCTGATCAAAAAGCCCTACTTGCATTTTATTAATAGAGAAA
The DNA here is from genome assembly GCA_037367405.1 of Ottelia alismoides. Lineage (NCBI taxonomy): Eukaryota > Viridiplantae > Streptophyta > Magnoliopsida > Alismatales > Hydrocharitaceae > Ottelia > Ottelia alismoides. Next base: position 119,906 of record JAZKJV010002040.1, on the reverse strand, counting down.
GTGTGGGGAGATTCACAAGAGTTGATTAAGATGTGACTGAAGAAGACATGGATATATAAAAATGTGTGTAGAGGTAGGTTTGATGAAGCCAAGGCTGGATTATACTCTCATCAAATGGCTCCCACTTTGAGCAAAGAACTCTGGGAAAAGGTATCATATTGTTTTATTTTTAAGCACATCTCATGCTTGTTTTTATAAATAAAAGTAAAACTAATACCTTTGGCGGGTTTTGAAACCAAGGCACAAAGTAACCCTCCCCGTGCACATCTTACCAAATACTTTCTTGGAAAGGCCCCACTATTGAACAAATCTAACCCTCACCGTGCACATCTTACCAAATACCCCTCATTTTCACACATTTCCACACCTTTAATGTTGGTATTCATCAATAATGTCTTCCCCCCGATCATCATTGGTGTTCCTTATTTTTTCAAATTAACTGATATAACCAACAATAAAAGGTATTTATACAACTCAAAATACGCTTAAAATTGCAAAACACCAAATAGATTGACCCTGACCTACGGAAATAATTCCAAAGTAGATGAGCTCAGGTTAAAGCATTTATATATTTCAGAAAGCTATAGCTGCAAAAAAAGAAGTTTGTATGCTTTACCATTAAGGTAATCCTCTACGCCAAATGCATCCAGATTCCCAGTGAGAACATCATACCCAATCATGGAAGATGGGATTGCTCCAGGAGGCCTTTGGAACCTGCAAAACGAGAAGAAAGATGTTTGGGTGGTATTTACAAAATATGCTTTGAGCTCTCAGATATGCAATGCATTTTAAAGTAAGAAACGGATGTGTATATGTTCTCTCAGAGAGCTCAATAAATTCACAATAAAATGACTTATCATGCGAACCACAATGAAGTAATTTATTTTTTGAAAATGTATTGGGTTGGGTGGGATTCTAGGCAGGGGCATACCCCAAAATATGCTATTAGCCAATCATAAAAAATCAGTATAGAGACACTCGCACTGAAAGATCACAGCATTCTTAGCCAGCCAAAATACCAAAATTACCAACAAAAAAACAAAGACCATAAACATCACATAGATATTCTCAACATTCAACATTGCCAACCGATCCACGGCCACTCTGATGCAGCGTCGAACCCAAATATAGAGCCGAATCTTTTAGTTAATTTAGTGGTCAATTTTATTTACGTTTATTTACGTTGTCGGGTCTTTAATTAAATAAATGAGATCGCATGTGATCTCCAACAATTAGTTGTAGATTTGATTTCCAAATTAGTCGGTTAATTAGTTAGAGGCAAATTAGGATCAATTAGTTGTCAATTTGAATTTGAATTCTATTTTTGTAATCTCATCCCTCCTATATAAAGGGATGAGGGTCCAATGTTTTTAGACAGTCAAGTATTAATGAAAAATTGAGATTTATCTCTCTCTCCTCTCTCGTCTCTCTCTCCTCCCCTACGCGGTCTTCGCGCTTCTTCTCCCTCAACCCCTCGTTCCCAACGAGTTTCTTCTTCTCAACCCCTCTATTTTCTCCACCGAAATTCCACCGTCCAAATTATTTTAATTATCGTCGATGCGCCGAATCGTGTCTGCATCATTTGGTATCAGAGCATGGCCTACAGATCGTCCTCACGATCTGACGATCCGTCCAAACGCTCGCGCCGACACCAACGTTCGTTGGAGTGGAAACGGCAAGCCAAAGAATTTTACAAACAGGACATGGACGCACGACGTGAGATCCAAATGGCCCAGTCCCAATGTCGAGAGATAATGGCTAATCTCAAGGCTATGTGCGCCCTATCGTAACCTCCAAGCGCCGAACCCGGAGTTGAAGTTGAAGGTCTCGCCGTCAACAACGAACGCCCCGCTGGGAACACAAATCCGATTGTTGTCCAGATCATCCCGGAAGAAAAAGAAACCGAAACGGCTGCTGTCCTGAAGATTTCAGATCAGCCGTCTTCACTGATCGCGCCCCCGATGGCAGCCCCAACCCCCCCAGCGGTTTCCCCGGCCGACCAGACCCTCGCCGCATCCCCGCGACCCCCTCCCGCAACCCTGGTGACCCCAACCCCGCCCCCAGCTTCGCCGGCGCTTTCCCCCACCCCCGCGAATCCCGCGGCTCTGAACCCAACGCCCCCAGCCATTTCTTCCCCACCAGCTCCTCGCCCCCGGTCCGACCCTCCCCAGCCCTCTGTCTCTCCCACCCTAGCCACGCCGCCCCCTTCCACACCCGACCCCAGCATCCCCTTCCGCGCCCTAAGCCTCGCATCCCCGCCTCCTATTGCCACTGCCCCTCCCCCATACATTCCCTCCCGCCTACAGCTCACTGCGCCCACCTACCGGTCTCCCGACCCCTCCCTTTCCCGCCGTGTCACGACCACCCCCCACCCCTGTTGCCGCTCCGCCCAGCCGCCGCTGCCGCCGCCCCCCCAACGGCCTCTCCCTCCGCGCGAGAACCGCCACCACCACGCGAGCCCCCCACGCCACCATCACCTGCGCCGACGCCCCTGCAGTCGTTGTGGCGGCAATTTGAAGGGTCGAACCCTAACAAGAGGGCCGGCATCTACGGGATTCGACTCCCGTAAGATTTGGAGAAAAAAACAAATTGATATTAATTGCAGGAAGGCTCCTCCTCCCTTAAGTTTTATCAAAAGGTTTATTTGGAGGAATTATTCAACTTAATTGAAGGGGTACGAAAATTGCAGAGATGCCCTCCAATTGGAAAGAATTACAAACGTAATGTTGAAAGGGATCTAATTGCAGGCTACGATTTCAAAGACGATTTCTCCAACGCCGCATCTACATCAAGCAATTCGTCGGGAGATGAATTTTTAAAAGCGGAGGAGAGTTGATGCAGCGTCGGACCCAAATATAGAGTCGAATCTTTTAGTTAATTTAGTGGTCAATTTTATTTACGTTTATTTACGTTGTCGGGTCTTTAATCAAATAAATGAGATCGTCTGTGATCTCCAACAATTAGTTGTAGATTTGATTTCCAAATTAGTCGGTTAATTAGTTAGAGGCAAATTAGGATCAATTAGTTGTCAATTTGAATTCTATTTTTGTAATCACATTCCTCCTATATAAAGGGATGAGGGTCCAATGTTTTTAGACAGTCAAGTATTAATGAAAAATTGAGATTTATCTCTCTCTCCTCTCTTGTCTCTCTCTCCTCCCCTACGCGGTCTTCGCGCTTCTTCTCCCTCAACCCCTCGTTCCCGACGAGTTTCTTCTTCTCAACCCCTCTATCTTCTCCACCGAAATTCCACCGTCCAAATTATTTTAATTATCGTCGACGCGTCGAATCATGTCTGCATCACACTCCCTTCTAAATCCTCTAAGCAAAATGACACGGGCAAAAGGTGCTCAACATATTCTAGGTCCTCCTAGCGGCAACCACATGTAACCTCCGTCTTGGCGAAAGGTCGTGCCACGAAGATGCCAGACCATGGCATTCGTAGACACCGCATGAAGATCCTTGATTCCTTATCCTCAAAGGAGCCCAAGGATACCAAATCATTCTATGGGATACTAGAAAAAAAAGTGTTGCTGGTCCGCACCACAAAGAGCACCACATAAGCCTTTTTTAAAATCAACCACACAAGCCTTCTTAAAACTCAACCATGGCCGGTCCCAAGTCCGGGTAAACGAGGAGGGTTGCATTAGGTAGCCGACAGCCAGTGTAAAATAGTCGGAGATAACTTCCTAAATGGTATTTTTTACAACTTCCAAAATAGTATTTTTAAAAAATACTATTTAGGAAGTTGCATCATGATAGCTGGATCTTTTCAACATAGATTTAAGCAAACGTATAGATTTCGTTTGGGCATTCCATACTTGTGACGCGTTGCATCGCCCGAATGACTAGTCGAGTCGGAGGTAGCCAACTCGACTAGGCCTACTCGGCCATTAGTCAGTCAGCCCGACTAGTCACTTTGCATCAAGATTTTATTTTTTTTTATTTTTTAAAAGCAAACTTATTCTAATATACTTCATGTTAGTATTAAAGTCAATTATTACTTTTGTTTCATTATGAATGTATAGAAAATGTACAAATTTATGTTAATATATAAGCAAATTTATTCTAATATGCAATAATGTTATATTTAAGGGATTTTATCACTTGTGCCCCTCCGAGATGTTGCAATATCAGTTATGCCCCTATCTTTTGGTAATATCAGTTGTGCCCCTCAAAACTTGCTATTTTATCACTTGTGCCCCTCGGGTTAGTGACCGTCCATGTACAGTGCAAACGGACGTTAACTTTGAGGACATGAGCGGAATTACTTTTTTTTTAAAGGTTATATGGTCATTTCTTCCTCCTCTTCCCCAATCTCTTCTTCTTCCTCCTCTTCCCATCTTCTTCCTCCTCCTCCGACCTCCTCCTCCTCCCTCTCCGCCCCGAGCTCCTCGCAGCCCCTCCCCCTCCCCGGCGCCGCACCTCCTCCCCCCGCACCTCCTCCCAGCCCGCCGCCCCCTCCCTCCCCGGCGCCGCCCCTCCCCGGTTCCGCATCTCCTCCCCTTGCCGGCGCCGCCCCCTGCTCCCCCTCTCCCCGGGCTGCACCCCCTCCCAGCCCCGCACCCCCTGCCCCGCACTGCCACCTCCCCTCCCCGGCGCCGCCCCCACCCCCGCACCTTCCCCTCCGCCCAGAGCTGCTCCCTCCGCCCGAGCACCCAACCCCCTCGCCCCTGTCCCGCAAGCCCCGCCCCCCGCTCCTGGGCCTCCCCTTGCCCCGCGCCGCCCCGAGCACCCAACCCCCCCGCCCCTGCCCCGCGTCTCCCCCCTCCGCCAGCACCACCCTCCTCCAAAGCTTCCACGCCACCACGCGAGCGCGACCGCGCCGCCCGGCTCGCGCACGCACCGTCCAGAACCACCACGCCCTCCTGCGTGGCCCCGCGCTGCTCCAACGAGCCCCGAGCACCCAACCTCCCCGCCGTACACGACCATCAGCGACCTGCCTTCTGCGGTGGCACCCCCGTTCCGCCCCTCCAGATCTCGCCGCAGCCCCGCGCTCGACAGCGCCGACCCACCAGCGCTCGGCGCAGCCGTCGCGGCCCCGGCGGCCTTCCCCATGCTCTTCATCCCCGTGCCTCCACAGCGCGCGGCCGTGCCCCATTCTGCCTCTCCAGATCCCGTCCACGCCCTCACCATCCTCCGCTTTGATAAATTTTTGACAATTTGATTCATAAAAAATCATCAAAAAATTCAATAAAATTTGTCGTTTGATCCGTCATGAATGATATATCCGTGAAAATGCAAAAATTTTAGAGATTTCATGGATGTATGAAGGTGTCACTAAGAGAGAGAAATTATCAAGAAAAAGAAAGAAGAACAAATGGAGAAGAAGATGAAGAAGAGGACTGGACAATAATACCCCTCTTAACCGCACCAAGGTTTGAAAAAACCATGGTTAAGTCAACTCATAGACGATCAATCTGACGGAAGGGCACAACTGATGACGGAGCAAGTTTTGAGGGGCACAACTGATATTACCAAAAAGATAGGGGCATAACTGATATTGCAACATCTCGGAGGGGCACAAGTGATAAAATCCCTATATTTAAAGTCAATTACTTCTTTTATTTCATTATGAAAGCATAGAAAATGTACAAATCTACGTTTAAAATGATTTATATATTTAAAATAATTAAAAATTTTCAAAATCAACTAATAACCGACTAAATCCGATTAATCGCCCGACTGTCGATTAATCCTTAGTCAGTGACCCTACCGACCGAGTGCCGACTACCACTTTCTGCAACCTTGAGGGCCGCTACATCGCATCCCGGATGTAGTTCAAAATTTGCAAGGGTTCTCGCATGAGGAACACATGCAGATAAATAAGCTAGTTCCACTGCATCACCGTCCGGATGCAGTCCAAAATTTGCAAGAGTTCTCGCATAATGGACGCATGGAAGTAAAGAAGTTAGTCCAAAAGAGATTGCAAAGGAAGTTGCGGATTGGTAGTTGGAATATTGGCACTTTTAACTGGAAAATTAATAGAGATAATGAATACGATAGAAAGAAGGAAGATTCATATATTATGTCTTCAAAAGACTAAATGGGTTGGAGAGAAAGTAATGGAGATCGAGAAGACATGCTTTAAACTTTGGTATTCAGGTAAAGATAAGGGCAAAAATGGTGTTGGAGTGGTTGTTTATAAGGATTTGAAGGATTGTGTGGTTGAGGTGCAAAGATTCGTGGATAGTATTATTTTGCTAAAATTGGTGCTTCAAGAAGAAATTCTGAATATCATCTCAGTTTTTTACCGTAATTTGGTTTGGATGAAAGGACTAAACAAGCTTTTTGAGAAGAACTGGATAAGATTTTACAAGAAATCTCACAAAGAGAGATGAGTTGCATAAGTGGAGATCTTAATGGACATGTGGAAAAGATGCTTCAGGATATGCTAGTGTTCACGGAGGACGTGCTTTGGGGATAGAAATGAAGAGGAAAAAGTCATTCTGGATGTTGTAACTGCATGTGATCTTTTCATAGCAAACACTCCCTTCAAGAAGAGGGAGGAGCATTTAATTACTTATAAGAGTGACCCAATTAGAACATAGATAGATTACTTTGCATTGAGGAGAAGAGATTGGTTGTATTTTAAAGACTGCAAAGTAATCCGAGAGAGAGTTTAACAACCCAACATCGCTTGTTAGTCTTGGACTCTTGGATGTGCAAATAAAAGGACTGGTAAAGAAAATGAGGGTTCCTAAGATCACTAGAACTAAATGGTGCAATCTTCCACTGAAGCAATCAAACTTTAGGCAGGAGGATTTAGAATACTTATATTGGAATTGTAACAGAAGTACAAACGAGATGTGGGAGGCAGTAGCACTTGTATCCGAAAGGTAGCCAAAGAGATGCTAGGTAAATCAAAGGGAGGAGCTCCAGATCCAAAAGGAGGCTTGGTGGTGGAGTGAAGGGGTGCAAGAGAAGCTAAAAATAAAAGAGCATAATTTAAAGCTATGTCCAAGGATAGAACAGAGGAAATTATCACAAACTACAAAATAGCGAAGAAAGAAGTAAAGAAGGCTGCAAACGAAGCTAAGTCAAAAGCTTATTAAGTTTTGTATAAAAATCTTGACCATAAGGAGGGCCAAAAGGATATATTCAGGTTGGCCAAAGCAAGAGAAAGAAAGACCAAAGATCTTTCTCACATAAGATGCATTCAGGATGAGGAAGGTCATGTGCTTGTTACTCAAAAGAATATAGAGATTAGATGGGAGCATCACTTCCATAAACTTTTCATTGGGAAGGAAATAGAGAGATTACGTTGAGTGATCTAGCTAGTAATGAAAGTTACTTGAATCGTGCAAGCTATAGATGAATACAAAGAAGGTATGTAGAGGAGGCTTTGAAGGTTATGAGAACTGGGAAAGGTATAGGACCGGATGACATCCCTGTAAAATATAGAGGGTTTTATGTGAGCGCGGTTTACCTTGACTTACGAATCTATTGAATGTTATTTGACGAAGCAAGAAAATGGGTGAAGATTGAAGGAGCAGTATCGTGGTGCCTCTTTATAAGAATAAAGGAAAATTTCAAAATTGTTCAATTTATAGAGGTGTCAAGCTCATAAGACACACTATGAAAATTTGGGAACGTATGATCAAAAGAAGGTTGAGGAAAGTTTCCAAAATAAAAGAAAACCAATTCAGATTCATGTCAGGTCGCTCAACTATTGAAGTTATCCATTTGCTGAGGAGAACAATGGAAATTTATAGAGCTAGAAGGAAGAACCTCCATATGATCTTTATTGATTTGGAGAAGGCGTATGATTCTGTCCCACGAGAGATATTGTGGAGAGTTTTGGAGAAGAGACAAGTGCATGTCTTATACATTAACCTCATAAAGATATGTATGATAGGGCTTTATCTTGTGTAAGGACCCCGTCTGGGAAGACCGACTATTTTGACATCAACATTAGTTTACATCAAGGTTCACCTTTGAGTACATTTCTTTTTACTTTGATTATGGACGAGTTGACAAGCCACATTCAGGATGAGTTACCTTGGTGTATCATACACCGTGTATGTTATTTGCAGATGATATTGTGTTATTGGCGAGACTAGAGATGGAGTAAATGAGAAGCTTGAAGTCTAGTGACATGCATTGAAGACTAAAGGATTTAATATAAGTAGGGCTAAGATGGAATATATGGAGTCCACCTTTGATGGAAGCAATAGTGAAGGAGTCGAGGTGAAGATTGGTGACGATAACATTCAGAAGAGAGATTCTTTTCGTTTTAGATATCCGAGATCTATTTTGCAACATGATGGGAAAATTGATGGAGATGTTACTAATAGAATAAATGACGTCTGGCTAAAGTAAAGAGGAGCCTCTACTCTTCTTTGTGATAAGAAAATTCCTTTAAAAATTTAGGGAAAGTTTTACAAAGCAGTCGTGAGACATGCTATGCTCTATAAATATGAATGTTGGCATGTGAACCATAGATATGTGCAGAAAATAGTTGTAGCAGAAATGAAAATGCTACGGTAGATGTGTGGACACACACGTAGAGATCGGATTCGAAATGATGCAATCAGAAAGAAAGTTGTTGTAGCTTCGATTGAGGATAAGATGCAAGAAAACCGCTTAAGAATGTTTGGTCATTTGCACAGAAGATCATCCGATGCACTAGTTAGGAGATGCGAGTGTTGGGATGTTGAGCCGGCTAAGAGAGGGCGAGGATGGCCCAAAAAGAATTGAAAAGAGACTATACGAAGGAATCTTACTTTTTTTGATATAAATCCTATATTGACCCAAGATAGATGTGAATGGAGGCGAAGAACCCATGTAGCCAACCCTACTTAATTGTGAGAAAAGGCTTTGTTTGTTGTTCTGTAACCACATAAGCCTTCTTAACATAGAAATACCCATCCTCTTAGGTCCAGTGACCCTGACAAAGATGAAATGGGCCCTACACCAAACTCCAATCCTCCACCATGTATAGACTATATCCTAAGCTTGTTACACTTTTGACTCAAAGAAAACTTCTTGCTATGAGAATATAGAAAGAAGTTTGGGTCTATCCTCCTTAAACTGACCAACAAGATACGATAATAGCATAATATCCCTCCCCTAACCAATCGTACCACCAAAATCTAAAAAACCACATCTATGGACGGGACGGGAAATTAATGAAGTACAGTTAGAAAGGACGAATCACATATCTATCCTGAAAGTGGAGCAGGATCTTTCCTTTCCAATGGCAACATCAAACTATGTGGAGAACTCATAGACTCGTAGCACCATTAGCAACTTTTTTTGAGAAAGAACCTTCAAGCAACTTGCACGCAAATTTCTCATCGGTAGCTCAAAGTCACACCACCCACATCATCAAGTGCCATGTTCTTATCCTCCACCTTGAGCCATTCCTCCTTCCTTGAGCAAAAGCAAAACCAAGCCACAACCTGCTAATGTCACTTGTCTTCTAGCCAAAATCCTATACCTTACTAAAGCTGGTAATACTTCCTACCTACTGCCACGAGGGGATCTCTGGAATTATATTGGGCTCTCCTGAGTTGTGCTTCTTTGCGCTGTGAAGCAAAAAGTGCTTCTGTGCGTTGTACAGCAATAGAGATACTTCTGTGAGTTGTGCAGAAATAGAGATACACATGTGAAGCAAAGTGTGTCTGTGCCTTGTGCAGCATTAGATATACACACACGTTAATATCCTTCATTTGCCCTGACGGATATGTCGGATATGAGAATGTTGTATGATATTTTTTCCTACTTCTATGTGATCTGTCGTGATGTTGGATGTCTTTTTTCCGTTTTCATTTTGAAGTTGTCTAGCATCCTGCTGTTGTTATTCAGTGTGTAGGTTCTACTATCTACGCCGGGATTTTTATGTTTTGCAGTTCTTTGGTCTCTCGATTACAATACCTTTTGTTCCTTTTCGTTTTGATCATTCCCCTTGATCTTTCTGAGAAAGATAACATGTTAATTTCCCTCATTTCTCCTGCCAGATATAGTGGATGTGAGTATCGTAACTGCCGTCGTTTATGTGATCAGTTATTTTATTATGTAATGTTGGATGTTTTCTTGTTGCTTTCATTTTGTTTATATCAAAGTGGCATCGTCTTCTCTGTACTTCTACTTCAATGTTGTTTGTTCGTTAAGCATATTATATAGAAGTAAATCCGTCTCGCTCACGATTTTGGTCATTTATGCATTCTTAGGGTCGTTTATATTCTGATATTCTCTCCTATTTTCTGTGAATGTGTCGGATGCTTATGTGTTCTCATTGTTGTCGTTCTGGACATTTTTTTCTCCTATTGAACGATACTCTTTTTCCCCCTTCTCTTATTTTTCCATCTGATGATGTTTTCTTCTTTGTTTTCGTTTTGTCTTATGAAACTGAATTAAACTTAGTATATGTATTAATTAATTGATATAAACAGTTTTAGATATAAAATAAGTCCTTGTGGCCGATAAGTTTCATGCGAACCATGAATCATGTATTACGGCCCTTCATCGGTAAGTTTGTGATTGTGTATTTTGATGACATATTGATCTACAGCTTGACCAAAGACGACCACTTATCTCACTTACGACAAGTCCTGGAAACCTTGAGAGTCCAACAATTGTATGTTCACCTTAAGAAATGCTCCTTCATGTCTGACACAATCCTCTTCTTGGGATACATTGTCACTGCCGATGGACTTAAGGTTGACCCCTCCAAGATTCAGACCATTCAGAGCTGGCCCGTGCCCAAAACCCTCACTGAGATTCGCAGCTTTCTGGGATTGGCTTCTTTCTACCGGCGCTTCATCCGGAACTTTAGCACTTGTGCGGCTCCGCTGGTAGATTGCACGCGTAAAGGCGCACCCGCTTGGACTCTTGAAGCAGAAACCAGCTTTCAAAAGCTAAAACATCAATTGACACATGCCCCTGTTTTGGCACTTCCAGACTTCACCAAGGTTTTCGTAGTCGATTGCGATGCCTCACATGTCGGGATCGGTGCCGTCCTGACTCAAGAAGGACGACCTGTAGAATTCTATAGTGAAAAGTTGAACGAAGCTCGATCACGGTACTCTACATATGATCAAGGCCCTAAATGTCGGTTTCGGTCACCATTTCGGTATCGACCAAAACAGAATTTCGATGGAATTTCGGTGGAATTTCAACCGAAATTTCGGTCATTTCGGTCATTTTTTGCACTAGGACCCCCATATTTCGGTCATTTCGACCATTTCGGTCGAATTTTGATTTCGACTGGATATCAATATTCGACAGAAATTCGACCGAATTTCGCTGAAATTTGAGGCCTTGCATATGATGTCGAATTCTATGCTGTGTTACAAGCTCTCAAGCATTGGAGGCACTATCTAATCCAGCGTGAATTTGACCTTAATTCTGATCATGAAGCTTTATGATATCTGAACTCTCATAAGACCCTTAACAAGCGTCATGCAAAATGGGTTAGTTTCCTTCAAGAATAAGCGTTTCATCTCAAGCACAAGGCGGGCACCCTGAATCGCGTGGCCGACGCGTTGAGCAGGCGAGTACATGCCCAGACCACAATGACCGTCAGCACAACAGGATTTGACGCACTCAAGGATCTCTACCCCACTGACCCTGACTTCGGACGAGCTTATGCGAAGTGTGTTGACACTGGACAGGACCCGACAGCCACCTCTGTCCTTCATGAGGGGTTCCTGTTCAAAGCCCACCGACTGTGCATCCCTGCCACTTCCCTTCGAGAGAATTTAATTTCAGAACTGCATAACGGTGGTTTAGCTGGACACTTTGGAAGGGACAAGAGCTTGACTCTTCTCCAAGAGCGATTTTATTGGCCGCAATTGCGAAAGGATGTCACAAAGTTTGTACAAAAATACCAAACATGTCAGAGATACAAAGGCCATAGGCAGAACACTAGGTTGAATACACCTTTGCCGATTCCTCTGCGACCCTGGGAAGACATCACTATAGATTTTGTGCTAGGCTTACCCCTAACGGTACGGAAAGTTGACTCTATTTTTGGGGTTGTGGACAGATTTTCTAAAATGGCACACTTCATTGCATGTAAAAAACCTCAGATGCATCTCATGTCGCTGATTTGTTTTTTCATGATGTTGTTCGATTGCATAGTGTTCCTCGTTCTTTCACTTCGGATCGTGATACCAGGTTCTTGAGCCATTTTTGGTGCACGCTTTGGTCTCGTCTTGGTACTCGTTTGCAATACAGCACTGCTTATCATCCACAAACAGATGGGCAAACCGAAGTAGTTAATAGATCGTTAGGAAATTTATTGTGATGTCTTGTAGGGGACTCTCCGTCCAAATGGGATCTAATTCTTCCCCAAGCCGAATTCGCGTATAACAGTTCCACTAATAGGTCCACCGGAAAATCACCATTTGAGAGTGTGTACGGCTTTCCACTTATCAATTTCTAGACCTAACAACCACAACCATGCAAGGGAGGAGTAGTGCAGCTGCTAAGGACCTGGTCGAACATCTAACCAATATCTATACCGAAATCCGAGCCAAACTCCAAACCATGACCCAAAGATACCAAGCCCAAGCCAACCTCCACCGTAAAGAGAGCGAGTTCAGAGTTGGAGAATTAGTGATGGTCCACCTAAATAAAGAGAGGTTTCCTTTGAGAGTCCACCAAAAATTGAGTGTCCGAAAGATTGGTCCATTCTGAATCCTCAAGAAGGTTGGGCACAATGCTTGCTTACTTGATCTACCGTCAGACGTCTAGACATCGCCGGTATTTAATGTATCAGATCTCTTCTTATATCACGGAGATGAACAGACAGATGCCACCACGCCAGTAGCTTCCGCTGATGATATGCGCCAACCATCGGCCGCGACTGATGCCGATCAGATTGAAGATATTGCCGACATCCGAGATATGACGACTAGACGTGGTCTCTTCCGTCGCTATCTAGTTAAATGAAAGGGACGACCTCTTACAGATTGCACCTGGATTGACGAGGATGAACTCCAACAACTCCGCCCCGATATACTTCAGAACTACCACGATGCCATCTCGACGGATCGAGATTCTTCTCAACAGGGGGGAGTTGATGCAGCATGATGCTACGTGATCACTTCCTTTTAGTCGACATTTGTTTTATTTATTTTATTTATTTATGTAAAAGACTCATTATACAAGGCCTTATCATCTTTTCTTTTCTATTTTTTTTCTTTTTCTATTTTTAGAAAGGTTGTTGCTTATTTAGGGGATTTAGCCTCTATAAAGGCTCCCCAATAACTAGGTTTGGATTTTAAGTTTGGAATGAAATTTATTTTCCCACCTCTAATTCTCTTTCTCTCTCTCTCCCCTCTCGTTCTTGCTACTCCCGTTTCTCTTCTTTTCACCGTGCCCTAACCTCTCCCCCTACCGCCACCTCCCTATCCTCTCCTCCCTCTTCCTCTCGCCGCCCCCCCCCCCCCGGTGCCCTCCACCTCTCCCCGCCACTCGCCTTCCCCTCCCCCCTTCTGACGTCGTTCCCCTCCCCCACCGTGCACACCAACGCCCTGCCTTCCCCCTCCTCCTCGTTCCCCTTCCGTGCGCCTCCACCGAAACCCTCCCTCCCCGACGCCGCCTTCGACACCCCCCTTCCAGATCGCCGCTCCTTCACCGCCCAACCAGTAGGCCCGAACCGCGCCACCAGCAGCCCCAAACCCCCCAACAAACACGCCAATTTCCCCCCCTGTGCCTCCCCCTTGTCCCTCCTACCCCCCCAACTACGTCGCGAACGCTTCGGCCCCCAGTATCCTCGCCTGCAGCCTGCGCCGTCCAGCGATTGTCGTGGCCCTAGATCATCCAGAGTTGTTGTTGTCGCCGTCTCGCTCCCCACCAGCCCGACCAGATCTGAAGCGTGCAAACTCCCCCTCGTCGGTTGTGGTATGAGCGCCTGTTTAGCCATATTCTACCACATAATATTAGTATTACGGATTGTTATGTTGCTGTTCGGTTTGGTGAATCATTGAGATTTCAAGTTGTTGCCACCTTGTTATATTTTTCCTAGGAACTTTTAACTAATTGGATTGCCCTGAAATTGTGGAGAAATCGGTGCTAGAACTCGATTACTTGTTGTCGTTTGTTGCTGAATTTTACGCATCTTTTACCACCCGTCAATTCATCGCATTTCGCCCCCCCCTGTGGTTTTTGCATTGCACGCCAATTGACCCGCTTCCGTCATTTAGTCCATTAGTTTCAAGCTTTTAAAATTGCCATTTAGTTCATGACACCTATTAGATTGCATCAATGTGATATTTGTTGTTATGTAATTTACATTTTCATATATGTAGCAAATATTTTGGAAGTTGGTACAATAGGTACTCTTCGCGATGGTTGTGTGTGAATGTAAAGACCTTTTGTGCGAACATGAATTGTTGGGCCAAGCTAGATTTGAAGACATATTGCCAATCAATTTACAGTTCGTTCCCATTAACTGCCCAAGTATCGACCATGTAAGAACTAACTCTAACATTATTGAGAATTGAATAATTTAGCATATATTTTTGAAAAAACCAATGAACAAAATCTCATTCACTCTAATATATTAAAAACAAGTTTGACTATAGAAGTATTAAAAAATAAACACTTTAATATATATAATCCATTATTTTAGATTTTTTATAAAACATTTTTGAAAATCCTATAGTAAAAATATTGCGAGAAGCTATTTAAAAGCTAAATTATTACTATCAAAAATCTAAACTAATAAGTAGATAAACAATTATATGCCCGCAGCGAAGCACGGGGTGTTATTCCTAGTAAAACTATAAAATCCACACATAAAGTCTGCTAATACATGGTGCACCCCCACCAGCAACCTATGCGTGGACAGGCAATAAATTAGGATTTCTGAGAGCATCGACTCTAGAAAAATGATCCCCCAAAAACATCCTGCATTTACCCACCAATTTTCTCCAACATATGGCCTCAATAGCTTTTGCTGAGCTGGCCACTAGTCAAATGCAGTCAGAGAAATCTCAAAAGACGGGAACATGAAGGAGATACTAGCGCATGACTAAACTCTACTATATCCGCATCAGACAAACCAGAAGGCACAAAATCAAATTTCTCCTGATTCATTTGCAAACCACCGAATTTGTCAAAAATCCCAAAACAAAAACATGATTGACCTCCCTAACTGAAACATTCCATGCATTAAGATAGACAGTGCATGTTTAGTAACAACCTTGCAGCAACCAAGCTTCCAAAATCAATAGTCGGTACTCACCCGGTCAGGACATTAACTAAGGATTAATTGGTAATCCGGCAACTAATTAAACTTAGTTGGTTTTAGTCGGTTTTAATTTTTTTCTAATAACTATGTAAATTATTTTCAATACATATATTCTGAGATATTTTCAAAGATCGAATTTATGATCTATCGTGAAGACTCTTCTCGATCCCCCCAAGCCTCTCTACTCATTCTTCTTTGGCACCCACGGTAGAGATCGGAGGGCAATTCTATACGGAAATTTGTTGGGGCCTTGGTTCAATATTGTTGATTCCATCGGCTCAACCAACTCGATGATCAGATAGTTGTCTAGTTATGGAGATCTTGTCGGCGAATTTCCTTCTTCTGCTTCAGTGAAGAATAGGGATTGTCCTCAAGCAAGCATTTTGTCTCTGTGGGCTGCGGAGAAAGAAGATAGCCCAAGAAAGGCCTGCAGAGAAGGGACTAGACTAGGAGATGAGACGGGTTGGGGCTAAAAAAGCTTGCAGGGAGGATATTCGCTTCTAGTAGATAGTAGAAAGAAGCCACCTATATTCTTATATTAGTAAGTATATTCTTACGTAAATAACACTATTACAATTTCTTCACATTTTTCATATGCTAAAAAGGTATATATACTAAAATTTTTAACATCTTTGAAATTTGAATTTGGTATTGAGATCAGCAACTCAAAATTTGAATTTGATGCTAAAGTTAGCAACACATTAGAATTTAAGTCAGTCGACTAATTTGGTGACTAACTGGATCAATTACACGATCGATTTAAAATTTGTGTCGATCGACTAATCATTTGACTAATTGGATCAATTTGTCCATCGATCAAACACTAAACTCTAATCAGTCGATGATGAAGTTGAAAATTAGGGTCAAATTGTTGAGCGATGAGAAGAGAAGAACGGGTAAGGGGACAAGGAGGAGCACATCAAGCTGTGAGCGAAGGGAGAAGATAAAGGAGGGGATTTGGATTGGAGGATTTTAGAGGAGAAAGAAATTCAAAAGAAAATGAGGATAAAGCTAATGACTAATCAGCTTTTACTTCATTTCATGTTCCTAGTACAAATAAGTAAGTTGCTTCATATAAGGATTAACCCATTTAAAGATTAAACCATTCACCTTAAAGACATCCAAATCCAAAAACAAGGTTCAAAATATGAATTTTGATTTCATTTCGGTCCCTCGAAAATGGAAATTTTGGTGAAATTTCAAGAAATTTCGACGATTTCAGTGGAAATCTTGGAATTTGCTCAAAAAGCCATTTTTTGCCAGTTTTTTTCATATTAAGATCATCCAAGTAATTAGAACAATAAATAACTTACAATTACCTATTTATATCACATATATAGTTCATGTATACCCTTACATCGATCATATCATTGTTAATGTTGATCGTTGACTGATGTATATTAGAAACATAGTTCATCCAAGTTCTTAAAACAATAAATAACTTAGAAATATATACTTATATCACACATATCAATTTAGTATTTTAAGTACTATGCCACGGTGATATTGATTGCTTATATCACAAATATACACGTATATATACTTATATTACACGAATATTAGAAACGGAGTTCAAACACTTAATATGCATAAAGACATGTATATTTAGTGCTTAAAATAGTATACATATTTCTATTAAAAACATATTAGATCTAGAGGTTGAAGAGGAAATTTCGAGAAAAAAATCATGTAAGAGACACAAAAAATGAAATCATACATTGATTTCAGTTTAGTTCTCAGAATTAATCAATTATTAAAATTTAATTAACAAAACAAATTATCAAAATCCGATTTACTAAGCCTTAAACATGAGATCCAAGTTTCTCCTCAGAAAACTCATCTTGATTCCGCAGTAAAACACAAAAAACCCCAAAGTTATCTACCATATCTCACAAAATAATCTAAATCTACCCAAAAAAAACCTCCACGATATACAATACCGATACAAGAGGAACAAAACCAAATTTCACTCATATATCAACAAATTTGGCAAGATTTGAAGTAACATACCTCTATCTCAAGGAAAAACTCCAAAGAACGAATCAAAGCAGAGAAGCAGGTCATTTAGTTGATGTTTCGATCAGTCCGTCGATATTTCGATCATTTCCCTGATATTTCGCCGATATATCAGGTGAAATCCGTGAAACATGAGATATAGGGTGGTACTTTCAGTACCCCGATACCCTCGAAACTGAAATTTCGAAGAAATTTTATGAAATTTAGGACCTTGTCCAAAAGGCATATCCAAAGGTTGTGAGCCTTGATTTTTTTTACAAAATACAAAATTATAATAAAATTGTAATAAATATTTTAGATTGCATCAATTCTCCTTTGCTTCGACAAACTCGTCTCTTGATGAGTTGCTCGATCATCTGGTTCTGCAGAGAAGAAGAAATCCCTCTGAATTTGACGAATGATGTAGACAATTTAAGTCACTTTCACTTTCTTTTAGCATTACGTTTGCAATTCTTTCCCACTATGTGGCGTCTCTGCAAATTCCTACCGCACCATCGCGTACAACTCAATCGACCGTCATAGTAGCATTTTGTTGGTCGGATGTAGTTGTATAGGTGGGGAGAGTATGTCGGTGATAGTCCCTCGTTGAAGGGTCGAACGGGGCTTGACATCATTCTTTGCAAGAATGCACACATGGGAGGTGTTGGCATATCAACGGAGTCGTAGGCATCGCCAACGGGGCCGTAAAGCAACCAATGCGAACGGGGGTGGTGGTGGCGAGTTTGGTGTTGCACTGAGAGTGGACGTTATTGCGTCGAGTTTCCACAAGGAAGAAAGTGCCAACGAAACATCGATCAATTTGGACAGGCACTTCGTATGCAATCAAGTCGAGAACTTCAAGCTCTTCATCAGTAGGGCCTTCATTGAAGATGGGTTCTATATCTTCATTGTTTTCTTGTACAACAGTTGTAACAATGAAATCTTCATTTTAGATGAATATATTTTCTTCAAACTTGTGGTATATAGATGTTTGTATTATATGAATCTTCATCATGATTGAATGCATCTTCTTCTAGCCATGAATCCAGTCATAGTTGCACCTCGATAGAATGTGTGTCTTGGATTTCTTATGTCAGGACCGTGAACCTTGGCCAAGACAACTCAAGTTGAACATCATTTTCCAATGCTAGATAAGATCGTCGGATCATAGGAACGATTCGTGCTCCATGCTCTGATAGCAATTGATCAGTTAAAATTTAGGGAAGAAATGTTGAGGGGAAAGAAGAGAAGAAAAGGGGATATGGAGGAGCAAGCCAAGCTGCGTGTGAAGGGAGAAGAAAGGGGAGGAGAACTAGATTGGAGGATTTGAAAGGAGAATGAAATTCAAAGGGAAATGAGGATAAAGCCAATGACTAATCAACTTTTGCTTCATTTCATGTTCCTATTACAAATGAGTAAGTTGCTTTATACAAGGATTTAACCCATTAAAAGATCAAAATCTTTCACTTAAAGACATATCCAAATCCAAAAGGCGTGTCCAAAAGTTGCGACCATTGGTTTTTCACAAAATATAAAAATTACAATAAAATTGCAATAAATATTTTAGACTGCATCAGTCGACCACCCACCAACCCGACTAGTCGGCCTACTCAACGAACTTTTGCAAGATCAAAAGCAATTAAGTGCACAATCTGGTCCATTGGTCATAGTTACCAAAAATGAAGAGGTGCTGACATGCACCCTCTGCAACTAGAAGAAATCATCCTTTGGCTGATAAGAATTGAATGTGAGGTCATGGTCACACACATCTTCATTAAAAAAGATACCACGTTTATGCGATGAACTCTACAAGAAATCCCAATTTATTGTATCATAAGATTTAGAGAAGTCCAACTTCCAAAACAAACTGCCCTCCTCTTCTAATGTGCCACCATCTCATCACTAGATTATTCAATATCAACCAATCAGGAACATGCATCTTTGGCTAGAGGTAGTCAAATTGTTCAACCCTAAGCATAACATATTGTCAAATAGTTTGGCAACAATCAAATATAACGCATTAGATAGTGCTATGGGCCTAAATCGTAGAGAAAATCCGAACTAGCCACCTCCTAGAACTCCCTTAAACAAGATACAAAGAAACCAACTACACTTGGCAAGCACTTTGAACTGAGCAGTTCCACAATTAACCCCATATTACTCAAATTAAAACTCCCAACCTACTGCAATCTCCTAACACCCATTTGAGACCATCGCTAGTAGACCACCATGTTGCATTTATTTAACCATCTATAGTATCCCACAACCATCCTTCTCATATGCATGCCCCTCCGGACCTAAGAACTAGCAACCTCAATCAAATGAATGAGATTCCTTTGTCGACACCCACTAGCAAAAGAGAGAGAATGATGTGTGTTGAAGTCTCCCTTCTTGATACAAGTCTACTTGGAATCTTGGATTATTGCCTCCACTCCACACATTGCTTCATGCTCTTTGCCACCCCATGTTGGTGCATCAACCTCTCTTCGAGCTCCCAAGATACAAGAAACTTGGAATTTGCCACTCTACCCAAACTGACAGCATCTCATTACTCAATTATCTTCGTTGATCCTATTTTTTATAAATAGGTCTTATGAAAGCAAGGCCTCGACACTGGTAACTTTGAAACCATGGAGTAACCTTCCACCTCCTAGTTCCGCCAAAAGCTGGCCACCATCACCTGAACCCAACCTCCAACAGGCATGATCTGTTGAATTCAGTGTATCATTCTTAAGATGACATCTTCTTGTCAAGTTCCAATGATAAATTTACTGGTCTTTCCCTGCCAATCGTACCTCAGAATCCACCATTACTTAGAATTGTTGTGGAATCAAAGGCAAATGGATGAAGCAGTCGGCTAATTTTCTGAATGATTGTCATTTTTTTAACACTGGTAGGGGAACTTATGAGTCACGCATGCCACTTCATGAAATTACTGTCATTTTTTGAGATATTGTTACATTAGTTTACACGATATCTCAACTTTACCATCTGATTCATGCTCTCTTGCTACTTAGAAAAGGAAAAAAGGTGGGCGCACATGTTCAGTCTTTTAAATAATGCAGGAATTCACACGTGAAAGTCTGAATGTTGATGGCTTGATAAAGGCAAGACAACATACATAAATATAAAATCTCGTCCATTTTCATGAAAATTTGGTTCTTTTATATTCTACTGATGCTTCCGAACAAAGTGAACAGCATACTTTTTGGTTTTGGTATTATGAATTCAAGAAAGGTATGGCCTTTATAAGCCACAGAAAATGTAGAACATGTTACAACGCAAAATGATTCTGAATATACTTGTCTTGGTAAATTACTTGACAGATGCTAAGCTCATGTGAGTTGACATCTATGAATCTATGTGATGCCCAGCGAACTTAGAGATGAATAAGAACGAGAACAAGAAGGGCACATAGCCAAACCTAGAAAATATCTGCCTGTCGAGATCCATCTTGGCTGTGAAGGCCGATCCATAGGTGTTGGCGAGAATAGACCTCTTGATTTCTTCCTGCTTCCTCTTCGTCTGCAATAGCTTATTAGATTCCCAGACCCAAAAGAAAAGAGAAAAAGTTATACAAGTTAGGGCTAACTGCTACCTCTTCGTGAAGGGATTGGAGGGGATGATGACCCACGATCTCGCTGCGGACGCCGTGCAATCCCAAGCGGAGAGCCTCCTTCTGGATTCCGGTTACATCGTTCTCGATCGACCTCTTCGCCATTTCCATCGCTCCCAGTCGGCTTTTCTTGAGATGCAAGCAGGCGCTGCTTGGACAGCAGTTCGTGGGTCGGGCGGACCTACGGTATTTAATTTCGGATTTCCATTTTATTTCATTAAGGGCATGTTGGGTACAAGCATAATGGGCCAGAATAGAGAAGAATAAGGTGTTATTTTCCTCCCGATACGGTTCCTTGTGGTACGATTATTTCCTATTATTTCATCTTATTTCACTCTTATTCCTATCTTTATCCCACCTTACCTACCTTTATTTCACCTTATTCTCCTTATTCCTATCCTCCAGCCGAATAAAGAATAAACTCTTATTCTCCTTATTCCCAATCATTATTCCTGCTTATTCTCGAACCGAACGAGTTTAGGTTGGTTAAATTGGTAGTAGGTAATCTATTTTTGGGTTTGGTGTTTAAACAGAAGGTTAAACTGAGGGTGGATTAGAAGTGTGTTTATTATATAGTAGTGGGGCCGAACATACGTCATTTGATAGGCTTCTCCTACCGGTTCAGAGGGAGAGGCAGAGTACTTTCCAGCTAGGAGGGAGGTTTCCCATTTCAAAAGCTATAGCGGCGAGAAAGGCAAGTGCAAAAGAAGAAGAAACAGACAGATGCGCCTTCATCCTGGAAGCTGGAATCGCGGGAGCAGTTAGAAGTAGAGCCAGTACGAGGGAGAGATGAGACAGATGACTCAGAGAGTGAGGAGTCAAAGTGTGGGAGTGTAGGACTCTCTACTGGAGATGTTCTCCTGTCCAACCTTTTCCTCCCGCTAGCCTCACTACTATCTGACCACCCACCCCCGACATCATCTATTTCCAAAAGAAGCAAAGGACATTTTACGTCCCTCGGGGACCGGCCTTGAAAAGGCTCTTTTGGGCGAGGGGCAACCCTGCTAACACCTGGAAATAGATGATGCCGCTACCGTCAATGAAAAATCATGTCCTCCTCACGACTCTCCCCCGATCTCATATCTTTCAAGAAAGATGGATTTTTTACGTCCCTCTTTTTGGGCGAGGTGCAACAATGCTTACCAAGAAAGATATGAGACAAAGTTGAAGCCAGGAAAGCCAAATCGCATACGATTGAAGGAGGCCAGAATTCGTGTGAACCAGAAATGAATTAACAAATATGAAGCAAGACCTACTCCCTCCCATCCCAGGAATAATTGAAGAGAGTTATCTCCAGTCACCAACATTGGCAAAAAAGTAGAAATGGATAAATAACACATAAATCGAGGGCTATGCGGATCCTCAGACATATATGAAATGGAATAAAGATGGACCAAGCTACTTATGGATGTAACCACAATTAACATCACTACGGGCGGGCTATCGCGCACGGGGTCAGAAGTGAATTAAGAGTCGGACCACGAATCGAGCGAGCTCCCCTTGCAATGATGTGGTGGTGAACCTCTCATTCGTTTTCAGCGCTCTCCGAACCGTGCGGGAAGGTTTCCCATCACACGGCTAATATGAGACAAAGTTGAAGCGTGGAGAAGTCCACATGATTCGATCCTCACTTCAAGTATTTCAAAAAATACAAGTCATATCTTTACATCATACTAAATGAATATATTTATTTAACTATGCAGGGTTTGGCGCTTGAAGACTCGATCCGGGTTGATTTTTGCTGAGTCAAAGGCATCTTAGGAGCTCCGACCTCCCAAGCTCTACATGACCCCATCGATGGGTCCCAAACTCTTCTGAGCTTCCTAGCTGACAAAGAGGACCATTAGCATCGTTTTGCGCCACCTGGGAGCCATCTGATGGTCTGAGTCAATCAGCAGCTCGGATCGAAGCTCGGTCAGCCAGGAGTTCTTCCGTATTCTTCCAAGGTGCTCCCGCCATCCCATGAAGATCGACCTCCAAAAGCAGCAACTACCATTGGATGAAGGTTTGTATCACCGTTGGATCCAGCACGTGGATCTAATCTTGCATGTCCATCGTCGAACCGTCGTCGGTCGTCTAGCACGTGACACGTGGCAAGTGGAGAAGCCCCAACCGAAGTGTGTGAGGGGTATTTTGCATCTTTTCCCATGTGCATTTTGTATTTTAGTTTTAGTCATAAAACTTCAACAAAACTTCAACTTGTAGTTCAAAACTTTTTGTAATATTTGCATTTTAAACCCTGTATTTATTTTATTCGCATTTAGGTCCAGTCCACGTCACCTCACATGAGCACACAGGTGAAGGGTGATACACTTTGCAAGGATCCCCTACATGTTTGTGGTATTATATGGTCCAAAGATTTTATATTTTAGTGTTATATTTTTTGGAAAAATTGCAAGTGTATCATGTAACTTTTTGGATATTGCAAATATGCCCTATCAATACGTTTATTATTGAATAGAGTGGGATTTTTGAATATATGTCGTTGGACTACTGTAAAGTGCTCTGGAATTCTCTGTATGATTATTTAAATTACATTTACGTCCCTACCAATACATGTAATTATATTTATTGTATTTTGATCATTAAAAGTATCATTTTACATTTAAAAATTATAGGACAATTATTTGGAGTGCTTGGATCTATTTTAAATCACAAATACTTTTCTTGAGACCATTGAAATTATTTCCCTATTTTTGAAAATATAAAAATAGTACATTTTTCTACTTTACATTTAATACAAAAAATTATAAAATCACTTCTAAAATTTCCAAAAAAATAGAGCATCTTTATTATTGTATTTTCCAATTCTAGAATAAAAAACATTTAAAATTTACAAAAGAAAAATACTAAAAAACTTATAAAAACCACTAAAAATTAATTTAAAACCCCAAAATATTAGTTTCTATTTCTTAATTTTGTTTATATTATATATTATATATCAAAATCAGTTTTAGAAAATTTTGAGGTATTTATCTATTTTAAATTCCAAAACAATCCAACCTAGTATTATAATTCCCTGTTTTGACATCTTTAATCAATTAAAAATACAAAAGACAACAAAAAATTAAAAATACCAAAAACTTATTTTACAATTTTTGATTTTATACAGTTGTAGTTATAAATAGAATACCGCATATATATCATATATATAATATTCCTATATATTACTTATATTTTTATTAATATTTATAAATAATTTAAATATTTAAAAACCTGTAAAAATAAAAATATTGTACATAAGAGTACTTTCTTGATTTCATTTATATATTTAGATCCTACATGGTAATTATATTATACAATTATATATATACTTATTACATATAAGAAAAAAAATTAAAAATTAGGAAAATATAAAAAGGAAATTAAAATTATAAAATTAAAAACAAAAAGTATAAATTAAAACTCCCAAAAAATATAAAATATTAAATGGGTTAATTGAGTATGGTCCCTGGGCATATAAGAGTATGCTCCCACCTTTCTTTCGGTAATTTTTTTAAAATGAAACCTTGAGGGCTCCTTAGAATAATAAGTGGAATATATATTTTTCAAATTTCGTATAAAACAAACGTTTCTAACATTTCCATATGAAGGGGGGCAACTTCAACAATTCTGAGACCGTTAAGATTTGACGGTCTTGATGGAGGGGATAGAAGCCTCGAATTAAGTCAAATTTTGAATGACACCATGGTGACATATTGTGATCTAAATTACATTGTGTTTCATTTTAGAAAAATAAAAAAAACATGGGAAAAAAGGTGGGAGCAGGTAAGTTATATGCTCACATGGAGTATACTCATTTTTCCTATAATAAAAACTCACAAAAATAAGAAAAAACCTACAAAATACACAGAAAAAATTGTTGCTTTTCTTTTTAGTTTGTCATTTTTTTGTGGATATCCCTGTTACTTCTTTGTGGTTCAACCCCTACACTTACGTACTATTGATGAATCTCGGATTCATCACTCTAAATCTCATTTATTAAGCTCAACTCCCTAAAAATCAACAGCATATCTGCATCTATTTCGCATAATTAGCATTTGTGCATGATTTCATAAGAATTGCATTTTAGCATTAAATTATGCATCAAATAAGAAGCCAAAAATCCAAGCCAAAGTTGACCTGTAAATAGCCTAACTTCCCCTATTTTTAACTCCTCCATGCTGACACCGCATAACCCAAAACCACATCCACTGTGTACACATCACTAACAATAATGAAAAATACAAAAAAATTCACTAACCATGTTAAGTGGACCAAAAACCCAAACCCTAGTTTCAGGATTTTCAGACTAAAAGCCACATATCTTCCCCATCCAGTGTCCGATTTGATCCTACTCACTTTTGAACTAATGCACATTCAATTACCTTCAAAACAAGACCAAGTTCAAGTGAATCGGAGCTCGTACGTGAAAGTTGGGTTTTGGGCCTCTTTTGTACATTGTATATTTTCGCGGTTTCTGACCTATATTTTATATATATATTTTCTTTATTAATAAAAATCCAAAAAAAGTGGATTAAGGTGTCTTTTATTTATCTTTGATTTTTCCATATTTTTCCAGATTTTTTATCTTGTTTAAAAATGACAAAAAAATTAGAAAACCCAAAAATCAAGGTATTCTATGTATATGGGATACCCAAAAAATTCACTTTTTACATTTGATCGATTTTGGCTTTGATGTCTTCATAAAAGTTGTAGATATCGTCGAGACGAGCATTTTTTGTGAAGGAACTTTTTTGATCAGAGGTCATTTGCTATTTTTTATTGATTTTACAAAGGATTTATTCGCGGATTTTTCTGGTGCTGACACGTGGCTACCCCGAAGGCCGCCACGTGTCAGCGGTTTTTAGGCTTTTCTTTGTTAGTTTTTATAAAAAATAAAATAAAAAAATAAAATAAAAATAAAAAATATATTAAATACCACGCACGTGCCACCCCCGCACGCGCACTGCACGTGCGCGCCCAGTCCCTCACGCCCTCGCCACGTGGCGTAATCGCGGTCGTTCGATCTCGGCCGATCGAACGGCCGCTGGCCTTCGTCTTCCCCAAACTTCCGCCGCGTCTCTCGCATCACCCTTGACCTCCCAGTGCCGCCTCCGCTTTCTCCGCAACTCCCTCCGAGATCTCCGGCTGCCCTACCCCATCGCCGACCCTATTTAAAAGCCTCGACCCTCCCCTCGATGCTTCATCCGCCGAGAGCTTCTGATCGAGGAGGCGACGGTGACAGGGCCCCTCCTCCTTCTTCTTGGCGAGGTCCGAGGCCCAGGTCTCGTCGCAGTGCGGCCACGCCGCCTTTCTGCCGAGCTCCGCCTCGGCGTCGAGCCTACGTCCGCTTCATCGACCGACAACCTCCGCACACCGCTACACCATCGCCATACCTCTCCGCCAACTCCGGCTCCATAAACATCGATTCCAGCCCCGACTTCTCTTCCATCGTTCTTCACCGACAAAACCACCGTCCGCGCCACGCGCTCCTCCGACGTTCTTCATCGACACCTCCATCCAGCAGCTACTCTGCCTCGACGCCATCTTCCCCGATGACCTTCCGCGCCTCGCCTCGGTCGGCTCCTCCGCAGCACCTTCAACCCGCCTCCGCCGTCTGGAGCTCCTTCGACTACGCTGCCCCCGCCTTCGCAACTCCACCCGACAAGCTCCACCGCCCTTCGTCTCCACCGCATCAGCCAGGTGCTCCACCCCAGCCTTCACAGCCTTGGCCGGAAGAAGGCTCCCCCTCCGCCTCGCCAAACCGCCAGCGGCCGGGCTCGGAGCCCGAGGCCCTCCGCGCACGTGCGAGGCACGTGCGCTCGGAGGGAACTTCACCAACCCACGGGTCACGTGCTCAGCACGTGACCGCGTGGTCAAATTGCAGATCGCCCCCCGGGTCCTTCTCCATATTGCCGCCAACCCCCCGCCTCCAGAGGGCACGTGCCACTCTGGGTAATTTGCACTCTCGCCCACATAATCTAGGTAATTGAACTGAGGCCCCCCAACTGCATATTTCTTCATTGTATTTATTTATTTACATTTGCATTTGTACCCCTGCGTCTCCCCGTAACTTTGGACCTCTTTATTCCATCATTTTATTTATCTAAAAATTGCATGATGTTCCTCACTCAATTCTCTACAGTTTGACTCATTGTGGTTATTTTTGTGATTAGTGGTTAATTAATTATCGATTATTCTGTGGAAAATTGTGAATTTTTCCCAATTCACTCTCTAAAATTTCTAGTTGATTAACCGTGACTCTAAAAATCCCTGAAAAATCACATATTGTAGAGAAAATTCTGATCCACATTGTGCCCAAAAATCTTTGCATTTGCATGCATCATTTGCCCTGTACAAATCATTTTGCGCATTTCACTATTTGATTTTTTAATAGGTATTAGATCTCACATTTTTGAGGGTTAGGATTTTTCTGAGATCAATCACCTAGTGATAGATCTTAGATAATTTTGGTCATCGAAAATAAGTAGGTTTGATATTTATTATAATTAAATATAAAAATTCATTTTGTTTGCATTTAAAAATCCATAAAAAATTCATTTTGCATCCGAAAATTCCAAAAAAATTACAGTGCATCCATTTCATCATAATCTACATTGTGGCCAATTTACATGTTTTTCGGACATTGTTTGATTGAAATTTACATTTTAGTCCCTAAGGTAGGCCAAAATTGCATCTTGCATCCCTCATTTGCATTAAAAAATTCCAAAAAAAAGACCGCCTTGAAAACCGAACTCGAAATTGGATAGACACAACTCTAGGTTGTTCCTTTGCCTCCTTGTGATCGACCTTGGGACTTGCCCACGTAAAATAAACATAAAACCACTGATTAAAATTAATTACAAATTTGTGGTTATTCTCTTGATTGTTTCCGATCGCCGCCTACAACAAACCACTTTTATAATTTTACGCACTTCACGATAACAACAACTCTTAACGCGGCATTTTCGGGCTCGTCAGATGGCGCCGTTGTCGGGGAAGCAAACGGCTTAGTTTTGTGTTTTGAAAATTTTTCGCTCGGTTTTCCGCATTCGGGTAGTCTGACCCCCGAATTTTTCATTGTGAATACCATTTTATTTCCAGCATTTATTTTTCAGCATTTATTTCGCTTATCTATTTTTGAGTCACTCTCTTACACATATCTCTCTTATTTTTCTTGCGAGGTACCCGGCATACGTGAAGCAGTTTTCAAGAAACCGACGATCTTCACCGACATCCGAGAAAGCCGCAATTAATCTAAGATCGAGTCGAGTCGTGAGAGAGCGTAGAGTCTAGGTTTTCAATTTCTGCAATTTTATTTACCTGCTCATTTACAGCGGTGTCCGTTTGGACTCTCGCGCATGTAAAAAAGACCTTGAACTTTTTCTGTGGTGTGTCGTGACCTGTTTCACTCTCCGGTGAGGGTGGGGCCCGACTTGAGTGGCGATTAGGATAGACCTGCACATACGGCTCTCAGAGCATTTTTTTCTTTCTGATTGTACTCGTAGGATCTTAGGCCACACTGCACTTTAATCAAGACGCACATAGATCGTTCAACTTAGCCAAATTTAACTCAATTCTTCCCGCTAATAGAACTCTCTGTTTAGGTGCGATTTTTATCGGCTTGCACGCATATAGAATAATTTTTAAAATTCTGTCTAGCATCCCACATGGAGATTGCGAGGAGGCACTGTAAGTCTTCTAACTGAGCATTCATCATAGTTTTCCGCGTGCATCGGCCTTTCCCGACTTTCTCACTCTTGTTTTATCACATAAATCTAAAGGACATTGGGACTGGACGGTAGACGTATATTTGTGCTCATCTAAATTCTTCAGTGATCACCTAATTAAAATTGGGACTGCTAAATATAGCCGATCAAAATAACCCATAAAATCAAGAATTTCTGTGGGAGAGCAACCCCGACCTTGTATGTTTCTATTTTTCTAAGTGAGCGAGAGACGACACTTAAGGCTAGAGCCCAAATCCGAAATTTCAGCTCGCTAAATTCCTGCCAAGATTGATTTATCACCAACTAAAATTGAAAAGATAATAGCCGAACTCTTACGGCTTCATTGTGTGCGTTGGTGAACCCAGGGTTTGAATTGTGTTTGCATTAGTGTGCGTGAACCGATTTCAAGATCAATAGCCGCACATTTGATTTTTCTTGACTATCCCGTGCAATCATCCTCTCGCCTCTCTTGATTTAAAATTCACCATGGAATTCTTGTCCAATAACTCTTGCATACCCAACCCCTCATTCCTTTTAGCTCTTTCAAAAATAGCCGAACGTTTATCCGAGAATCCATCAGAGCTATACTATGAAAATGAATTCGCATCGGTTAGACCCAAAACACCTCCCCCTCAACCACCAATAAATCCATCTCCTTTTACTAATCCGACCTGTTTCATGAATGACAACCCTTTGTATTCAGAGCAGACAATCCAACAAATGATTGAGGACTCTACTTCTTCATTTAATCCTCTTTACGTTGATCATACAATTCATCCCTCATATTCGGTAAATGTCAATCCATCATTCATGGGAGAAGATAACCACATGATCGAATTGAACACTTCTTCACCTCTTCCATCAATCTCGAACACCAAAGAAAAATCATTACCTTGGATTGAACATAATAACCCCCTCTTCACTCATACAGAGGATTAGGCCGACCACATAAGATCACAACTCCCCTTGGACCAACTCCACTTACCTAGACCATATGAGCAGCCACCTTCCATGATTATTGAGGAGATACTTTCAGAAAATGATGATCGTACATCGGACATTTTTAGAGATCCCTCTCCTAGTACATATAGAAAAATGGAAGAAGGCATTGAATTACAAAAACATACCCCAACTGCTCCCATACTTGGCCAAGAAGAGATTTTGGAGAATATTTTAAGGATGAATAAGAAATTTGATTTAATGGAGGATAAATTTCAAGAACTTGCCGATCGATTAATCTCTGGTAGCTCGGATATAAAAATGAATGAGGAAATGATTGGATCTAAGATTGAAAATTTTGAGGATATTCAGGGACCTAGGGATTATTCTGACAATTTCACTTCTACATATTACTGCCCTAGAAATGACTATGCCGCAGACTATCGCTCTGAATATCAAAGCCCCTTTTCATCTGAAGAACACACCACACCCCCACACCACCTAGAAAATACCAAAAAATGGAAATATTTGAAAACCACAAAAAAATTGAAAATTTAGAAAATTTCATAAAAATTGTGACTGAAGACGATCTGAGGAATTTGGATCCAACTATACGGGAAGCATTAGGAAAGACATTGATTTTTGAACTTCCCTTTCTACAAGCCATTGAACACTTTCCCGATCTTAAAGGATTTGTGATAGACAAATTAACGATGAAGAAATCGGGCAGGATTAGAACAAAGACCGAGAGACATATCTTGTCAATGGCCTCCTCCTTGGTATTGAGAAGAAAAACCAAGAGCCGCATAGTAAAGCGGTTGCCCAGATTTGACTGTAAAATCAAAGACACAATCTTCACCCATGCTCGGATTGATGACGACGCACCGATCAATATCCTTCCGACCTCTGTATTTCACGAACTCAAACTCGGACCGATTCGGAAGTTTGAGAGATCATTCAATTGGCGGACCGATCGATAAAACGACCGAGAGGAACCATTTCTGTCATCATGAAATTCCAAGGTGCTCCGCTCAAAGTAGAATTCACAATCATTGATATTGAGCATCAAGGAGAATTCACCCAGTCTCCAATCATTCTCGGAAAGCCGTTCTTGGCATTGGCCAAGGCGAGTATTGATTGTGAGACTCGGGAAATCAATTTCACAGCATTGGAAGCACTTAGATCTGACCATGTCTTTGAGGAACCACGATCTCCTGAGGCAACCCACGAAGTCCTCGACAACCGTAACCATGAAGCGGTAGAAGAGCCCTACCCCGCAGCCACACCTGAGATAGCGGTTGTTGATGAGACTACTGGTTTAGAAAATCTCCCCCCTGCTCCATTCCCATCCGCTCTCACCAGGGAGAATCATGTATATGAATCATATGATCCGGAGACTTATGCATGGGCACACCCTGGGTCAACCTACTCTGACTACATGGATTACATCAACTCGACTCAGGAATGCACCAACATCGAATCAATGGAGAAAGAACATGCAGAGACTCTCCCCAATATTCAAATATCCGAGGATCTCAAAATAGACAAATATTTCTACTACGATCCTGAGACATATGCATGGTCACACCCGGGAGCAACATTCTCTGAATATCTTGACCAAATCATCCCAAATCGAGAGTGCTCAAACATACGGGAGACTAAGAGCAAGCACACAGACCAAACACCAATCAAGGAGAATTTCAATGGCTATTCATCTGGATACTCAAGTGAACCGACACCTTCACGACGAAATAAAAAGAGAGTCACCTTTGACCTTTCGGAAGAGGAATAAGTTGATAATCCCTCATCAGGTCCGGAAAAGATGGTCTACATGAGTGAAGTCTGTTCGGCAGTCCTAAAGCCATATCTTCGTAAGGATCCAAAATTCAATCCTCATTGGACAACTCCCGTTCCTAACTACTACTCATCCAAAGCTGATGCTCCTGCCCTCTTCAAGTACAATGGAATTCTTTCGTATGAGCTAACTGAGACCGGTGCTTCTGAGCTATCATTTGAGGACAAATTGATTGACCCCAAGAAGGAACGAATTCTGAGGAAACAATTAAAGAAACAAAGAGATATGCAAACTTGAAGTATGTCCACTTTGAAATACTACTCCTCTGAGGATAACTCTGATGACGGATATCTTTCATCTGACTCAAACACTTCATCTATTATCCATCGTGATTTTTCTGAGGATAACTCTGATCATAGTTGGGAATCATATGCCTCATCTCCATCGCGTCATTATGATCTCCCACCGCAGGCTCACAAGAAGATCAGCCGAAAACCGCCTTAATCATTCGGCTACTCACCCTCCATCCCGACCACATCGGTCTCCTTGTACAGTTTCTTCCTCTACTTAGGCCAAGGCCTAAGTATAGGGGGGACCGATGCCATCTGTTTATACCATCCTTCTCATTCTCCCGACCGCTCCATTTCCACCCTTCTTCCATACTTAGGCTGTCCAGAGCCTAAGTATAGGGGGAACCGACACCCACCTGTATATACTCTCCTCGTCCACATATCATGACCGCCTCTTTTCCGCTCTACTTCCTAACCCGTTGTATATAAATTTTTAACCCTCTTACGCTTAGCCCGAGCTATGTCTTCATTACGCTTTTTGTGCTCTGAGGACACAGCACTCGCTAAGTATAGGGGGGGTCTGTATATATACTTTGTATATTTTACCCATATCTCGTACTTTCGCGTAAGTCTATATGTATTTACGGGGTGGGTACTAACTTGAAAAAGAAGAAGAAGAAGAAGGCTTCTTATTCCATTTTCTGCATATAAATCCCTTGCATAAAACAAAACAAAAAAAATCAAAAAAAAATTGCCTGCATTGCACCCACCTGCACTTCATCCAACCTCACATGCATATGCATCTGTGAAAAGTCATTGGGTTCTGAACCGAGTTATGAGTAGAAACCGAGAGTGGTCTGGACTTGACCTTAATCCACCTAATTTTCAGAGAAACTTCACCGAGAAATAGGATTTTAAGAGCTTCAGGTCTTTTGACTTAATTCTTTAAGTTCCACATGACAATGTGCAGCGTTTGACTCTTAGTGTCTAACCTGATCTCTTCATTCTGGGTACAACTCTGGAATAGGGAATTAATTTGTACTCTCGCACTATGCACTTAGCTCAACCCAGACGGGATGTTGGAAGACTATGTGAGTCTCTTTTCTGGTAGCGTGGAAATCTAAAGACCGGAGTACGGGTTGAAATAAAGCTTCGGAAAAGGGATGGACGGCTGGGCACAATTTTTTCTAAGACCCCAAAAAATGTACGGAATAAAAAGATGCTATATCCGTAGGGGCAAAACAAGATCCAAGCAGAACAACCAAAAATTCCAAATACAAAGAAGCATTCTACTAAATAAAAATTCGACCAAAAAGGTCCAAGCTTCAAGAAACCTGCAGATCTTGGTGGAGACTTGGCTACACTGGCCAACTTCACAAGGAGAGGTGACTACACTGGCCACCTCCTCCAGTTCTTTTCTCTTTCTTCTAACTTCTCCCCCATTTCGATTGTGAACACAGCACGACAGACCTTAGAAGGAAATACCTGACTCCCCGAGGACGAGTTACTGGAGAGGAGAGGAGCATGGTAGTCCGGCATTCTGGATGGGAAGAGCTAAAACCCTTCACACACACGAGTCGGTTATTCAATGTTCATAGGGTATACTTTGGGAAAAGGATTGATCTAAGATGACTTCTGAGCCGAAACTGTAACAATGATGTGTAGAACATGAGGGCTGTTAATTTTAAAATTCTAAGTCTCACAGAAGTTCCACTACACTATTAATCCAAAGGTCGAGTTTAGTTTCATTCTCACCTTCAGCTCATGGTCTTGGTATGGAACCCAGTCTCATTTCACTTCATGGCGTCTTTTTGATGCTCAGGGACGAGCATGGTTTAAGTATAGGGGGATGATGAATCTCGGATTCATCACTCTAAATCTCATTTATTAAGCTCAACTCCCTAAAAATCAACAGCATATTTGCATCTATTTCGCATAATTAGCATTTGTGTATGATTTCTTAAGAATTGCATTTTAGCATTAAATTCTGCATCAAATAAGAAGCCAAAAATCCAAGCCAAAGTTGACCTGTAAATAGCCTAACTTCCCCTATTTTTAACTCCTCCATGCTGACACCGCATAACCCAAAACTACATCCACTGTGTACACATCACTAACAATAATGAAAAATACAAAAAAATTCACTAACCCTGTTAAGTGGACCAAAAACCCAAACCCTAGTTTCAGGATTTCCGGACTAAAAGCCACATATCTTCCCCATCCAGTGTCCGATTTGATCCTACTCACTTTTGAACTAATGCACATTCAATTACCTTCAAAACAAGATCAAGTTCAAGTGAATCGGAGCTCGTACGTGAAAGTTGGATTTTGGGCCTCTTTTGTACATTGTATATTTTCGCGGTTTCTGACCTATATTTTATGTATATATTTTCTTTATTAATAAAAATCCAAAAAATTAGATTAAGGTGTTTTTTTTATTTATCTTTGATTTTTCCATATTTTTCCAGATTTTTTATCTTGTTTAAAAATGACAAAAAATTGGAAAACCCAAAAATCAAGGTATTCTATGTATATGGGATACCCCAAAAATTCACTTTTTACATTTGACCGATTTTGGCTTTGATGTCTTCATGAAAGTTGTAGATCTCGTCGAGACGAGCATTTTTCGTGAAGGAACTTTTTCGATCAGAGGTCATTTTCTATTTTTTATCGATTTTACAA
The DNA here is from genome assembly GCA_037367405.1 of Ottelia alismoides. Classification (NCBI taxonomy): domain Eukaryota; kingdom Viridiplantae; phylum Streptophyta; class Magnoliopsida; order Alismatales; family Hydrocharitaceae; genus Ottelia; species Ottelia alismoides. Next base: position 85,672 of record JAZKJV010002040.1, on the reverse strand, counting down.
AGGATTTATTCGCGGATTTTTCTGGTGCTGACACGTGGCTGCCCCAGAGGCCGCCACGTGTCAGCGGTTTTTGGGCTTTTCTTTATTAGTTTTTATAAAAAATAAAATAAAAAAATAAAATAAAAATAAAAAAATATTAAATACCACACACGTGCAGCGCACGTGCCACCCCCGCACGCGCACTGCACGTGCGCGCCCAGTCCCTCACGCCCTCGCCACGTGGCGTAATCGCGGCCGTTCGATCTCGGCCGATCGAACGGCCGCTGGCCTTCATCTTCCCCAAACTACCGCCGCGTCTCTCCCATCACCCTTGACCTCCCAGCGCCGCCTCCGCTTTCTCCGCAACTCCCTCCGAGATCTCCGGCTGCCCTACCCCATCGCCGACCCTATTTAAAAGCCTCGACCCTCCCCTCGATGCTTCATCTGTCGAGAGCTTCTGATCGAGGAGGCGGTGGTGACAGGGCCCCTGCTCCTTCTTCTTGGCGAGGTCCGAGGCCCAGGTCTCGTCGCAGTGCGGCCACGCCGCCTTTCTGCCCAGCTCCGCCTTGGCGTCGAGCCTACGTCCGCTTCATCGACCAACAACCTCCGCACACCGCTACACCATCGCCATACCTCTCCGCCAATCTGGCTCCATCAACATCGATTCCAGCCCCGACTTCTCTTCTATCGTTCTTCACCGACAAAACCACCGTCCGCGCCACGCGCTCCTCCGACGTTCTTCATCGACACCTCCGTCCAGCAGCTACTCAGCCTCGACGCCATCTTCCCCGACGACCTTCCGCGCCTCGCCTCGGCCGGCTCCTCCGCAGCAGCTTCAACCTGCCTCCGCCGTCTGGAGCTCCTTCGACTACGCCGCCCCCGCCTTCGCAACTCCACCCGACAAGCTCCACCGCCCTTCGTCTCCACCGCATCAGCCAGGTGCTCCACCCCAGCCTTCACAGCCTTGGCCGGAAGAAGGCTCCCCCTCCGCCTTGCCAAACCGCCAGCGGCCGGGCTCGGAGCCCGAGGCCCTCCACGCACGTGCGAGGCACGTGCGCTCGGAGGGAACTTCACCAACCCACGGGTCACGTGCTCAGCACGTGACCGCGTGGTCAAATTGTAGATCGCCCTCCGGGTCCTTCTCCACGTTGCCGCCAACCCCCCGCCTCCAGAGGGCACGTGCCACGCACGTGCCACTCTGGGTAATTTGCACTCTCGCCCATATAATCTAGGTAATTGCACTGAGGCCCCCCTACTGCATATTTCTTCATTGTATTTATTTATTTACATTTGCATTTGTACCCCTGTGTCTCCCCGTAACTTTGGACCTCTTTATTCCATCATTTTATTTATCTAAAAATTGCATGATGTTCCTCACTCAATTCTCTACAGTTTGACTCATTGTGGTTATTTTTGTGATTAGTGGTTAATTAATTATCTTTTATTCTATGGAAAATTGTGAATTTTGCCCAATTCGCTCTCTAAAATTTCTAGTTGATTAACCGTGACTCTAAAAATCCCTGAATAATCACATATTGTAGAGAAAATTTTGATCCACATTGTGCCCAAAAATCTTTGCATTTGCATGCATCATTTGCCCTGTACAAATCATTTTGCGCATTTCACTATTTGATTTTTAATAGGTATTAGATCTCACATTTTTTAGGGTTAGGATTTTTCTGAGATCAATCACCTAGTGATAGATCTTAGGTAATTTTGGTCATCGAAAATAAATAGGTTTGATATTTATTATAATTAAATATAAAAATTCATTTTGTTTGCATTTAAAAATCCATAAAAAATTCATTTTGCATCTGAAAATTCCAAAAAAATTACAATGCATCCATTTCATCATAATCTACATTGTGGCCAATTTACATATTTTTCGGACATTGTTTGATTGAAATTTACATTTTAGTCCCTAAAGTAGGCCAAAATTGCATCTTGCATCCCTCATTTGCATTAGAAAATTGAAAAAAAAAAGACCACCTCGAAAACCGAACTCGAAATTGGATAGGCACAACTCTAGGTTGTTCCTTTGCCTCCTTGTGATCGACCTTGGGACTTGCCCAAGTAAAATAAACATAAAAACCACTGGATTAAAATTAATTACAAAATTGTGGTTATTCTCTTGACTGTTTCCGATCACCGCCTACAACGAACCACTTTTATAATTTTACGCACTTCACGATAACAACAACTCTTAACGCGGCGTTTCCGGGCTCGTCAACTATATGTACTATTTTGTATGGCATAATAAATTTTAGCTCACATTTATACATTGTTGATATCCGAGAGCCGAGAGAGCAGTCAACACAGTGATTGCCAGGCTCAACTTGACGGGCATCGCAAACACTCTAAGATTAGGCATTAGGATCCCTCCATGATCCATTGACCATCAATGGAATAGACTCCGGCTTGTCGAAGCTCCTCCTGAGCTCCACTACCTTCAACTCTCATACAGGAAGAACACTAGAGCGTTCCACGCGGTGTGATATTAACCCTTTATACGCGAAGGGGCAAGAATTTTTCATGCACTCTTGTGCTTCAGTGGTTCACTTATGTAGCCATCGTTAGGGAGCTACTTCAAAGTGATAAATAGTTTTCTTAATTACATTTTAGTCCCTCTAAGAATTTTTTGATATTAAAACTTGAATATTTGCTTGTGATTAAGTCCCTGCAATTTTAAAATTTCATAACTTACACATTTTCAATCCTATTTGGTTGGATTTTTATGGAAGGATTTTATCAAATAACCTCATTTTGTATAATTTCCTAAAAGTATCTTCTATTTTTAGTATTTATTATTGTAATTTATACCTTTTACTTCTTAAATTCATTGCACTTAATATAATGAATGAGTTATTAGAAAATTAGGACTTGTGCCTCAAACTAGGTACATAATACTCTCATAATTTTTGAAAATTGCAACATGTATTAAAAATAAAAGAGAAAAGGGATCCTACACCCGGGGGTGTAGGTAACTACCTACACCGGAGTCATTTTTTATATATTTTTTTGTCTTTTTGAAATAAAATTTTGGGTAATTAGATCACTATATATCACCATGGTGTCATTCCAATTTCAACTTAATTTGAGACTTCTACGAAGTCCATCAAGATCATCAAATCTTAACGGTTTATAATTGCTGAAAATGACCCATTCTAGATGAACATGTTAGGAATGTTTGTTTTACGTGAAACTGCCCTTAATATATTAAGTAAATCCCCCAATATTTTTTTCAAAAAAAATAAAAAATAATGAGAAAAAGGTCGGGTGCAGGGAGTTACCTACACCCTCGGGTGCAGGCTCCCGGCTCCCAAAATATAAATAGGGTTTCTTGGAATATTAATAAAAATATACTCAAAACCTCATAAAAGAAAACTTCATAGTATTTTACTACATACTTAGAGTTACAATGTTTGGTTAATATGTTTATTATTGTTAACTATTTTTAGAAATGACAAACCTTAGAAAGTAAAAAGAGATATAGAAAATGACTAGAAATTGTATTGTTCTGATAAAAATCCTAAAAATTCATGTTGTATCCCCCCTCAACCAGAAGTATATTCCCTCCAAAGTTCATTTCATATTTCATGTTTTCAATCTATAAATATAAAAAACTTAAAAAACTTAGACATATTCTTTAAAAATAGACAAAACTCGAAGGTTATAGGAAAGCCAACATATCTACTCCTTATTCCACATGTTATCCAAATAATAACACCTTAAGTATATATTTATCATCCTTTGCTATTTATCCCTTATTTTTATCTTTTAATTATGTTTATTTAGATTATTTTCAATTTTTATATTTTATAAAATCAAAAAATATGAAAATAAAAACTCTTCCAACATAATATAAAATATAAAAAGGAAAATATTTTTTCCTTCTTCTACCTCTATTTACAACATTGGAAAAAAACCAATACCTCCAAATAAGACATATATTTAAAACACGTTTATTAAAGTAAAAAGAGAAATTCAAAACTAGTAAACTATAACTATTTAAAAAATAGGAGTATAAATAAAAAATGTAAATTGACATAAATAAGGGTATTAACATACCTATACAAATCACAAACACATTAAAAAGCAAAAAATACCTAACCTATGGGATTGCAATCACTTAGAAAACATGACTAATTAAGTAATTGAACCTACATACTCCCTCACATCATACTATGATACAATGTTTAAAAAATCAAACCGGAGACTGAACCAGAAACCTTGCTGAAAAGGTCGGATCAGGTTGAACCACGAAAATGAACCGATTCAACCATATGATGACATCATCGTTATTAAAAAATAGATTGAACCGAACTGATGGGAAAGATATGGTTGAATCGAGAAATTGAACCACAATGGATTAATTTGTGTATAAAATACATACTCATATACAATTGAAATAGATGTAAATTACATAGCTAATATATCTTATAGTATAGGAAAAATATATTTTTATTGTGCAAAATTAAATATTATACATATTGATATTTTATAATATTTAAATAATATGCTCATTAAAAAACAACAATTTAAGTTGTACTTAAATTCCATATAATACAATAGCTTGTAGTGGATTAGTTGGTTAGACGTTTGATATGTATTGTTGAAGGTCATGAGTTCAATTAGCAATAATGACATTTATTTTAAATGAATTTAAAATAATTGTGATTCAATTTCGATTGTACCAGATTAAATTGGATTTGAACAAGTCAATTAAGTTGGTGATTGGACCAAAAATTTAACATTCGGACTGAACCGATGCAAACTGATTAATCAAACCAATCTTTAACGATTAAATCAGATGTGCCATCCACACATTTTTAGAAGTATTATATTCCTAAACACACACACAACCCCCTTATAAACTCGTAACTATGCACATGTCCTGATTATTATGAACTATTAGCATATGCATACTTATGCTACTAAAATGTTAATTGTACATCTTAAAACCATGTAATACAAATAGAGGACTCCATGTTCGGGGTTAGAACGCTGAGTAACCCCTGCTTACGGAAATGCATGGGAGGAAACCAACGATCTCCTAACCAAGATGGAAGACAACTAAATAGCTATCGCAAGCAATATGAGCAAACAAATCACAAACAACAAGCAACCACAAGGCACACAATGATTTTTACGTGAAAACCCCCAAAATGAAAGGGTGAGGAATTAACCACGGGGCCTTCTTGACCCAAATCACTCCACTATAGTTGGTGATATGTCTTATCTTCTCAAAATAGCACACAAGATAAGACCTCTTGTTTGCATATCAACAAAGCAACATCACAACACAAGAATAATGAGAGGATAAGGAGAGAAATCATCCAAGGAAGAACCAAATCCACAACCCCCTTCCAAAAAGAGTTATTTTGTTGTGTCTTCTTCCATCTCCTACACTTTCGTACAAACCAAGCACCACGTGAGGAGGAGAAAATCCATCGGAAACCTTCATCGGAACACGCACAAATGATTGGAGTAGAGTAAGGGCACACCAAGAGGATGCCCTAACTTTTCTCTTACTTTTTCTTCTCTCGACTCAATGGGTTCTGCACTTTGGATAACATACCAAAAGAAGTCTCCAAGGCAAGTGGAAACCTCCATAAATGATGGGAACATATTTTCACACTTGTAGTCCGCTACCTGTTACAACACGAACGCCATAGCAGGTCACCTAATATGATTCCAGAGACCCAACTATTATGGCATGAATGCTATAGTAAGTCACCTACTATGCTTCCAAAGGCCAGGTTAACCTGACATACTATAACGCTAGCTGCTTTTGCTCCACCTCGCTACAAAAAAGGCACGATTAACGTGCACGGGTTAGCTTGCACCTGATGAGCACATGTGCTCGCCCCATGTGGGCGAACACTTGGATCACACAAAGTGCTCACTGGTATTCTCACCAATTTGAGAGTTGAGGCACACGTCTTGTGGGCACGTGTGAAAAGTCACACGAGCACCGACAAGACACTGGGCAAGCAATCAAGTGTGCTCGCCAGCGATTGTAAACAGAACATATGCCTGATTCCAGAGCTCATTTTGTATGCAATATCCTCCCCTAAATCCCTCTTTGGCAATTTTTGATGTTGTTCCACCGTTGCTGACGAGTCTTCGGCGCCTCCCTCTAGCCCATATCTCCTTTCTTGAGGTATTTCAGCGACTCCTCTCATTTGTTTTTAGTTTTTATTTCATATTTATGGAGAAACGATGGATTTTAGATTTACATGATTTTGCTATTTTTCACCAATCTATGTTAGATTTTAGGTTATATGTTATTTTTTGATTATGTGATCATTAGTTTAATATTTATTTGATGTTTGATTTGATTTCCGATTATATATGATTTATAAATACAAGTTGTATGTGTGTGTTGAAATGTTGGTGTTAATATGTGATCTTTGTTCTTTAATCTATACAATTAGTTAATGATGGATTTTTTGTTTTATGTATGTATTTTCTTTATTATGCAATGTATTTGTTTGGAGAAATGACTAAGAGAAAAAGTAGATGTTCAATATAAGTATGTTCATGTGTAACGATGTGTGTGTTGGTGTGTGTATGAATGTGTGTTTCTGTTGTGGTGTGTGTGTTGGTGTCTGTATGCGAGTGTAGGTATATGTGTAGGTGTATGAGTGTGTGTGTGTGTATGTTTCTGTACGTGTGTTGATGTGTGCATTGGTCCCTTACAATGCTCTTCTGATCCCTTACAATGCTTTGATACCCATCTTTTGGAGGAGAGACAAGAGTGAATTTTGAGAGTAGATCTTTCCCTTAGAGGTCGAAAGGAGGATGGGTCGTGCGACTCCATCAAATGATGATGTTGAAGATAAGGTTTTTGTTAATATGTGTGAGAGAACATTCTGCTGTGAAGAGCACTTTATGAGGACCATTTCCTCTTTCATGCCAATAGTGCAGATCTATATTGAAGGCTCTTTTGATATTTTTGAGTATATCAATATTCTTACCTCTGTGAGGAACAATACAAGCGCCTTAGGTAGAAGAGACTAAGAAAAATTAATGTACTTTCACGAGGCCTACAATCTATCTTCTAGAACATCTTTGTTGTTGAAGTTCATGGAACAACTTATATCCATTTATACTGGAAGGATAATAATAGTTTTTGATGGTTACATCCAGACTTATTGGAGTTATTATCGGAGAGAGTATAGGTGGTTAGATATGGATTGTAGTAGAAGAAAGGTCCTTGATTGCTTGTGGTATTACACAACTTCTTTGTCTCATTTTTTTGTTAATATTCGAAATGTATAGTTTTTTCTATCCAAAACTGAGCCATGCATCGGACGTCACTTTAATTATGCAAGTTGTTATGCTGAAGCTCTTTATGTTCAGATTCCCACAAATCTATTGGGTTGGCATAGCTCATCTGGATCCTCAATAGAAGGGGTTCCGAGGGGCGATGAAAATCCGAACTTCCATTTCATAGGGGGATGCAATATTCCTTGGATTGATAATCACTTGTAAGGATTTAGAATGGTTGACATGACCCACAAAACTTTGAAGGCACAAACTTTTATTTTGCAAGAGTTATCCTTATCTGTTGCTTCTGCGGATGTGGACTTCCTGGGAATCAGGACTGTTGTGATCTCAAGAGTTTTCAAGCTGCGGTAATTGATTGAGGCACCTGATTTCATTTGGGCTCCCAGACTTCGGTGGTAAACGGTGGCGCATCTTCAGATTCAGCGAATTGAAAAAGAATTCTGTGCAATGCATCATTATCACATGCTGCCAAAAAAAATAAAAGGAGGACTGGAATTATCACATACATCATTATCACATGTTCATGCATAATATAATTTCATTTTTGGGTTTTTTATATGTTGAGGTGGCTAAAATTATATTAGGCGATGTTGTATGATGTCAATATGAAGCTGTATATGCAAATGTGTATACATGAATTTGCTTATGGGTGGGGAGATGGAAGTATGTTCCTACAATTATGTAGGTATCTGGGTGTCTATACATGATCATCTCAAGAAAAAGTTATGAGGCCAAGTGATGAATCTTCATTTTATCACCTTTATTCTTTCATTTTGACCACTAAACCTAGCTAAATGCATGTAAATAATATTATTTTGCATAAACTAACCTCTATTATTTATTGTGTAAAAAATGTATAAAACACTACATTTAAAGCCAAAATAAAAGAATAAAGAAAAGAAAAGAAAAAAATGGAATACCATAGATATTGATTGCCCCCAAACCCCGAGACCTAGGCATCGGGATGACTGGATCGATAAGGAATAAAGTAGGGAGGAGATAAGAGCCAATAGATACAATAAATCCTAATTTTTCATTCATCAATAAGTCCAATTTGGGATCTATTTTATTCTTTATTATTCATACATCAAATTAATAAACTTTATACATGAAAGTTGTAGAGAAAAATGCATAGAAAAATAAAATTTTATTTCATGTAAAAATAATGCACAATATGCTTTATACATTCAAACTAAAAAGTCAAAATCCAAACTTCACAGACCTATATCTTCTCCACGTGAGTTCAAAATCCATCAAAATCATCTTTAATTATATAGAACTTTTAATTGTCTATTTAATGAAGCTTATTTCATTTAATTTGGAGTTAAGATGTAAAAGTTAGGTTTTGGAACCCAATTGTATAGTATACTTAAATAAAATAATCATTTACTTATTCTTTATATTCTTCATACTTCTCTGTTGTTATAATTATTAAAATATATGTATAATATATGTACACAATTAGAAGAAAGAAAATTCAAAAAATATAATAAAATAAATAAGTGTATAAAAATATATAGATAAATTATATATACATATACCTATATAACAAATACATATATTTAATTAAGTGTACATATTATTTCAGAAAATTTAAAAAATATATTTACGTATTTTAAAAAAGCTATAAATACATAAATTATGTACATAAAATAAAAATAAAATACATACTATATAGGTAAATAAACCTATATTAATACTTGTAAAAACAAACACATAATAAATTAACTTGTAAAAATAAATAAAAATCATAATAAAATACCATATAAAACAATAAACAACTTTTATGTTTTAAGTCTTAATCAATAAAATCTAGATATATTTTTGTTTTAAATTATTTCTTCTTATTTTTGTTATTTTGTTGTGTTGTGACCCATGTGGACCAATAAGGCCGAGTTCGGGTTGACCCCAATCAACTCCTCGCCCCTAAGCTTTTCCATACTACTTTAAACTAAGCATCAACTTATCTTCTGTACAGAGAACAACTCACCAGATCAAAGCCAACTTTATAACTCTGCAGGGAACACCATCTTTGAAAGGCAATATTTCCAGCAAAGAAGATGAAGATCATGACGTGTAACTCAAAGTTTTAAAAAAAACCAAAACCAACGTTTAGATAAATGGAGATGCGGGGTATCGATCCCCGTACCTCTCGCAAGGCGAGCGCTCTACCATCTGAGCTACATCCCCTTTGTGAAATGGTATTTTTGTCAATATATGTATTAATGCAGTATTTTTAAAACCCTAGCACACAGAAGCATAGGTTTTGAGAGGTATCACATTATTTAATTCGACGTACAAGTACGAAAAGGTACCATATATTATTTCTTTTGACACCATTCAGGTCAGGAAAAGGGAGGGTAAGGCTCATCTATGTTTCTCCGTAATCATGGACAAGTATTTATTAATCAACCGGCGATCAGAAGGCAACGGACTGAAATGTCATCACGCCCGGAAAGCACTGTCTTGTTAAAAGAATATGGGATTCCTGCAGCACATCGTTGTGCAGGCACTCGACTTGCTGCAAATAATGATCCTTTGTTGTTGCAACAGTAGGGATCCGGCAAACAGCCTCGATTCACTTCTGTTTAGTTACTTAATTGAGCAGGATGTGTTGTAAAAAGGATTAGCAGTGCAAATATTAAACAGTAATACATCGGATCTAAATGAATTAACAGAGAAACAATACCGAATAAGATTACATTAAACGTATGTTTCCCAATCATTATCCGATTATACAATGCAAACATGAACCGATTAATAGAATAGAAACATAAACACGGACATGATCCAGAAAGGGTAAAGCAATAAACATATTGCGGCAACCAAAATAAAATAAAGATCAGTTTAGAATTCACCGAAGCGTCCATGAAATGGACTGTCCTTAGAGAAGATATCGCCCCCACAATACCGATGCGTAGGGTAGTGGCGATCTGCTCACAGGATACGACGGCTCACGATCGTCGTCGGCGCACACCAACGGGATCGTCCTCGATTATACCTCAGAGAACTGCAGACGGGAGAGGAAGAAGGAGACGTTCGTCCGTGAGAGGAAGAACTAGAGAGAGAGAGATGGCGTGAGAGGTTGTTGACCGGCCAAATGACAGAGGTAAAGGTACAGAAAATTAGGTCGTTGCGACCTCTATCACTCAACTAAGTCAATCAAGAAAAATCAACCACTCACAGATATAAAATCAATCAAAACACAAAATGGAGTGATCTAGCTATAGGATTAACCTGGTATAGCTCCCAGGGTCGAACACAAGGAGCACAGATTGGCCTTGCGGCCTACGATGTAGTCAGAAATCCAAGAGAATACTTTTTTAGTGGTTTTTATTTGTTTTTATATTTTTTTAGATTTTTTAAATTGATGAGAGAATTAAAGAAGGTAAATACAAGGGGACTTCCACAATTTATTAAACACACCAAAAATCAAACAAAAATTCCAGAAAATTGGTTTTTAGGTTTTTTAAGTTTTTTACTGTTTTTGGTGAATTTTTGGAATTTTTCTAATGGGTAAATTATTTATTAAAAATCAAACAATGCGAAAAACAGAGGGTACTGTCCAGCAAGGCTTAAGACCCAAAAATAAAATACTCTTGGATCCCAAAAAGCCCTAAAGGTAATTTTCCTATAATCTAGAAAGAATAAGGAAAATTTAGGCACCCTAATTATTGTTTTTGGATTTTTAATTTATTTATTATAATTTTTATGGGTTTTTAGGGGTTTTTCAATTTTTAAGGTTTTTAAGTGATGAAAACTAGCCAAAATTGGCTAGAAAATCAATCAACAAACAAACTACAAGTCCTAATTTTTTTAGAATTTTTAAAAGTGATTTTATATTTTTTTGGTATTTTTAAAGTCAAACAGTGGCAAAAATAGGGGTTTTTGAATTTTTAAAAATAATAAATGAAATCAAAAATGTCCTCAAAAATCATAGAAATTCCTACACCATGGCAGGAGCCATGTGTCAAAATCTCATTGGATTTGGAGGTCGTTTGATATTTTATTCAAAAATAAAGGAGGGGCACTGTGCACAAGGACCTAAGTGCAAATACCCAAAAGTTCTGGGGGTCTGGTGCAAAATACCCAGCAAAACACGTGCCAAGCACGTGCCTGGGGCACTCAAGGACCCAAATGTAAGAAAAATAAGTCCCAAGGACCTATTGATAACTCGTATCAAAAGTCCAGGGGGCTCAGTTGCAATTTACCCAAAATAAAACGCACATGCGCATAATCAATGCTCACAGGGGTATATATGCAAATACTCAAAAATATTCTTTCAATTCATAACAACCAGAACTACAGGATTGAGTATGCAAAAAGCCCAGATACACACGTGACGACGCACGTGGTCACTCACACACAGGGGCATACATGCAATTAAAATAAAGCTCGAGGTCCATACTGCAAATAACCCTTCTTGAAAAAGTTTCTAAAAATATTTACAGGACTAGAAATCAAACGACAAACTAAGAGGGGGTCCTACGATATTTACCCCTTTATTAGCCGACGGTCGGATAGGCGCCACGTGTAGGCTGGACGGTCCGGATGTGCTGCGCCTCTTCTCTCTTCGTCCCTTCGGCTCGATCGACGGTGGGGAGAGGCCCACGTGGATGATCTGACGTCTGAAACGCTGGCACCTCTCTCCTCTGCTATCAATGGTCCAGATGCGCTCCTCGGGTGGATCGACGGCTGCTGCTCCTCAACAGATGGACGCTCAGGATTAGAACTGGAGCGAGGTCTTCATCGGACGGCTCTGGAGGATGGTGCAAGAACTCATAGCTGGCGAACTTCGCCGGCCTCCTGCGTGCGCTACACCCCTCCTCAGCTGCTGCAATTGATCGGAGAAGCTCCGCTGAACTGTCCCGCAGCTGATGACGATGGCTGATGGTCCAGCCGAGCCCTGGAGGGGCTCCGGCGAGGCCTGGCGGCGCGAAGCTCTGGTCTTGAATGGACTGGAGGCTCAGACACCTCCTTTGGACCTGCAAAGTGGACAAGAAGCTTCGCGGGTCGAGGGCAAAATGCCTCGACCCAAGAAGGCGGGGTGAAGGTGGACGGTGCTGTGGGGCGGACGAGCTCCGGCGAGGCGGAGGCGATGGAACTCGAATCCCAGATCCTGTGCGATCTGGGTTGAGTGAAAGTGCGTAGAAGGTGCGTGAGGGAACGGCGAAGATGATGGTCGGTTCGGATGGTCGAGGTATTACGCGCGATGGCCGGAATCAAAGAAATGCGGCGATGGGTCGATTTGGGCGAAATCCTAAATTAGATGAAACTAGAAGGAGCTAAGGTTACCTGGTGGCTGCAGTAGACTGTGCTGGAGCTGATCTTGCTCCTGGTCGTAGCCTCGAAGGGCGTCAAGGCCTGAGGCTCGATGCTCGACGCTGGTGGCGGAGCAGCGGCGGCGAAGATCGCCGGATCAAAGGAATCGCCTCCTCGCCTCACTGCAACAAGGGCAGACGCTTGCTGTCACTCTCGCGATGCCTATGGAGGTCACTGGGGAGAAGGAGATGGTCCAAAGATGGGGCGCGGAGGCGGCGGAGGGAAGAATATATAAGGTGACAGGGGCGATTAGGGTTGAGGGGCGACAGCGATGGAAGGTGTTGATTTCGTGGCGGAAGATCGGGCGAGGAAGATGGATGATAGGCGAAGAATCCGGGCATGAGATTTGCGTGGGAGACAGCCTGGAGACGCGTGGGAAAATCGGAGAAGATGGGGTGGCGCGCCTCTTCCAGAAAAGGAAGGAGTCCGCGGGGGAGTTGACCGGGGTCAACAGTCCCCCGTGGACCAATCAGGAGCGGCCACGTGGATGCAATTTTTGTTTATTTATTTTAAGGCAGAAATAGGCCGAATTAAGAAAACTCAAAACATGAAATATTTTTCTTTTATTTTTTTTTCTATTTTTTGGTGATTTTTAATTAATTTTTGGAAATAAAAATAGGGTAGCTATATATATAGGTATATGTACACTATATGGATTTTTATTTTTGATTTTTGATTTGTTATTTTTATGTATTTTTATGCTCATTTTGTATTTTATTTATTTACAAGATAAAATGAGGAATAAAAGAATATTTTTATTTTATTTTTATCACTTATATACAAGGGTGAAATAAATGGTTGAATACATTTATATACATGGTATTTATACAATGTATTTTTGTATTTTCAATTTTGTAATTTTTATTTGATTTTTGTTTTGTTTCTTGTTATTTTATATATTTACAATATGTAACATAGAATATTTACAAAAAGTTTAGAAAATAATTGAATTTATTTACAAGGTTAAATAAATACAATGGTGTGGTTTATGCACATGGTGAAAGGGTATTTTTTTTTTGACTTTTTGATTTTTAAATTTTTATTTTGTTTTTAATAAAATATACACACAATATGTACAAGAATATTTTTGGGTGAGGAAAATATGTATTTACAGAAGTATATACACATGAGCTCCTATCTCCCTCTACTTTGGCTTTTATGCGGTCAGGCCCATGCTGAGCCCTCCCTTGGGTTAGGTTGCTCAATATTTATTCTAAATATTTCCCTCTTTTTCTTTTTGCTCTTTATTCTTTTATTTTGTGCACAAAAACATGCTAATTATAGGTTTTTACACAATGCATGCTTTTGGTATTTATTTGTATTTACACATATCTACATGTATTTGCAAAGGTTTTTGTAGCTAAAATAGAAGAATAAAGAGTGATGAATGGGTATTCATCACCCCCCTATGCTTAACTTTGCTAGTCCCTTAGCAAACACTTATTTGAAAAAGAAGTGAAAAAGAAAGAAAAAGAAAAAGAGGAAGAGGATGTACATGGATCAAGGTTGACTTATTAAATTTTCCTTCATTAAATTGAAATATGGAGCTCGATCAGATCTTTGGATTATTAATGTGTCGGAACCTTATTTGGACTTAAGCTTAAAACTCAACAGACTCCAAGTTCCACCAATCTATGGGCAAGACTCCTCAATAAACCAGATCAGAACAAGTCTACATACACAAACTCTAATGACCATGATTCTTTCCTTGCGGTGTAGGTGATATGTGGCTCCCCACCTCAGAAGTGACAAAGAAACAACCTCCCTCAACCTGGTAACTCTAATGCCTCAGTCTAGCAACTCTTTCCTCGAGAAGCGGGGTATTCCCTTCTAAGTTCAAGTGCAACCGGCTCAAGAAGAGGGGGTAGAAGTATAGAGTTTTGGAAGCTTAGCCAGTGTAGCTAAGTCTCCCGCTGCAAGCTTCATGAGATGTAACATGGATACCATAAGCTTTTGCTTTATACTCCGGTGGGGTTATTAAATTTTCAATCCGACCCACCACTTTTTTGGAGTTCTTTTTGCATTTTTGCAATTTTTTTTTTCAAGAACTTCTGTACAACATATCTACATGGTGCAGCATATATAAGAAATTTCCCCTTTAGCCAGTAGACTATCCCTCTTTTGAAGCTTTATTGCAACCCACAGCTTCTGTCTTTAGCTTTCAACACCACTAGACCAAGTTGAGGTGCACTTCCTTCACTATAAGAAGAAGAGAGGTTCCGCCTAGAAGTACTACCCTCATATGCTACCCCAGGCCAAAGGAAACTGCCTCCTCACCACCTCATCCGTGGAGAGCCATGTGTAAAGTGCAGGTGCAAGTCAAGCCATTGTCTCTGAGAGTCATGCGTGTGTTGTTAAGTGCTCTACTTAGGCTCATCAAGATGACATATGCTCATAGCCTAGTGGACTCAAAGAATTAAGTCCTTATGGACCTGAAAAGCCTTAACCCTAAGTCCTACAAGGTTCCTCTTGAAGTTAAGTGGATTAAGATCTTTTTCAAGCTCCATTTCTCAATTTAATTCCAGGCTTAGTTTAAATGTCAACTCTCATCCAGGAAAAACTATATACATATATGTACACAAGATGCTATTTACAAATATTTTACAATCATGCAAA
Organism: Ottelia alismoides; assembly: GCA_037367405.1. Lineage (NCBI taxonomy): Eukaryota > Viridiplantae > Streptophyta > Magnoliopsida > Alismatales > Hydrocharitaceae > Ottelia > Ottelia alismoides. The sequence continues at coordinate 70,462 of JAZKJV010002040.1, read as the reverse complement.
ATTTTTGAAAAAATGTTTTGAAATCATGAATGAATGATGCATGAAGTGCAAGTTTTGCAAAAAGATATTTACAAACATTTACACAAGATTTTTGCAAACTTTTTGATTTTCAAAACATTTTGGAAAAATTTTTGTACTATATACATAATTTTGATACAAAAATATTTACACAAGCTTTACACCAAAGAATTTTGAAATCATTTTTACAAAAATACTTTGTACACTAGCTATGTATGTGCAGGAATAAGAGAGGTTTATGTACATGAAAAATTTTTAATTTTGTGATTTTTAGCCATTTTATTTATTAACACGCTCACACAAAGTACGAGTTATGGCTAAAGTATATATGAAATATATACACACCCCCCCTATACTTAGCTCGAACGATGTCCTCAGAGTGATCAAGAGCGATGAAGAAGACATAACTCGTGCTTAGTAAAAGGGAAGTGAAAAGGAATGGCTAAGTACAGGAACGAATAAATTAATAGAATGAGAGGAACTCGGTGGTTTCCCCCTATACTTAGGATTAACTAATCCTAAGTATAGAAAGCTGTACATGAAGGGAAAGCCGAGTGAAGAATATATAGAATCTGCCCCCCCTATACTTAGGGTAAAATATCCCTAAGTATAGGCAGCAAAAACAAGAGCAGAAAGAATGAAAAGAATACTCACAGGTCCGACATCCCCCCTATACTTAGGGTAAAGTACACCCTAAGTATAGCATAATCATAAGATGAGAGATGGGATGTGGGACTAAAGAATAGAATGATATAGACAACTGGATCTATACAGGCGGAGGAACAGTGAAAATCAGGCGTGAGATGCAAAGGATGTGAGTCAAGAGACCACATCTCACGCAAAATGAATAGCAGCAATAATAACGTCCCGCGGCTCATGATCTAGAAATGGTTTGAGCCGCTGGCCGTTCACTCGGAAGGTACTCTCAGAAGATAACTCAGATATATCAATGCTACCGTTATCGTGTACCTTTCTGACCAAATAGGGTCCTTTCCATTTGCTCTGTAGCTTCCCTGGAAATAATCTAAGCCTCGCATCAAACAACCATACTTTCTGTCCAATCTCAAAATGCTTGTGGCTGATATGAGAATCATGCCACTCCTTGACTTTCTCCTTATAATGTAGGCTGCTTGAGAAAGCTGCATCTCTAAGCTCTTCCAAGGCGGCTAACTCTGCCCTCCTCTGGTCTCCTATACCATCTGGATCCATCAAAATATCTGTGACTGCCCAAAGTGACTTGTGCCTCAGCTCAACTGGTAGGTGACAGGGTTTGCCATACACGAGGCGAAAGGGAGATGTACCCAATGGAGTCTTGAAAGACGTTCGATATGCCCACAAGACCGAGTCCAAAAGCTGTGACCAATTCTTTCGGTCAGGGCGACGACTTTCTGCAAAATATTCTTGATCTCCCTATTCGACACTTCGGCTAGACCATTCGTCTGTGGATGATACGGTGTAGCAACACGATGATCTATGCCAAACTCGCTAGCAAGTGCCTTCACCTGGTCGTTGATGAAGTGAGATCCCCCATCAGAAATCAGAACTCGTGGAACCCCAAACCGCATGATGATGTGCTTCTTCAAAAATCTGCAAACTGTCTTCGCATCTGCGGCTCGGGCGGGGATAGCCTCAACCCAACGACTAACATAATCTACGGCCAACAGAATGTACTCAAATCCCTGACTCTTAGGGAATGGACCCATGAAATCGATGCCCCATGCGTCAAAAACCTCACAGAAGTGAATGGGCTGCATCGGCATCATATCACGCTGTCCACAAGTGCCCATCCTCTGACAGTCAGTACACCTCTTCACGAACTCATCAGAGTCCTTGAAGAGTGTAGGCCACCACAAGCCGGATTGGAGCACTTTCTGTACCGTTCTCCTCCCAGAATGATGTCCTCCTGCCTCAAGCTTGTGGCAGTAAGTGAGGACACTATGATGCTCCTCCTGAGGAATACACCGACGCCAGATGCTATCCCCTCCTTCGTGGTAAAGGATGGGATCCTCCCAGTGGTAGGACTTGGCCTTCGCAAGGAAGGTCTCAATCCTCTGCTTGGGCCAATCTTGTGGGACTTTCCCAGCAACGAGAAAGTTCACAATATCGGCGTACCATGGGAGTGAGGTGATAGCAAGGATCGCCTCATCTGGGAAGGTGTCTCTGATCGGATCAATCTGCTCTGTCTCCTCAGGCTGCTCTAATCGGGATAAGTGGTCCGCCACCACATTCTTGACTCCAGGCTTATCCTTGATCTCAATGTCGAACTCCTGGAGTAGAAGGATCCATCTAGTAAGTCTGGCCTTGGCATCCTTCTTTGACATGAGGTACCTGATGGCGGTGTAATCAGTGTACAAGGTCACTCTAGATCCAATGATATATGATCTGAATTTATCTAGGGCAAACACTACTGCTAGCATCTCCTTCTCTGTGACTGTATAATTCCGCTGGGCGGAATCCAATGTGCGGCTAGCATAGTGTATCGCAAATGGCACTCCATCCCTCCTCTGTCCTAGCACGGCCCCTACGGCAAAATCAGAGGCGTCCGTCATGATCTCGAATGGGAGAGACCAATCGGGTGGCTGAAGGACAGGAGCCTCAATCACACATTGCTGGAGAGTTTCAAAGGACGAAAGACACTTGTCATCGACAAGGAACTCGGTGTCTTTCGTCAAGAGGTCAGTCAACGGTCGGGCAATCTTGCTGAAATCATGAATAAATCTCCTATAAAAACCAACGTGCCCCAGAAATGACCGTAACTGCTTCAGATTGGACGGCGGTGTGAGTTTCCTAATGACATCGACCTTGGCCGGATCAACCTCCATGCCTCTGTTGGAGATGATGTGGCCAAGCACCGTCCCTTGAGTCACCATGAAGTGACTCTTTTCCCAAGACAGAACCAAGCGGGTAGCAATACATCGCTGGAGCACTCGGTCTAGGCAGTCAAGACAGGAATCGAATCCGTCGCCGTAAACCGAGAAGTCGTCCATGAAGACCTCCAAACACTCCCCTACCATGTCCGAAAAGATCGACAGCATGCATCTCTGAAACGTCGCAGGGGCGTTACATAGCCCAAATGGCATGCGTCGAAAAGCGTATGTACCGAAGGGACAGGTAAAGGTGGTCTTCTCCTGATCCTCAGGAGCGATGGCCACTTGATTGTACCCCGAGTACCCATCTAGGAAGCAATAATGACTCTTCCCTGCCAGTCTCTCTATGATCTGATCAATAAAAGGCAGGGGGAAATGGTCCTTCTTGGTGGCCTGGTTGAGTTTCCTGTAGTCAACACAGACCCGCCAAGAGGTGGGTACTCGTGTAGCAATCTCCTCTCCCGACTCACTGATCACAGTCGTGATGCCCGTCTTCTTGGGCATCACATGCAAGGGGCTAACCCACTTGGAGTCGGAAATGGGATAAATAAAATCTGCACTCCACCATTTTGATATTTCCTTCATAACAACCTCTCTTAGGTTAGGGTTCAGTCGCCGCTGGAACTCACGCGACGGCTTCGCCCCTTCCTCGAGATAGATATGGTGGGAGCACAACGAGGGACTAATCCCATGGAGATCTGCTACACTCCATCCAATTGCCTTGCGGTTCTTTTCAAGAACCTCCATCAGACGGGATTCTTGTTCTCCAGTCAGATCGGCAGAGATAATGACTGGGTACATCTCAGACTCTCCCGCAAGGAATCTATACTTCAACGAAGTAGGGAGCAGCTTCAGCTCTGGACAACTGGGTGCTGGCAAATCTGGCTTCTGAAGAAGATGTGTGTATGTAGACAATTCTGCCAAATTTGCCTGGGAAAATGATAACGAACTCTCACAAACTGGATCTGGAGAAGGCGGGTCCTCTACATTGTCTCTGGTCTGCTCTGCCTCTACCTCCTCCTCATCTGTAGGCTCAGGTGGATCCAGATCTGGCATCTGATCATCACAATCTGCCCAATCAGATTCTGAATCCGAGGGATCTATATCAGACTCGGTGGCATCAGTACCACCATAGAGCAGGGTGGCTTCAGTACCACCATCACTGGAAATCGTGTCGCGATCAAGGTCCGACTCTGCTGACTCAATAGTATCCTGAACCAGGGCTGTGCTCTCCAGACTATCCTCTGCTATCATCTCTGCATCAGCTGTATCTGAATATGAGAGGATGGTCTGTGCTGCAGGATCTGCCCAAATTGCCTCATCATCTGTGATCACAAAATCACAGTCCTGGTGGATGTCTGGCTCTGCGTCTGTCAGCTGCTCTGAATCTGTACTGCCATGTGAGCGGGATCTGGATCTGGCTCTGTGGTCCTTAACCGTCTCTATTTGTATACTCTCTCCCTGGACGCGAAAGAATACCTTCCCACTGTCATGGTCAGTCACTGCCTTGGCTGTGGCCAAGAACGGGCGACCGAGGATGATGGGGGAATCGGTCAACGAGTCAGGGGTCTCCATGTCTAGTACGACAAAATCCACGGGGAATTGCAAACCCTGAATCGTGACGACAACGTCTCGCAACAACCCCTTTGGCCTCTTGACAGACCGATCAGCAAACTGAAGGTATGTCCTGCTCTGTCTAAGAGTGCCCAACTCTAAGTGGTCGAGAAGGGCTGTCGGAAGAAGGTTGATCGACGATCCGCTATCTAAGAGAGTACGGTCGAACCTTTGCTCACTAATCTGACATCTGACATACGGGGCCCCTAAATCTGGCCTCTTAGTCGGCAGATGGTTCTGGATCGCGTAACACATGGCTTTTGTTAGCACATGAATTTCTGCGGTCTTGCTCCTCTTCTTCCTCCTGACTGTGGTCCTGTCTCTCAAAGATCGCTGAAGAAGAGGGATGTGCTGCAAAGCCTCATTGAGGGTCAGCTGGATGTGAAATCGGTCTATCATGCCCTGGCTGAACTCCTCCTGCTCTCTCTTTTTTGGGTCTTTTTCCTTTTTCTTCCCCTTCCCCATCTCAAGTGCTCTAGGAAAGGGGATCACAGGGTCCTTCTCAGATGAAGGACTAGGAATAGGCCTAGATGATTCGATGATCGGATCCTCACAAACATCATTCACCACAGTGGGATCAGAAGAAACTAAACCTTTTCCTTTATTCAAATCAGAATTCTGAGATACATTCATGCGAGGAAAGACAACATTTCTATCAGAATAGATGTTGGTGGCCTCAGTACCACCTCTAGCTGGCTCTACAACTAGACGTCTTGCGGCCTCAGTACCGCGGGCTGGCTCGGCTCTGCTGGTGGCGTCAGTACCACCTCCTCGATGTGGTGAAACGGCGGCCTCAGTACCGCCGGTGGAATCAGCATCTCGGGTGGCATCAGTACCACCGTCATCATGATGTGCGGCTTCAGTACCGCTCTCCTCTTCCTCATCTGGCGCTCTAGATGGATCCTCGTGTTGTCGCTCAGATGAGGCGCCGCCTGCTGGTCTTCTACCGCTCCTAAGTGTAACAAAATCAGCATCAAATATATTCGATGACATATCATCACATGAGTTACTAGGAGTGGTAGGCTCAGTGTGAACTACCTGCTCAGATTTCCTCTTCAAGCTATTCGGATTAGGCTCGATCTGTGCAGGGATGGCGGCCTTCCCTCTCATCAGGTCCCGCATCTCCTGGCGGAACTCGTCCATCTCCCGTCTAAATGTAGCCTGCTGCTCTGTGAAGAGGCGGGCTAGATCATCCATGGCGGGGCTCTCATGGGAGCCCGACGGGTTGCCTCTCTGGTAATGAGGCTGCTGGACCTGATGCTGCTGTGGCTGAGAGGGGTAGGAGGAATGATGCTGCTGCTGATGAGCCTGCTGCTCACGTCTCCAATTCTGTCCCTGCTGCTGATAGGGACGAGATACGAAGGATGATGGCTGGTGTGCTGGGGGCTGCTGGTGATCTCTCTGCTGGGAGTACTGCCCTCCCTGACCGGCTGGCTGCTGTTGGGACTGGTTACCCCCATTCCCCCACCTGAATCCGGGATGGTCTCGTCGGATTCCAGGTTGAGGGCGGTCATACCAAATCCCGTTGACATCCATCAACGGTTCCGCATCGTAAGGGGCTGGTGGGAGTACATCCAGAGGCTGATCCGGCTGATATACCACCATCTGTAAGTCTGGAAATGGTGGTGACTGGTAAGAGGGCTGCTGCTGCTGGTACGGCTCCGCCTGTACAAGGTGAACTTGTCTAGGCTGCTGTAAGGAGCTGGAGCGCTGGGACGAGCTGCGGCTGCCGCCGGAATCGCCTCGCGACAGAAGACGGGGCTGAGGAGCCGTCTGTGCCTCCTGAAGACACAAGAGCTGGGTCTTCATGTCGCTCAGAGTCTGTGTCATTTGCTCCATCTGAGTTATGCCCTGGCACTGCTTCTTCTCTATGATTTCCATGCGGTCCAACTTCTCGCTGATAATCCCCATGTCCGCAGCGGCCGACTCTGCCTGTGCGGCTGCAACTGTGGACGAACTGGATGGACCTGCATCAACCCGTGCTATCCGCTGATACTGCACGGGTCCTGGCGGCTGCTGAGATCTCTGTGTGTACAACCGAGTCTGGGACATCACCATGTAATTTTCTGCCATCTCTTCGTAGATGGCCCAGACTTGGTTGTGGTCCTTGGCAAAGTAGGACCCGCCGCAAGAAGCATTCACCAGACCCTGAAGCTCTGGCGTCATCCCACTAAAGAAGCTTTGAATTAGGTTCGGCTTCGAAATGTCGTGGTGTGGGCATCTATCCAGAAGCTCTCTGAACCTCTCCCATGCCTCGTGAAACTGCTCGTTAGGGAGCATGGAGAAGTTGTTGATCAGGGCCCTTGCTGCATTCGTCCGCCCGAGTGGATAGTACTTGTTCAAGTACTCGGTGCGGAGTTGCTCCCAGGTGTAAACAAACTTCCCTAGATGTTTCAGCCAGGCGGCTGCTCTATCTGCCAGTGAAAAAGGGAAGGCCATCATTCGAATCGTATCTTGGTCCACACGACGGTCGTGGACAGTGCTACAGATCATCAGAAACTCCTGGAGATGGAGGTGGGGTTCCTTAGTAGCGAGTCCGTGAAAATGAGGAAGCATCTGCAGGGTGTTCGGAGGGAACTTGAAATCCCCCACGATAGCAGGTATCACCACCCACTGGTGCATCAGTGTAGATCCGGGGTTGTGTAGCTCCCGCATCGGTCTTGCTGCGGCGGCGGCTGCCTCTGCTGCGGCAGCTGCTGCTGCGGCTGCTGCCTCTGCATCAGCGTCAGGAATGTCCTCCGGCTCGCTCGGCTCGTCTCGCTCTCTTCGGAGTCTCTCCAACTCCCTCCTCATCTCTATCATGAATGCCCCCTGATCGCGTAACTGTTGCTGAACTGTCTCTAATGACGCGATCAGGGTGGAGTTAATCGCTCCCTGGTCTAAGACAAAATGTTCGGGCTGGCGATCGTCTGAACTGCCGGCTCCGGCCATAGGGACGTCTGCAAAATCAGATGAGCCTAACTCAGGTTCTGTCAAATTAATTCGTCTTTCCTCGGGCTCATGTCTCTCAGTAGCAGAAGAAAGGGGATCGAGGGAGAACAGGGTGGAATCGAACTCGGGCCCGGAGAGCTGGTCTCGACTCTCACGGGCCAACCTAGAGGATGGAGTAGACGCGCCTGAAAGCGGTGCAGCCAGAGGCTGCCTAAGAGATCGTCTACCCATCATCTTGATCTGGCGAGTTGGGCGGATGGGATCTGGAGAAAATATGATCGCAAAGCAAACCCCTGGTTCACCAACGCAACACAATCTGAAGACCGTGAAAGATCGGTCAATTTATCTTGTCAATTTTATTTGGTGAACATACAAGATATCAGAGCGCTTACGTGACCTGTTAGGATACCCGATGCTACTCCAACCAACTGGCCCGCACGGAAGAGTCGGTAGTCAGCTAGAAATAACACCGGAGGGTTCTACCTAGGGTACGAGTCACTCTCTCGCGCATCCAAACCATACAATGAGGGGGTTGCTCTCCCCAAGACAAATTTTTAATGTGAGTGTCTTTTAGGGTCAATAATGTTATCCAGTCCCAATTTTTTTGTTTTTCTTTTTAATTTTTTCAAAATAAATACAAGCGGCCTAACGATTTTTCCGATTCTCCTGATGATTAAGTCAAAAACAGAGGGAGAAGACGAAAAAGCCGATGCGCGAAGAAATCAATGATGCATGCAGAGAAAGAAATGCGTACCTTGTCTCCAGCACTCTACATGCAAGTGATCCGCGCAGAATTTAAAGACAGAATAAAACTACCTAAATGGTGCAGCGGGAAAAACCGGCCTTAGACAAGCAACTTCTATCGATCGTGAAGAACAATAGTTAGCTAACCGAATCGAGTCCGGAGTCCGATCTTGGGAGTCACTCGGTGCCCGCCACAACGGGTCCTGCCAGCGCTGTATGTGACTCCTCACGGCACGTGGTCTCAAATCCAATTAAACTAACTTTTTCAATGAATTTTATTAAGGTCCAATTACGTTCTATAGGAACAGATATTCTATTAGGTGTTGGGCCTTAAAATTTACGTCACAATCAATCAAAATTCCTATGTCTAGGGGCTAAAACCGCGAGAAACACCGGAAAAGGCAGCTAGCTATAAAAACCACGATAAAAGCCGCGAAAATCCAAATGGGTCCCCCGAGCACACCGGTGCTCGGCGAAACAGACCCGCTAAGTTACAAGTGTCCACAGTTCAAAGTCTAAGTTATTACAACAAGTATTGTTCTCTCTCTCTCTCTAAATAGAAAATCTCTTCTCCTCTCTCTCTTCCTCCTGCGCGGGTCCTCTAAATAGTAACTCCAAGTCGTCCAAGCAGTACCTCGCACAAAAATCAAAGAGAGAAGATCAGAAAACAATAATAATATAGAGAGAGAGAGACAATATGGAAAAATGACTACAAAGCCGTGCTCCCGGCAACGGCGCCATTCTGTTGACCGGCCAAATGACAGAGGTAAAGGTACAGAAAATTAGGTCGTTGCGACCTCTATCACTCAACTAAGTCAATCAAGAAAAATCAACCACTCACAGATATAAAATCAATCAAAACACAAAATGGAGTGATCTAGCTATAGGATTAACCTGGTATAGCTCCCAGGGTCGAACACAAGGAGCACAGATTGGCCTTGCGGCCTACGATGTAGTCAGAAATCCAAGAGAATACTTTTTTAGTGGTTTTTATTTGTTTTTATATTTTTTTAGATTTTTTAAATTGATGAGAGAATTAAAGAAGGTAAATACAAGGGGACTTCCACAATTTATTAAACACACCAAAAATCAAACAAAAATTCCAGAAAATTCGTTTTTAGGTTTTTTAAGTTTTTTACTGTTTTTGGTGAATTTTTGGAATTTTTCTAATGGGTAAATTATTTATTAAAAATCAAACAATGCGAAAAACAGAGGGTACTGTCCAGCAAGGCTTAAGACCCAAAAATAAAATACTCTTGGATCCCAAAAAGCCCTAAAGGTAATTTTCCTATAATCTAGAAAGAATAAGGAAAATTTAGGCACCCTAATTATTGTTTTTGGATTTTTAATTTATTTATTATAATTTTTATGGGTTTTTAGGGGTTTTTCAATTTTTAAGGTTTTTAAGTGATGAAAACTAGCCAAAATTGGCTAGAAAATCAATCAACAAACAAACTACAAGTCCTAATTTTTTTAGAATTTTTAAAAGTGATTTTATATTTTTTTGGTATTTTTAAAGTCAAACAGTAGCAAAAATAGGGGTTTTTGAATTTTTAAAAATAATAAATGAAATCAAAAATGTCCTCAAAAATCATAGAAATTCCTACACCATGGCAGGAGCCATGTGTCAAAATCTCATTGGATTTGGAGGTCGTTTGATATTTTATTCAAAAATAAAGGAGGGGCACTGTGCACAAGGACCTAAGTGCAAATACCCAAAAGTTCTGGGGGTCTGGTGCAAAATACCCAGCAAAACACGTGCCAAGCACGTGCCTGGGGCACTCAAGGACCCAAATGTAAGAAAAATAAGTCCCAAGGACCTATTGATAACTCGTATCAAAAGTCCAGGGGGCTCAGTTGCAATTTACCCAAAATAAAACGCACATGCGCATAATCAATGCTCACAGGGGTATATATGCAAATACTCAAAAATATTCTTTCAATTCATAACAACCAGAACTACAGGATTGAGTATGCAAAAAGCCCAGATACACACGTGACGACGCACGTGGTCACTCACACACAGGGGCATACATGCAATTAAAATAAAGCTCGAGGTCCATACTGCAAATAACCCTTCTTGAAAAAGTTTCTAAAAATATTTACAGGACTAGAAATCAAACGACAAACTAAGAGGGGGTCCTACGATATTTACCCCTTTATTAGCCGACGGTCGGATAGGCGCCACGTGTAGGCTGGACGGTCCGGATGTGCTGCGCCTCTTCTCTCTTCGTCCCTTCGGCTCGATCGACGGTGGGGAGAGGCCCACGTGGATGATCTGACGTATGAAACGCTGGCACCTCTCTCCTCTGCTATCAATGGTCCAGATGCGCTCCTCGGGTGGATCGACGGCTGCTGCTCCTCAACAGATGGACGCTCAGGATTAGAACTGGAGCGAGGTCTTCATCGGACGGCTCTGGAGGATGGTGCAAGAACTCATAGCTGGCGAACTTCGCCGGCCTCCTGCGTGCGCTACACCCCTCCTCAGCTGCTGCAATTGATCGGAGAAGCTCCGCTGAACTGTCCCGCAGCTGATGACGATGGCTGATGGTCCAGCCGAGCCCTGGAGGGGCTCCGGCGAGGCCTGGCGGCGCGAAGCTCTGGTCTTGAATGGACTGGAGGCTCAGACACCTCCTTTGGACCTGCAAAGTGGACAAGAAGCTTCGCGGGTCGAGGGCAAAATGCCTCGACCCAAGAAGGCGGGGTGAAGGTGGACGGTGCTGTGGGGCGGACGAGCTCCGGCGAGGCGGAGGCGATGGAACTCGAATCCCAGATCCTGTGCGATCTGGGTTGAGTGAAAGTGCGTAAAAGGTGCGTGAGGGAACGGCGAAGATGATGGTCGGTTCGGATGGTCGAGGTATTACGCGCGATGGCCGGAATCAAAGAAATGCGGCGATGGGTCGATTTGGGCGAAATCCTAAATTAGATGAAACTAGAAGGAGCTAAGGTTACCTGGTGGCTGCAGTAGACTGTGCTGGAGCTGATCTTGCTCCTGGTCGTAGCCTCGAAGGGCGTCAAGGCCTGAGGCTCGATGCTCGACGCTGGTGGCGGAGCAGCGGCGGCGAAGATCGCCGGATCAAAGGAATCGCCTCCTCGCCTCACTGCAACAAGGGCAGACGCTTGCTGTCACTCTCGCGATGCCTATGGAGGTCACTGGGGAGAAGGAGATGGTCCAAAGATGGGGCGCGGAGGCGGCGGAGGGAAGAATATATAAGGTGACAGGGGCGATTAGGGTTGAGGGGCGACAGCGATGGAAGGTGTTGATTTCGTGGCGGAAGATCGGGCGAGGAAGATGGATGATAGGCGAAGAATCCGGGCATGAGATTTGCGTGGGAGACAGCCTGGAGACGCGTGGGAAAATCGGAGAAGATGGGGTGGCGCGCCTCTTCCAGAAAAGGAAGGAGTCCGCGGGGGAGTTGACCGGGGTCAACAGTCCCCCGTGGACCAATCAGGAGCGGCCACGTGGATGCAATTTTTGTTTATTTATTTTAAGGCAGAAATAGGCCGAATTAAAGAAAACTCAAAACATGAAATATTTTTCTTTTATTTTTTTCTATTTTTTGGTGATTTTTAATTAATTTTTGGAAATAAAAATAGGGTAGCTATATATATAGGTATATGTACACTATATGGATTTTTATTTTTGATTTTTTATTTGTTATTTTTATGTATTTTTATGCTCATTTTGTATTTTATTTATTTACAAGATAAAATGAGGAATAAAAGAATATTTTTATTTTATTTTTATCACTTATATACAAGGGTGAAATAAATGGTTGAATACATTTATATACATGGTATTTATACAATGTATTTTTGTATTTTCAATTTTGTAATTTTTATTTGATTTTTGTTTTGTTTCTTGTTATTTTATATATTTACAATATGTAACATAGAATATTTACAAAAAGTTTAGAAAATAATTGAATTTATTTACAAGGTTAAATAAATACAATGGTGTGGTTTATGCACATGGTGAAAGGGTATTTTTTTTTTGACTTTTTGATTTTTAAATTTTTATTTTGTTTTTAATAAAATATACACACAATATGTACAAGCATATTTTTGGGTGAGGAAAATATGTATTTACAGAAGTATATACACATGAGCTCCTATCTCCCTCTACTTTGGCTTTTATGCGGTCAGGCCCATGCTGAGCCCTCCCTTGGGTTAGGTTGCTCAATATTTATTCTAAATATTTCCCTCTTTTTCTTTTTGCTCTTTATTCTTTTATTTTGTGCACAAAAACATGCTAATTATAGGTTTTTACACAATGCATGTTTTTGGTATTTATTTGTATTTACACATATCTACATGTATTTGCAAAGGTTTTTGTAGCTAAAATAGAAGAATAAAGAGTGATGAATGGGTATTCATCAGAGGTTTTTCTTGCGAGTGAAGAAAAACCACGTCGAGTGAGGGATATATATAGAGGGGCTCGCGTGCCCTAGCGCGCGGTTACATTTTGACTTCCGAAAACGTGTCCCGAAAATGCAGCCTTTCGGATCCAAAATCACGCCCATAATGGCGAGTTGTATTCCCATTTAAGTCGACTTACCAAATTAATCGTGTGATTAATTTAATCGACTTACCAAATGAAAAACCGCAGCAAAAGTATCGAGATCTGAGATCCGAATTGACTCTCTCGAGCCCGAGCCCGAGCCCGAGCCCGAGCCGGAGTCGGAGACGGAGCGGAGCGGAGCGCGCGCGTGCGTGTGTGGTCCTCCATTCCTCCTCTCTACTATTGCTACAAGAGCTTGGGGTGTGGACTCATATATAAGTCCACCAAAAGTTTTAGTTCTCCCCGGTGTGGTACGAAACTTCCACCCAAACTTCCATATTTCAAATTTGGGAATTCTCAACTTTCCCTCCAAACCATTTGGTTTCCCAATTGAAACCAAATTGAATGCCAATTGTAATAATAGGTTGTCCAATTAAAACCAATATACAATTTTAATACAACAATCCCCCACGAATTCACCAATTTGAAAAAGAGATTCAAAAGGAGTTAATAAACTTCTTTCAGCTGCCCACACTTTGCTTTCAGTAAAGGTAACTTCCGGTTTGAACCTCTACCTGAGTTTACTACTTTTACTTTAACAAGAACGAAGTAAACTACGTCTTGAACTTCAGACCTTAGTGTTAAAGTATACAGTAGAAACAACAAAGCGTTGTTCTTGGTACAATCTTCAGGGTTAGTGCTCTTAAAGGCCATGCACCCTTATCCTGTTTAATGAGTGTGTTCAGGAAAGACCCTCTTCCTTTAACTGCGGCCCACAGTAACACTCACATAGGTGGCGTTCTCCAAGGATGCACTGCTAACATCCTGCCCAAAGGCTTGAACCCATTCAGAGCCTACGCTCTTCCTAAACTTGCAGCTTAAATGGCACTCAGGCTTCCAGGAAGACACTCATGCTTATGCATTAAACTTAGAGTGCCAACCAGTTCTCCAAACAGCTTGTTATTACCACATTGAACCTACTTTGTGGGATCTCCACTCAGATAGGTTGGGTTGCTACTGTAGAGGAATTCCCAATGGGTCTCAGTCCCATCCTAAGCCTAGACTTTAGGACTAAAGATCTATTAAGTCCCTTAGTCAACGGATCTGCCGTGTTGTCTTTGGATCCAACAAAATCCACAGCCAAAACTCCTCGAGACACGAAATCCCTTAACGTCTTAAGTCTGATTTGTATGTGTCTCCTTATTTTCTGATTGAACTTTGAACTCTTGATCTTGGTAATGTGGTCATATTATCACAATGTACCGAGATCGCAGGAACAGGCTGACCTACCATGGGAATTTCGGACAGAAGTTCCCTTAGCCATTCAGCCTCAATTCCAGTGGTGTCCAAAGCACACAGCTCGGCCTCAAAAGTGGATCGAGCTAGAATGGTCTGTTTCACAGACCTCCAGGAGACTGCACCACCTCCAAGGGTAAATACATACCCTGTAACACCATTACTCCCAGACTCTTCTATTTTCCCTATCCAGCTTGCATCGCTGTATCCTTCTAGTACAGAAGGATGTCTACTATAATGCAAACTAAGGGAAATAGTTCCCTTCAAGTACTTCAGTACTCGATCCAGAGCCTCCCAGTGAGTACGGTCAGGACAACTAGTGTATCTACTCAGCTTTGCAACCGAGAATGAAATGTCAGGTCTCGTGCAATTTGCAAGATACATTAAACTTCCTATCACTTGTGAATACCTTAGCTGGGCTACAGGTACTCCACTTTTGTTCTTAAACAGCGTTTTGGATGAATCAAAAGGAGTGCTTACAGCTTTGCAATCTTGATATCCAAATTTCTCAAGTACCTTCTCAACATAGTGAGATTGAGAAATTGCAATCCCATCAACTGACCTTGTCAGTTTGAGACCCAAGATCACATCAGCAACACCCATGTCCTTCATCTCAAACTTGCTACTCAAGAAAGCCTTAGTCTCATTAATAATCCTCATATGTGATCCAAACAACAATATGTCATCAACATATAGGCACAAGACAATACACTCATCACCTTTCACTTTGGAATAGACACACTTGTCGGATTCATGAACCTTAAAGCCAAATGACAAAATAGTCTTTTCAAATTTTTCATGCTACTGCTTTGGTGCTTGTTTCAATCTGTAAAGGGATTTGACAAGCTTGTAAACCTTTCCCTCATTACCAGGAGTCACAAGCCCATCAGGTTGATCCATATAGATCTCTTCCTCAAGATCGCCATTCAAGAAGGCGGTCTTCATATCCATCTGGTGGATAGAGAGATCATATACAGATGCCAATGCTATGAGCATCCGGATTGTGGTCATCCTAGTCACAGGGGAATAGGTATCAAAATAGTCGATACCTTCCTTTTGCCTAAAGCCCTTGGCAACTAATCTGGCTTTGTATTTTTCAATTGATCCGTCAGGTCTAAGCTTTCTCTTAAACACCCACTTGCACCCAATGGTAGAGCACCCTTTGGGTAAGTCAACCAACTCCCAAGTCCCATTAGCCATAATGGAATCCATCTCAGATTTGATGGCTTCCTTCCATTGTTTTGCTTCAGATGAAGCCATGACTTCCTTGTAACTTGGGGGATCACCCTCGATCTGGTAGACAACGAAGTCGCTACCCAGATCCTTGGCTATCCGAGGTCTTTTACTCCTCCTTAGCTCAATCTCTTCAAAAAGATCATTGGGTTCAGGTTGAGTCTCAACCCCCACATTCGATATCCTTTCCACTTGATCTCGAATAGAACCTGATGTAGAGGCGCCCTCAATGGTCAGATTCTGAGGAATCCCAGTCTTCAACGGAAAGACATCCTCAAAGAAGGTAGCATCACGGAGTTCAGCAATAGTGTTGACATCTATGCCCGGTATCTCGGAACGAATTACCAAAAGCCTATATGCATAGCTATTTTACCAGGTAGCCTAAGAAGACCGCATCAACAGTTTTAGGACCAAGTTTCTTTCTCTTGTGTTCTGGGACTAAAACCTTAGCGAGACAGCCCCACACTTTAAGATATCTTAAACTCGGTTTCCTATTTCTCCAAAGTTCAAAGTTACACTTTTCCATATGTCTTGGAGGCACCCTATTCAGAATATGGCAAGCCGTATTCAAGGCTTCTCCCCACATATAGGTTGGAAGTCCAGAACTTTGTAGGAGAGCATTGATCATGTCAGTTAAGGTTCTATTTTTCCGTTATGCTATCCCATTTGATTGCGGTGAATATGGGGCCGTAACTTCATGAACTATGCCAAAAGATTTGCATTGTTCATCAAATAAGTTAAAGGTATATTCACCTCCTCTATCTGACGTAAGGCGTTTAAGCACTTTTCCTGTTTGTGTCTCAGCCTCATTCTTAAAGATAAGAAATTTCTTTCTTGTGTAGATGTAGATTTTTGGCAAGTTTTTAAATTTGTAAAAACTTTGATATTAGTTTCATGTGTACTTGTAGAATTCAACTGTAGAACCATTATAATATCTACATGTAGTGTGTATATATATGATGTTAGTTCTAAGATATGATGTTACTACATATAATGAAGTTTTCTATGAACTTATATGTTACACTTGTACGTTTATATCTATATTCCCGAACTAATGTAATTTGACAGGTATAAGAAGATGTCGACTAGATGGCAAATTACATTTACTTATCTCAACTCTAATAAGCACATTCATTGATTTCTAAGCAGGTTTTACAGGTTCGATGAGGCATCTAAACCTCGCCGAACATGTATATTTTTTTGTAGGTTTATAGTTCGGGCGAGCACATGTGCTCACTAGGGACACTTAAAGCGCTTGCCTACTCGTGGACGGGTGAGCCTTTGGGCGACCTGTTTGTGCACGCCTAATCTCCAAGCGAGCACTTGACGGTCACCAGTGCTCGTCGGCCTGACTGCGACTGATTAGAGAAAAAAGGTCGAGCGAGTACATGTGCTCGTCCAGCAACTGGGCGTGCACATGATGAGCCACCATGTGCACGCCAACTACTCCTTTTCTTGTAGTGCCTGCTTCACCACCACTATGTGCTAGAACCATAGTAAGTCACTTACTGCCAACATTCCAAGATAGTCTTTATTGTTGAGAATACAACTAGATATAGGTCGTAACCGAACGGTATATAATCTAATGATAATTGATTTTCCTATTTGTTGATTTAAACATTTGCAGTACCATGAAATTCAGTACTAAAAACAAATGTATTTATTTTACTTGGACAAGCTCCAATATCACACTCAATGATGAAATTTGACATGCTATATATATTGATGTACGTAGGTTCAAGTAATCTGGTTTTCTAAAGTGATAGAAATTTTTATTTTTTATTTTCTATTTTATATTTTAATTTATATTCCTATGTTTGTAATTTTTAATATATTTTTTACTGATTTTTTAATTTTATTTTTAGTTTTATGAAATATTATTTAACTATATGC
Source organism: Ottelia alismoides (assembly GCA_037367405.1). Taxonomy (NCBI): domain Eukaryota; kingdom Viridiplantae; phylum Streptophyta; class Magnoliopsida; order Alismatales; family Hydrocharitaceae; genus Ottelia; species Ottelia alismoides. The sequence continues at coordinate 53,365 of JAZKJV010002040.1, read as the reverse complement.
CTTTTTTAGAGTCATTGATTTTTCTGAATGGTGTACAATATGGGTACAAGGAGGTAAAAATATTTTTATTTTTTATATTTTAAAATATGCTCGGAAGAGTATTTATTAGTAGAGGACGAGAACAAAGTAGATTCATTGTTTAATATAGGCTGATTCATTGTTTAAACTGCGAGTTGTCCCTTATCCATAACAATTAAATCGCTCCTCCGCCATTTGCAGGAGCTTCTTGAACTGACCTTCTTGAATGGAGAAGATGAAATCAAATACTGGTAGATGGCATTTGCCTCTACTGAAGTACATGAAATTGCATGTTCCTTAATGATCGAATGGTCCTGTAGTATACCATATGTTCGGTACGGTTGGCTATCGAATTCATTTTCAGTTTCATGTCCACTCTAATCAATCCCACCTAATTGCATAATGCTATAAGCAAAGTACATATACCATATTGATCAAGGTTTTTGAAACTGAACCAGACACCGAACCGGAAACCTTTCTGAAATGGTCGGTCGGATCGAGCCATGTAATCAAACCGGTTCAACCGGATGATGATGTCATCATTATTTAAAATCGGATTAAACCGGATCGGTGGAAAAAAAGTGGTTGAACCGGCGATTCAAACTGAAATGAAATAATATATATATATATATATATAATATACACTTATTATACTTGAAATATATATAAAATACATAGATAATGTATATATTTTACACTATACATAAAGTACTTTTCTTATACCACCATCAAATATCATACATGTCACACACACACACATATATATATATATATATATTATTTGGACTATATGCTCTATAACATGATAATAGTTTAATTATATTTAAAACCCAACATATGCTAAACGTTTTGTCAGTGTAGTTGGTTAGATGTGTGAAATAGATAACCAAATGTCATGGGTTTAATTCACTACCAACAATTTTTTTAGGATTTTTATCGCTTATGCCCCTCTAAGCTATCATAATTTCAGTTATGCCCCTATCTTTTTGTTAATATCAGTCGTGCCCCTCACTTCTTTCTTCGTTACCACTTGTGTCCTTCCGTCAGATTGACTGTCAATGAGTTGACTTAACCATGATTTTTTCGAACCTTGATGCAGTTAAGAGGGTATTATTGTCTAGACTTTTTTCTTCATCTTCTTCCTCCTCCATTTGTTCTTTTTCTTACTCTTCATAATTTCTCTCTCTTAACTACATCTTCATCCATCCATGCATTGCGGATCAAATGGTGAATTTTATTGAATTTTTCAACAATTAATTAATAAAAAATTTATCTCAATTAAACAAATGTTGTGCCCCCAACAACCTCCTCCTCCTCCCCTCCCCTTCCTCCTCCGCTCACTGCCTCCTCCTTCCCCTTCCCCTTCCTCCTCCTCTCCCAGTCCTCTCCATCCTCCTCCTCCTCCTTCAACAACGACCTCCTCTCCAGCTCGCCCCTCCACCCTCTTCCCCAGCCCCTCCCCATCCGTCCCTTCTCCCCAACCCACGTCCCCCTCTGCTCCTCCTCGCGGCCTTCCTCCGCCCCTTCTCCCCAGCCCACGCCCCTTCCGCCCTCCTTTCCATCCCATTCCCCCAACCCGTGTCTCATGTGCCCCTCCTCCTCGTTCGACCCTCCTCCTCCACAACCCAACCCCTCCGCCTCTCCTCCCCAACCTGAACCCCCTTCGCCCTCCTCCCAGCCCACTCCATCCGCCCCTTCTCCCCAGCTTGCACCCCCTCCGCCCTCCCCCCATCCCTCCCCCTCAGCCCCTTCTCCCCAGCCCGAACCTCCTCTTCCCCTTCTCGCCCAACCCTTATCCTCCCCTCCTCCCTAGCCCAACCGCTCCGTCCCTTCTCCCAAGCCCGCGCCCCCTCCGCCCCTCCTCCTCACTTGGCCCTCCGTAGCACCAACCTGTCCCTCCTCCTCAGCCCTCCCCCTTCGGCCCTTCTCCCAGCTGCTACCCCACCTCTGCCCGACCCTCCTTCGCCCCTCCCCACCATATCCCTCTTCTTGCTCGACGAGGGAACATGAATACGACTTGCGGACGTGCCTGAGTTCCGTGCTGACCAACATCAACACGTCTCGACACGTGTATGGAGGATCTCGACGAGGTGGCAGGGGAGACGTCAAGGAGCAGAGAATAGGAGGAAGAAGTTTTTGGCTGAGATGGAGGAAGGAGAAGAAATAAGGCAGAAATAGATATTTCTCCCTTCATTTTTTAATTAATTACCTTTGTATGTCTAAAGTTAACGTCCGTTTGGGATGAGAATGGACGGCAACTAACCCGAGGGGCACAAGTGATCATTATGGAAGAAGTGAGGGGTACGACTGATATTACTAAAAAGATAGGGGCATAACTGATATTGCGATATCTCAGAGGGACACAAGTGATAAAAACCCAAATTTTTAAATAATTTAAAATTAAATGCGGTTCAACTTCGATTAAACATGGTTAAACCAGGTCAAAAAAATAGATTAAACCGGACGGATTAATTAAAATTTGAATAATCGAACCGAATCGGTATAAATCGATTAACCGAACCGATCCAAGCTTGGTTCACCGATCGGACCAATCAATCTGATCCGATTTCAAAAACACTGATATTGATAACAATATTGCATCCAGAAGCATTATAAAACAGAGGTCCTCATTAATCCTTATCAAAGTGTCGAAAGGATACAAATAGAAAGACCATTGAGAAAGAGAGAGAGAGAGATCGGTGCCAATAACCAATGTGAGGGGACCGATATATCATAGGACATACCAACCTCTCCGAAGTACTATATTATTCCAACTCCTTCCCTTTTTCTCCAAAGAGAGCAGCACAACCCAATATTCTTATCTCAAGATGGTCAGCTCCAAGAAGCTCCTTCAGATGGCAAAGAGGTGGATGAAGGCGGCCGGCATTTCGAGGAAGAGGATCCTCTCTTCCGATAATATCACCGACGGAGCATCACGCTCAATCGGTGATGGAGGCTCAAGCCTGCCGACCCCAAAGGATCACTTTGTCTTGTACACGAATGATAGTAAGAGGTTTGTGGTACCATTGAAGTGGCTCACAAGCGACATCTTCAAAGAGTTACTGCAGATGGTTGAGGACGAGTTCGGTTTGCATGGCGAGGGGCCGATCACTTTGCCGTGTGACGGTCCGTTTATGGAGGAGGTTGTAAGGTTGATGCGGAGGCGATCGTCGCAGGACTTGAAAGGAGCGCTCATGTTGTCTTTGGTTAGTCGGCGATGCTCGGCTTCCTTCTCCGGCGAGCTTCCATCGGATAACCATCGCCACCAATTTGCATGTTGAGGATTTGAAAAGATAGGACGTAGAGGATGAGAGTTATGTAGAATTTTCCTGATGTACATAACAAGTACGAAGCAGAATCTGAGGGATGAGTCTGTTTGTTAATTAGGCGGACTTCAATTTAATCCCAACGATGTTTAAGGACTTCAATTTATCTTCTGTGCAGTTGACGAAAATGACATCAAATATGAATAGACAAACTCTGCCATGAGGAGCAGCTTCTATTTATATATCAGTCAAATCTTAATCTATTGTAGTACGCTACATGAGATTTACACAAGACCGATGGTATGAGGTCATAATTTAGATCTCAGCAGACATGCAGTTGTTCCTGGTGGTTACTCCATGGGCAGGAATAGGATTATAACATATCTGAACATCGGTGCTCAACTATGGATGAGAGGAGAGCTCCTCTAAGGGTAAGGTGATCGGTCCACCTCCGGGTCGTCCGATCCTTATCCGACGGATCCTCTACGTCGAAATCTGAATTCATGTGGACACTGGAGCATCAAATATCCGTACCATATCTCCTATGTAGCATCAAATTATCTTCTGTACAGAGAACTCATCAGATCAAAGGCAACTTTATAACTCTGCAGGGAACGGCATCTTTGAAAGGCAATTTTTCCAGCAAAGAAGATGAAGATAATGACTTGTGTAACTCAAAGTTAAAAAAACCAAAACCGACGTTTAACAGGTGAATGGAGATGCGGGGTATCGATCCCCGTACCTCTCGCATGCTAAGCGAGCGCTCTACCATCTGAGCTACATCCCCATTGTGAAATACTATTTTTGTCAATATACATGTATTAACGCAGTATTTTTGAAATCCTAGCACACTCAGAAGCATAGGTTTTGAGAGGTATCACATTATTTAATTCGACGTACAAGTACGAAAAGCTATCATATATTATTTCTTTTGACATCATTCAGGTCAGGAAAAGGGAGGGTAAGACTCATATATGGTTCTCCGTAGTCATGGACAAGTATTTATTAATCAACCGGCGATCAGAAGGCAACAGACTGAAATGTCATCACGCCCGGAAAGCACTAATCTTGTTAAAAGAATATGGGATTTCTGCACCACATTGTTGTGCAGGCACTCTACTTGCTGCAAATGATGATACTTTGTTGTTGCAACAGTAGGGATCCAGCAAACAGCCTCGATTCACTTCTGTTTAGTTACTTAATTGAGCAGGATGTTCTTAGTTGAGCCTTGGGTATACATGTAGTATGATAATCCTTGTAAAATTTAGTCCTGATATATCTATAGCCATTAGCCAACCAGCATGCAACAGGGTAGTCATACGTATGATCCGGATGAAATTGGTAAGAAAGGACATGAAACTGAAGTTGAATTCGACAGCCAACCATGACAAAAATCTGGTCCTTCGCGATTTGAATGTGGTACATCCGATCATTCATGAATATGCAATTGCATGTACTTTAGCATGGGAAACTGCCAGCTACAAATATTTGATTCTGTCAAGAAGACACACCAACAAAGCCACCTCTTCACATCATTCTAACTGTATGCAACTCCAACTCCTTTTTTCCATCCTCTTCACAAGCAACATCAATCACCAACAATTTAAACCCACGCAGTAGACCAAATTTAATCAATTCAAGATGGCCAGTTCCAAGAAGCTTGTGCACACGGTGAAGGACTGGATGGATTCCACCAACATCCGGATTAGGAGAATAGGGAAAAAGAACACGACTGATGGAGTGAGTGATTCACCCATTATTAATAATGGTCACTTTGCGGTTTATACAAATGATCTGAAGATGGCCGAGGAGGAGTTCGGTTTGCCGAGAGACGGCCGGTCATCTTGCCCTTTGGCGGCTCCTTCACAGACGAGATCACAAAGATGCGCGTCCATGGACACAAAAAGCTCCATATTGCACGATCATACTCCGAGAATTTGCTTGCAAATTTGTATTTTGATTTTGGAAACATACCCACGGCAAAATAGCTTTATATCCTACTGGCAGAATATAAGTCTAGGCCGGATTTTACGACACATGCCCACGGTCCATCCAATTGACGGGCGGGCCAAAGAGCGGGCCGGGCCGGCCGTCCCATTCCGAAAATCTCTTAGCCCAAGCCCGGCCCATGAGCGAGCTGGAATGGTTGGGCAACAGGTTCCCGACCTATTGGCCAGGTCTACATACGTATTAAGAGGGGAAGGTGTACATGTGTGGATGTGAAAATATGAGATGCCATGTATACATATTAAATGTTGCATGGAATTTATATTAGAAGTTGACATATATGTTGTAATCCCCATACCCCCAAAACATAGTGCCACATCTAAAACTCACGAAGTGTAGGTGTGATTTATAAGTGGTGGGGATTTGTACTTGATAACTTGGGCTTATGCATTTTGGGTGGTTGTCAACGGGTCCATTCGGGTCTAAACTTAACAAGTTGTTAGGATCAGTTTTTCTCGATAACGGACCGGGGACTTAAGTCTGAGATGTTACAAATAGTATCAAAGCCAATTTCCCTATGATAGTGGAAAGGGCTACCCGAGAGGTGGAACCGCCCCTACAAAGAGAAAGGAGGAAATGACTACCCTGAGTGTGCAACCACCACTGTCACTGGGAATAAGTGATGGGTCATGTCGCAATGAGGACGTTGCGAATATAAGTACGAGAGGTTGTAACACCATACCCCCAAAATATAGTGTCACATCTAAAACTCACGAAGTGTAGTTGTGTTTTATAAGTGGTGGGGATTATTAATTGATAACTTAGACTTAAGCATTTTAGGTGGTTGTCAACAAGTCCACTTGGATCCGAACTCAACAAGTTGTTAGGGTCAATTTTCCTCGATAACGGCCCGTAGACCTAAGTTCGAGACGTTACATATGTAATCGATATTTTGTTGTAAAAGAAAGTTTAAAATAATCTATTACCTATAATAAATATGGGTCTTAGATAGACACGTCGATTACTATGGAGCATTTCCCCTCCCCAGACACGTCGATTACTATGGAGCATTTCCCCTCCCCTCTCTCCTTTGGCTACATGTGGCGCCCTCACCATCTTTCTTTTGACACGACAGCCTTTGTCCATTCTCTGCCTTAAGTCTTTCCTGCTTGTGGGAAATTTACAGTAGATGTATACACGTCATCATTCAAAACAAAAGCACGTGGCCATCACATGCATTTTTGGGTGTTTTGAGAATTTGACCTCAAATGCATTGGCATTTGCAAATAGGTCTATCCGAGCAACTCTCATATGGATGATCATGTTAATGTTGGTGAGTTTTGCGCAAATGAGACATGCACTTCCTATTTTTTCTCCCTACATGAAATATTTTTCATTAATTACATATATATCCCTATTTATCATATTACATAAATAAAATAGATATTAATTCTATAATAAATAAAATACTTTTTTATATTGTAAAAATAGTATTAGATACATAATAAAATACTATAATATGTATGATAATAATTTTGAAAAATATATTCGTTTTGTATTTTTAATAAATAAACTAACAAAAAAACATAACAATATAATAAATAAGTAACAAAACATAAAAAAACATAAAAATACATTTTGACGTAAAAAATCACAAAATTCATATATTCACATAAAATTTAGGAAAACAATGTTAGGTAAATTTCATTACATATTAAAACATACTAAAAACCAATCTTAGATATTCAAATATACTTGATATCTTTTAAAGAAGCATATATAATCATAGAAAAATCTTTAAAATACATATCTTACTATTTTAATGGTATTGTAAAAATTATTTTGCAATAAATAAATTTGTTGTTATATTTTTAACAATGGTTGATTTAGTGAGGATTTTGAAAAAAAAAAGCAATTATATTGCCCAATTTTATCATAGTGAACTATGAAAATAGTTATTGAAAAAAAGATCACCTCAAAAAATCTATTTAATACATATATCATCCTATCATTTACAAAATCCACATCTACGCACAAATACACACACATGGATGTATTCTTGGTATCTACTAGAGAATAAGTGAGCAATTATGTGTTAGATATTATATATTTTAAGCACGTTGATCCATAAATTTATTAAAAGAAATTATAGTAGTCTAAAAATCTTCAAACTGATGAAAGGCATGAGCTATCAATCTTCCATTTAAAAAAACCTAAATATTGTTATAAATTTTTAAAATATCAACCATATACTTCCATTAACGAATTAATATGGATTTATATTTAAAGTTTTAATTTTAATATTTTGAATGGTTGATTTCATGCTAATTGTTGTATTTTGTATGGATGGTAAAAAATGTTACTCTTTCTGCATAATTTTTTTGCAAAGAATTTTTCAAAAATTATAATGTCAACTATTAAATTATACATATATTCCCCTCCATGATTTTCTATATAGTATAAATAGCGGCTTAGAAAACAATTACTCTTGGATCATCTTCATTGAGAGGGATTTTTCAACACTACAAACACATGTGTATATATTTTAATTCCATCACATAGATAAATTGCTTTAAAATAGTTGAATTATCAATGCTTAAATAATTTATAATATGCTTATTTCTTTCGTAGATTATTAAATCAATAATTTAATAGACTATGTAGTATTAGATAATACATTTTACGTAGAGTTTAATATGGGATGCCAATATAAATTCAAATTGTACCAATACACAATATATACCTATATCAAAAAGCTGCCTAACATTTTATCCCGATCTCCTTCTTTAAAATTTCCATACAAGACAAAAATGGAATTTAATTAAATTGATTATCATACAAGTATTTGATAAAAATAGAATATTTATTTTGTAAAGATAAATTTTATGAAAGGAATTAAATAGATGGACAAGTATAGAGAATAAATTATATGTATTAAACTTATATGAATATTGCTATATTTTATAAGAGGTAACACACATGTATTAATTGATTTTAATTTTAAATATTTGTTCAATGAATATATGTAACTTTCTACTATATTTCGTCTAAATGCAATATAACATTTTTATATATAAATCAATACAACAAAATTTCCCTAAGACAACTAATATTTCCATACTAAATAAATTCATCCCGCTGCGAAGCGCGTTCTATTTGCTAGGATGGGCCCGGCCACACCTCCAAACTTCCACGAGGGCCGGACCTGCATACACTTTCACCTCTACATCAAAAAAAGGTGCACCTCTGCGTCATCAACTCGGTGACCTCCTCCACGAAGGAGCCATCAAATGGCAAGCTGATCGGCCCGTCTTGCGGCAAGCCGAACTCCTCCTCGGACATCTTTAGTACGTCACCAAAGATGTCGTTGGCAAGCCATGTTAAGGGTGTTGGTATCTTTAGATTTATTTCAAATACATATTCCCCTAATAACTTAAATGTTAATATTTGCATGGCTATTATGATTTGTGCTCAAATAGAATTTATTTGTATTAATGATTGCATGGATATTTTGCATGGTTTTGTGAGAGGTTTATGATTGCATACGTTTTTTGTTGTCTACGTAATTTATATTAATTACAATTATTTGCTTATGTACGTTGCCAGATTGCAAGACCATTATTGGCTCTTTAATCTGCAAAATTCAAACGTCAATTGACGTTAAGTTTGCAATGTATTTCACCTTTTAATTGAATATTAATTAGGTGATTTAATTGAATATTAATTTTGATGGCTATAACGTTATTTGTGGAAATCCTATATATGAACCTTTTCTTTGCCGAAGAATAGAGAATCTATATACAGAGTATTGCCACCATATATCGAGAGAAAAATAAAAGTATGTTATTCTCGTATCGTGAGATTGAAGGAACGATCTATTGTTGCTCAATAGATCTCGATGTTGGTACGTGCATACCCATTGAGATCTCATCGTTGTATCCTGGAGAATAGTCGTACCAATACCGATTGCACCATCGGAATCTCCGTGGGGGTACGAATCTATTCTTAAGGACAGTGCATTTTGCACGCCTCGGCTAGTTGGTTCATCTCATCAAATTCGGTACTATCTAACCCTCATTATATTTTTATATTTTATATTTTTATATTTATATATTTATATCTTATTATTTCACCTACAATCTTAAGAATAGATTCTGGAGGGTTCGTTATTTCTTTTATCCAAATACCCTCTCTTGTCATAGTTGAGCAACTTTACGATTCCACGTAATGTTGAAAAAATATTGACTGCATTTTTTTATAATGTGGCTGTGAATTTATAATTAAAATGTTTAAAAGTGTGGGGGGAGTTTTGCTGTCAATCATTTATCTCATAAACTTGTTTTATCTTTTTTTTTTAAAAAATCCGAGGGCCTCGATCGACGTTGGTGAAGTGCGTGTTGTTGATTTTTTCCTTCTGATTTCAAATGGCAACGGATAAGATTTTATAAACGTTACATGCGTTGAGATTTTATATGTAATGTGGATGGAGAGATTGTAATATAAAAGGCTTTTGTGAAAATCTCTCTCCGCATCAAAAGATCTATTTCAGCACATTTTTACCTTTACATGACGTTCTTTTTATTGGAATTGTGTTTAAAAAAAACTCTATCTTCATAATATCCACGTTTTTTATTATAATATTTCTTGAGGATCTCTTGTGATTTGAAGTTTAAAAAAAAGAGTAGCTTCAAATTAGATATGCACAAGTAATTATTGACCGTTTTATACATAGACAAAATGTTGCATATGTTGTTGAAAGTTATGCAGGTATACTCAAAATTCAGAAGAGAGAAATGAGATGCTCTATTTTGAATGATTTAATACCTCAAAGAAGAGATATGATATTATTTAATATTCTATGGAGATTCTACCGTTGTCGAAGGATATTGTGATGCAAATTCAATCCTTGATTAAGATAAGTTGAAAAAAAAATACTAGTTGGTATGTTCTTACTTCTGTCAGAGGAGTTATTTTTTTTGGGAAATCAACCATGCGAGCATACATTGCTTGATATATAATGAATCGGATTTCATTGCGCTAGAGAAGGCATATTCTGAGGATGTTGTTGAGAAACTTCGCAGCAAATCTTTCCATTTGGATGAAGCCAATGCCATCAATATTTCTACTATGAAAGCCATGCTGCTAAAATATTTTATAATGTGAAAAAGCAGGCACATTTGTCCAAGAGACAATATTATGAGATATCTCATGGCATAATATCAATGTATTATGTGAAGTTAGAGTTAAATTTGATTGATCCTCTAACTAAACCAGTGAGCAAAAAGCTTGTGGAGAGTACATCGAGGGGAACAGGATTGTGCCCAAATCAGTAGTCGAAGTGATGGAAACCCAACCTTCATGAACGGAGATCCCAGGAAGGAGGTTCATATGGGATAAACAATTCACTGGACGACTAAGAGGATACTATCAATTATTCCCTATTCCTATGGTGTACAATATGATAGTATCATAAGTGGTGAGGTTGAACAAAAATGTTCTTAATGGACATCATAGCCCAAATTGGGTGGTGTATAAAAGAAGTATACACTTGATGATGATCCACCTATATGGGTGTGGAGGTGAGGCCGCTTCCTATGAGATTTTTGTGCAAAATCTCTAGAGCACTCATGAAAAATCCAGGTAGACGCATGGCCGAAACGTGTCAACCCGCATGAGCAACAAAGATCAGAAAATGTAGTGTGGGATATGGGTCAATGGTTTCAAAAATAAAGGATTGGTTCATATGAATTATTATTCCACCAACCTTTAGAAACTACATTCATATATTCTACGTCTTGGTTCATAGTCGATAAGACACCAAGTCTAATGCATTGCATTTTGAGTTCCTTCAAGCGTCTTCTTTAAGTTTTTATCCCTCTTTTATGCTTATATTTATTTCTTTTTTGAAATTGTGGGGGATGAAAAATCTTAGTTCAAAAAAAATATATGTATTTGAAATAGTGGGGGATTGTTGGTATCTTTAGATTTATTTCAAATACATATTCCCTTAATAACTTAAATGTTAATATTTGCATGGCTATTATGATTTGTGCTCAAATAGAATTTATTTGTATTAATGATTGCATGGATATTTTGCATGGTTTTGTGAGAGGTTTATGATTGCATACGTTTTTTGTTGTCTACGTAATTTATATTAATTACAATTATTTGCTTATGTACGTTGCCAGATTGCAAGACCATTATTGGCTCTTTAATCTGCAAAATTCAAACGTCAATTGACGTTAAGTTTGCAATGTATTTCACCTTTTAATTGAATATTAATTAGGTGATTTAATTGAATATTAATTTTGATGGCTATAACGTTATTTGTGGAAATCCTATATATGAACCTTTTCTTTGCCGAAGAATAGAGAATCTATATACAGAGTATTGCCACCATATATCGAGAGAAAAATAAAAGTATGTTATTCTCGTATCGTGAGATTGAAGGAACGATCTATTGTTGCTCAATAGATCTCGATGTTGGTACGTGCATACCCATTGAGATCTCGTCGTTGTATCCTGGAGAATAGTCGTACCAATACCGATTGCACCATCAGAATCTCCGTGGGGGTACGAATCTATTCTTAAGGACAGTGCATTTTGCACGCCTCGGCTAGTTGGTTCATCTCATCAAATTCGGTACTATCTAACCCTCCTTATATTTTTATATTTTATATTTTTATATTTATATATTTATATCTTATTATTTCACCTACAAAGGGCACATCGAACCTCTTCCCGTCATTCGTATAAACTGCAAAGTGATCATCCATTTCGTCGCCATGTGTACGATCTTCTTGGAACTGACCATCTTGAATCGAGGAGATGAAGTTTGGTTTAGGTATATCTTCTACGTGGTATTAAGTTGGTGGCGATGAAGAGGGTGGCCAAGGGAGTTGGAGTTATATATAGTTGGAATCGAATGTTGTAGATGGCGGTTCCCTATCCTAAAATACATGAAACTGCATGTTCCTTAATGGTGCGTGGATCGTCTGCTGTGCATTCCCCTGCTGTGCAGCACTCGCATTACAGCACTGCATCATATTAGAGGACCCATATTATATCAGCATGGATGGCTGTCGAACTCAAGTATAGTTTCATGTCCTTTCTTACCAATACCAATCTGGTCCTACATATGCCCACCCCCACGACAAGTAACAGATGCTTCCAAGATGTGGCAGATAACGCCTGACAACTTCAACTCGAGTATTTTGTCGTGGTTGTTGTTGGATCAGATTGGATTCGAATCCAGTAAATTATCAGGACTAGATTTGGCCAATTATATATGTTTAAACATAAACTGTCGCACTACAGATGTACCCAGGCTCAACTAAGAACATCCTGTTCAATTAAGTAACAAAACAGAAGCGATCGTGGCTGTTGGTATTGCATGATCCCTGCTGCAACAACGGAGGGTCGTCATTTGCAGCAAGATGAATGCTTACATAATGTTGTGGTGCACGAATCCCATGTGCTTTTGACAGGATTATTTCTTTCTGGGGGTGATGACATTTATCAGTCTGTGGTTCTTTAATCGCCAGTTGATGCATAAATATTTGTCCATGAAGCAATAAATGAGTTTCACCCTCGTTTCACTTAACTGGTGGCAAAACTCAAATATTCGTCACCTTTGTACCTTTTCGTTGAATTAAAAATGCATAAGAATATCGTTCAAACCCATACTGCTAGTATGCTTAGATTTTTTTAAAAAATGACTCATGTAATTAATGGACTATGAAATGAATTAATGAATAATTAGTATAATGATGGTATGTTACCACCTGGGGATGTAGCTCAGATGGTAGAGCGCTCGCTTAGCATGCAAGAGGTACGGGGATCGATGCCCCGCATCTCCATTTTTATTTAAAGCCTTTTCCTACGTCGGTTTTTTTTCCATAAACTTTGAGTTACCCAAGTCATGATTTTCATCTTCTTTGCTGGGAATATTGCCCTGTAAATATGCTGTTCGCTGCAGAGTTATAAAGTTGGCATTAACCACCACCCCTAATTTGCTGATTCTTTAATATCCATGTCACGATGCAATGCATCATCAGTACTTTACTGACATACAGGAAAGAACTCATGGGCACTTCACCCCTAAATTGGTCTCTGATCAGATTTTTTTCTGTTGTCTTTCAGGCTAAATCTCAGTTTCCCGAAGACGCGCGTCATCGGTAAGCCACTTCAATGGCACCTTCAACCGCCTCCTGTACACTTGCTGGTCGAGGCATGACGACCTTCAACCATCTCCTTTGCTGTAACTTGCATTCTCTCTCTGGAGCTGTTCTTTTCTCTTTCAAGTGGTTTTGAAGGTGTGTTCTACAGAAAATAAGCTGATGCTTAGGTTAATATAATTCGAGAAAGGGGCCCAAGTAATATGGCACAGAATTCTGATGCCGGAATAGATCTGGTCCTTCATGGCCACGTGAACTTAATTATCGACTGGGAATTTATGGAGATACGCATGTCCAAGAAGCTGTAAGGTGTTGCTCTCCCATTATTTGGTTGGTGTAGGGTCATATTAGATATCGAGTTGAAGCCTTTGGTTGGATGCGGGCAGGGGAGAGGCAGAAAATTTTTACAGGTGGGGCTAATATATATATATATGGGAAAAATGTGTATGCCCCCTAGGGGGAGCTAACTTAGCTCTCCCCGCCCTTTTTTGACATAAATTTTTATTTTTTTTGAAATCTAAAATCGTGTAAATTCATTAATAAATCCCTATATTTTGCTATTAAAATTTCGTGCGAAACAGAGACTCCTACGACCTTCATCCAAACGGGGTCGTTTAAAAAAATCCTGTTACCGTTAAAAAATGACTGTCTGGATGAAGGCCGTAGGAGTCTCTGTTTCGCACGAAATTTTAATAGCATAATATAGGGATATAGTGATGAATATTCATGGAAGAAATTTTCAAAAAAAAATAAAAAAAATGGTGAAAATGGGGCGGGGGGAGCCAAGTTAGCTCCCCCTTGGGGGCAGCCCCATTTATCCCTATATATATATATATATATATATATATATATATATATATATATATATACATATATGGTAAAATGGGGCTGCCCCCAGGGGTAGCTAACTTAGCTACCCCCGCCCCATTTTCTCCATATTTTTTATTTTTTTTTTGAAAATTTCTTCCATGAATATTCATCACTATATCCCTATATTGTGTCATTAAAATTTCGTGTGAAACGGAGACTCCTACGGCCTCCATCCAGACAGTCAATTTTTTAACGGTAACATGATTTTTTAAATCGACCCCGTTTGGATGGAGGTCGTAGGAGTCTCTGTTTCGCACGAAATTTTAATAGCGTAATATAGGGATTTAATAATGAATTTACATGGTTTTAGATTTCAAAAAAAAATAAAAAAATTATGTCAAAAAGGGGTGGGGGAGCTAAGTTAGCTCCCCCTAGGGGGCATACACATTTTACCCATATATATATATATATATATGAAATATTTCAAATGAGGTGCACCTTTCCTGGATGCATGGAAAGCCACGTCAATTTAAGCATTTATTCTATTTATTTTACACATTCTAACTCCATAAATTTAATATTAAATATTAATTTAATATGTATATCATGAAAATTTTATGAAAATATTACTATATTTGACATTAAAAGTTTGTTACAATATGGATGATATATTTTAAATAACTGTATAATCGTCAGTATCTCTGTTTCTGACGAAATTCGAATGGTATATAGGAGGGATATAGGGATGAATGTACATGGTGTTATTTTTCAAAAAAAAAATAAAAAAATTTGCCCAAATAAGGCGGGGGCAGCCACATATGACCCATATATATATATATATATACATATATATATATATATATATATATATATATATAGAGAGAGAGAGAGAGAGAGAGAGAGAGAGAGAAATATGGTTGCTCCATGGGGTCATCCAACGGATTGCTCCTACACCATATTTTCGACAATTTTTATATTATTTTGAAAAATATTTCCATACAGTTTTATCACTAAATCCCTCTAATATACCATTCGAATTTCATCGAAAACATAGACTCATATACCGTCCATCTAGAACATGTCGATTACAACGATATTGAGATCGTTAAAATTACATTTTCTTGATGAAGGGCATGCGAGTCTCTGTTTCTGACGAAATACGAAAGTATTAAAGGGATATAAGTTATGAAAGACGTTGTGACATTTTACAAAAAATAAAATAGAAAAATTATCAAAAAATAGGACAGGAGCAGCCCGTTGGCTGCTAACAGGGAGAGACCACAATTTTCTCACACACACACACACACACACACACACACACACACATATATATATATATATATCATGAAATGTAACCAACTTTAAAATAGAATGAGATGGCATATGATTGGATATCCCGCAGGGTCATACTCCATCAATCTTCGAATAATGGTCAAGTTTAGATATCTTGACCTATTCTCAATCTTCAATAATAAGTGTATGGAATTGTGAGTACTAGAATATTAATATCAACTAAAATATTTGTACATTAATACTAATTTCTAACTATGCACAATGTTTGTTCCTGATTTATATATGGTAAATATGTGAAATGTAGAGCTCATATCCAGATAATAGAACATTTGCATAACAAAAAAAATCTGAATATTAGTGGTGTCAAGTCATCGATGTGTCGACGATGAAATTGCTGAGTTGCTAACATACCGTACTGCTTGGACAATGGAATCACACAACATGGCGGACTACTGGGAATAAGGTAGACCTAGCGAGTGTTAGCATTGCCAAGAGAAAACGTGCTTGATATCATGCTAACATTACTAGACCAATCATTTTCAGTGCGAGGTGATGGAGAACAAGTTTTTATGAACTGTAAGAACGAGGTAGGATTGGTTTTAATATGAAACAATAGGGCAATGGGGAGTGGATGGTTGGAAGTTGAATCGTTTCTTGGAATTTAGAAAAATGAGGGATATGAATTAGGAATGCAAACATATATAAATATATCTATATTCGACTGCCACCATATCCGTTTTATACATATTTTGACATCTGTATCCATTTTAAAACTGATACGGATGTGGATATCACTTTGATATTCGTAAACCTCAGTATCCATATATGTTTATACGTTTCATATATAAATATACTTGCAGTCTTTTTTTAATATATATATATATATATATATATATATATAGGGCTTATCCAGTGAGCCCTGTGCCCATTTGAGTTGTGGTGAGCACCAAACATGGGCTCGCCACGTGTATTTCCATTTGAATGTTGCCTATTTCGAAGGAGCACGATTTTAGCAGGATATTAATTAGTTTGAGCCTTTTATATTTCCAGTTATATCGAGTCCTTAAAAAAAGGAAGACGATTTTGGAAAGATAAATGCAAATCATTAATTTCGTACCGAAGAAATAATCATTGTCTATTTGATCAGTAATGTGTATATTATACTCAAGTAATTATGTGTTGCGAGATCAGTAATACTGAAACAGTTGTCAGTATTTTACATCTGTAATATTACATTGTAAAGAGATCAGCAGTTCATTCATATTACTCAAGTAATACATATTCAGTTATCAAGTAATTAATGTTTTGAGATCAGTAATTAAGTATGTAAACTACTAATGTCCATACAATGATTACTGATTACATATATCCATTTTACTGTACTCATTATGATTGTTACTAATGTTATAGTTACTAAATGCAGTGTTACTGACACACCTCTTATTTACTTGTATAATCTTTTAAATTACTTATAATGCATATGAAAATTACCGATCAGTTGTTATGGTTTTACTAATGTCATAACAACTACTTACTTGCCTAGTGTGTATATATTACTGAATTTTGAACAATATAATAAAATGAATGTAAATTACTGACCATTGTTTGGGTATTACTAATCTCACAATAACCATTTACTGGACTATTGTATATGTATTACTGATTACATTTCTTTGTTTGTTGTTACTTGATTTTATATCATTCTTATGGAATCTGATTTGAAGACAACACTCTAAATATAATTGATTCAGTAAGAATGATAGAAGGACAAGTAACACTTAACAAAATGCCTGTAACATAGGCAAATGACATCAGTAACTTGGTATAAATAAATATGTAAATAACTTTTACGTTTGTCTCAGTAACTTTCATGTTTGTCTCAGTAACTTTCACGTGTGTCTCAGTAAAAATACACATATGTCTCATGATTCAAATCCAATTGCATGTCATTCCTCGTCGTTTCTTCTGATATGATGCTCTCATGATCCAATGTTTCATTTTTTATTTTTTTCATCCACGAATGATGTTGCGAGTTGTAAAACATCAGAGGTATTCGGGCATCTGATATACCTGAAATAAAAATGAATTAGTAAACTAGTAGTTGGAAATTGTAAGAACTAAAGAGGGAGCAGTAACAATTATGAAGGCAGTAGTAAAATTAAAATATCATCTCAGTATACATTAGTAACTCAGTATATTTTTAAAAGAATGCATGAAAAGTAACAATTGTGTTGGCGACAGTAATATAAAATATCTTATAAGTAAATTAAGTAAATATATTAGTAATTCAGTATAAAAGATTTAGTAAGAATGGCAAACTGACAAGTAATAGGCAGTATTTTCTTAAGATACATAAGTAGCTAGTGAATAAAAATGAATCAGTAAGAATAATATATAGAAAAGTAATTCATGCCATATTGTCAGTAACTTTGACAAATACCTTAAGTAATTTAATATCATTTTTTTAATAATCTGACTCGGTAACATAATGTGATATAAGTAATTTTTCGTGATTCAAAAGTAAATAAATTGAACATGATCCTTCTGAAGTAGTGTTTTCATGATCAAAATCTCCTTCTCATATGATATTCTGACGATCCAATTCCAACCAAGAATCAACATTCACCATTGCTTCTAAGATATCATGATTCAAATACAATCGCAAATAATCCATCACGTTAAAAACTGAAATCAAAAACTCGAAAAACGATGAGATTCTACCAATAACGTGAAATAAACGTTTAATCTTCAAAAACGAAATCTTACATTGGACAAATCGACCGTCTCAGTTTACAAGATCAATCTCCTCACGCTGTAAATCGCCAGATCAATCCCTTCCCTTGTCGTTGCAATACAATATGTTTCTTTAAGTGCGTGCTATTTTTAGACTTCCTTATAATTTCCAATTTAGTTTTCTTCCCATTATGATTACGGTTCCTACTATTTAGGGATTGAAAATATCTCCTTAAAAAAGGCAATACACGTGTAAAACAATGATGGTTGGATTAAGATCAAAGGGCTGAAAAGAGGGGCTCACCGAAACTCAAATGGGCCCTGTGCGCATTGGATAAATTTCCTATATATATATAACATAATTTTATACATTCTTTCACCATATTTGATATAGTTATCCGATACATGTATATTTAAGCTAATATGTACAATTATTCTAATATTATTTATACGCGATAAGTATCCATTTTATATATGTATCCATTTTTTAGGATATAGTAATATAGTTTTCATATCCGTTATTTCTATATTCATAATTTAAAATAGACAACGATATATTAACACTTATATCTGTATTCGTTTCTTTGGATCTTTGATAGAAATGGTGGGCTTTTATGGAAATATGGAAAATAAAGAAAGGAATGGTGGTAGTAATTTTTGAAAGTTTCAAAAATGGAAGGAATTGCAACCCTTTTTATGAAAATTTCAAAAAATAAGGGAAATGGTGCTGGAAGTGGAAAATAACATGAGCTCTTTAATAATTTACCCATTTGGGAGGAGGGGCCATGGCCCCTACTCCCCTCCTACCTCCACCCATGGGTGCGAGAGAATCTTCTGTTGTTTTATTACAGGGAACCGTCCTGATGAGTATCAGACGACCCTCGTAGGAGTCCCACTATCCCCGCCCCCTTAAGAGGGTTGTCCGATACCTATCCGCTGATACCTCTTGCCTTGCATTCACCATATAAATGCTGTTGTATTATCCGCTATTAAGCATTTAGAGTAATACAATGCAATATTACGTTTTATACTTGAAACTCACAATGTAAGACTTGTTCATTACTATAGTATTAGCATGATTCAAATATGGTCATTGATTGTCATTCTATTTGAAGTTTGTAGTATTTGTCGGATAAAGTTTGTACAACCGCATCAAAAAAAAGAGAGGTGTAATGGATAAAGTTTTTCTTCTTCTTCTTAAAATTTAAGTTACCTTATAAAATCTGAAAATGTAGTAATGGATGAGAAATTAATGAAGATTGTAACTTGCACGAGAAATAGATATTGCAACTTTTACGTGTTGTATTAGTTCTTCATTTAATAATTTTATCATTCCTTTGAGAGCTGAATTCATCGTCTGCCGCAATACAATTGGACGACAATGAATAATTGAGTATTTGATGATATATCGATCTTCCGATATTAAATATATAATAATGAATAATATTTGCTTTGGCATGGTCTTTTGTTCTTGTAGTTTGCAATCAATGTTATAATCATTACTAAATTAAAGTTGTATAACAACGATTATGGATTGACTTTTCATTAAGAATTGTAGTAATTATTTCTAGCGAATTTAACATTGATTAGAAGAAAATTTCAATGGATAAACGTTGTTATATAATTTATTGCTGGTATAAATAGCAACGAATATGGTATTAGTTATGAGTTTAAAGAACCGAGCAACGAATAATACTCGTTATTGAATATTTAACTAAAGGAGAAACACCAACAGATAATAAATTATGCGTTGGCATGTACCGATTTTCTTGTAATGATCTAAGTGATCGTAAAATAATGGAAAAGATCTCATCGTTCTTACTTTTATATGGTAAAATGCAACTCTTCATTTACTTAAAGAAAAAAATATACTTTGGAATTTTAACTTCTCACCTATATGAAATATAAAGATAGCGATGTTAGGTGAGAATTTTACCAATAAAATTTGCTTCCAAAGTTTAGATGTGAGCAGTATATTCGTCAACCATGTCTCAAATGAAAAATCTTGATTTTTCGTTGATTTTTTTAATACGTTATAAACGTTTATATAAAATCTACAAAATTAAATTTTATTTAAAAAAAACTGGTAATTCAACGCAAATTTATCAATTTATTTGGTTATGTTATCCAACGAGAGAGAAGAAGGGAGGGAGATTGTGAGTACTGCAGGGATCTGCAGTAAACCACGAGGAGGCCTGAACCACTCGATCAGATCGAGCGATTCATATGAAATTTAGATTTTTGTGGGTCTTTAATGTATGAATCGCTCCATCTTGATCGAGCGGCTCGTGCCTCCTCGCGATTTACTACACATCTCTGCAATACTGGAAAAGATCCACTCGCGGGAGATTGTGTGTCTACCCATCGGGGACGGTCATGTACCGTTTATTTAATTAGAGGGGGAGGTCTTTGGTAACTCCCAAACAAATATGAGATTGCACGATACACATGAAAGATTATACAATAATGATGAATTTGGTGAATCGAATACATGTTCATTCTTATTAATTAAATGAATCAATACTATTACTTTAGTTGAATTTTTTTTTTGAATTTTTTTCTAAGAGTTCGATCATTCATATTCCACGTCGAGTAGACATTGCCTTTTTTTTGTAATACAAGGTGAATAGACAACGTACGTATAAAATAATAGTTTTTGGATGTATACAATTAATTAATAAAATAATAAAAATTAGAAAATTTAAGAATGAAATATAGAAACAACTACCCTTGTACAAATTTCGATGTCTTTTTTATTCGGTATCTTTAATAATACAAACAGATATCATTTATGTCTTCCATATACTAAACCATTCCTAAAAACATTACATTAAGTCCTCTGTATAGAATTCTTCTTTGAATTGTACATGGGATATTCTGATATAGATATATCCAAGGTTCGAAATTTCGATTTCGATATCGTTTCGGTAAGGTCCAATACCGAAATTTCGGGAAATTTCGACGATTTCGGTGGAAACGTCGAAAAAGGCTAAAAAACCCGATTTTTTCCAATTTTATTGAAAATTTCGATATTCCAAGTTATTAGAACAGTAAATAACATACAAATACACATTTATTTCACACAAATTGGTCATCTATACCCTATATATAGACATATCGGTCATATCGGCCATATCGGTCATATCGGTGGACATATTGTTGGAACCCAAGCAACATGTCTCGATCGATATGGGGTCGAAATGACCCATATTTTATCCATATCATTGCAGTTGAGGATCTCCACCCCTCTATTACAACCTATCTCGACCGAAATCTCATAAGACAGTTAATATATAAAAGTTGAAACCATGGTTGTAAGTTGTAACATTGTTAATACATAATAAACAAAAGTAATAGTCTAGTCTTACAAATACAATACAACTTACAACAAGTTAAAATTATTAAGAACATGCATATTTCTGATAAATGCAATAAAAGAGAGTAAAGATTAAAATATAGTACCTGCCCTGGTGACATGTTTTGGTCAGAACTAGGAGTTTCGTGGTGGATCTGAATGCCCCCCCCTTCCTTGCTGTCTCTCATAGCGCATCGCAGATTCTATAAACTCGCAGTAGTTCTCCCATGTCATGTACGAGTACATGGCCTTGTAATCCATGACATACTGCCTGTACTGGTGGTCATCGATGCCTATGAGCATCCCGAGTCGAGGATAAGCAGCACTGGATCCGGTATCACGAGTGGCACGACGAGGCTGCTGCGAACTACTGCCCTGAGATCCTCGGGACGACGACGACGGAGTAGGAGAAGATCTCTGCGGAGGAGGAGGAGGAACTGCCGTGTAGTAGTCAGGAAAGAAACCGTAGCTGTCACCCCCAAAGAAACTGCCCTGGCTCTGCTCAGGTTGGCTACTTTGGTAGTTGTCTCCGCTACTGTATCCCCCATATCTACTGTAACCATATGAATATGCTGGTGGTGCGTACTGAGAAGGAGGAGGAGGAGGTCCTGGAGGAGGAGCTTGAAAGTATTCCGGGAAGACGCCAAATGATCTCTCATCGTGCGACGATCCATATCCGCCTAAAGGACTTTGTGCTCCTCCGCGATATGGGCTGTCGATATCCATGAAGCTCAAAGAACCTACAGATGATGTCAAATCTTCCATGTAGCTGTCGGTTGGACGCTGGCCTCGACCGTACTCGTAATCCGTAGGCCCTGGACTCGGACTTGGAACAAATTGTCCGTGTGTGTTCCGTTGTCTCTCCATATACTCACGTCCTGCTTGTAGGCCTTCCTCAAGTCTGGTAGCTTGTGGCCCACGACCACTCCCTCCTGACCCACCTGAGTTTGACTCTCCACCACCACCAGGTCCAGCACGACCAACATCGTCATCATCATCATCTCCACTGTCATCCTTTGATTGTGACTTGGATTTGGAGCTACTGGAGAGAATTTCATCAACAACTGCATCAATCTCGCCCTCCAACCCTCCAACAGGGTCTGTAATCCGCCCGGATCTGGCCAAAAAGTCACCAACGTCTGCTCCCATTTGTTGGCTGATGTTCTCATTCGGTCTTCCACCTGGCTGATCAAGAACTGGGGCACCATTGGAATCCATCCACCTCTGGAGAACGTCCTCATCAGCATCGTCATCGTGCATTTTGAAAATGTATGCAAGGTCAATAGGGTCCGTATAGTCATCTTTGTCATGTTCCTCCGTTGCATGCTTCAATTTCAGCCTCAAGTTGTAATGCACGAAGACAAGGTCATTGAGCTTCTTTTCTCCCAACCTGTTCCTTCTCTTCGAATGTATCAAATTGAACGTGCTCCAGTTCCTCTCACAACCGCCAGCAGATGCGGTTTGAGACAACACTTTCACTGCCACACTTCGAAGGTTGGGAGCTTCCATCCCGTATAACATCCACCATTCGGCTGCAAAAAAAGGAAAAGACAGAAATCATAAGTACAAATAAATGTACACAAAATCAACACAAGTAATGGGTTTATTTGCCTCCGTCCCTACCAGGAAGAGTATTGCCACGACCGTTGACCGCAGTAATCCGACCAAAGGAACCCAGTGCATCTCGGTAATACTTAACCTTCACAACGCACAAATAGGTTCAACCCAAATATCTTGTGACTCAAAAGTCAAAATATAGGTAGAAATTGAGGATATTAGTACCTCATTCATGCACATGCTCTGCAACTTCTCGTCCTTGACGAGCTTCTCCACCACAATCTGTACGGCTGAGAGAAGGTCACCATTTGTACCAAGTCCATTCTTGTAGTGGTACTTAGGATTGAAGTAATAAGCTGCACAGAAATTCACGAACAAGCTCATTTATGATGTCCAACTATAAAAATTTAAATGATTGAAAAAAAAACCTTTTTTACATAATACATACCGGCCTTGTGAAGAGGATGCGAGAGCATCTTAGACCATCGCTCGTCTATGATGTCCAACCATGCTTTTGATCCCTTCCCAACCGCTTCTCGGACCTTCTCTCTCATGCAGCGCATTGCCTCGTAGATGACCGCTATATTTCGAAAGTGGCCAGATTTTTCTATTCAAAGATTCCTAATGTCGGGCGAGATATCGAGATGGACCGAGATATCGGCGATATCTCGCGATATTTCGACCGAAACCGGGGATCTCGATATACAGTATGATTTCGATACCCGATACCCATCGAAACCGAAATTTCGTCAAAATTTCGGCGAAATTTCGCGAGATTTCCGTCCATGGATATATCTATGTATAAATAACATATTAATTGCTTAGTCTAACTTACATAATCTATTCTTTTTTACTAATACACTTAAAAGCTGATAGCAATCATGATTTAAATTATAAATTGTAATATTGAAACTAATCGAACAACTAAGAAATATGAATAAAATATGAATAGTGCATGTAACATTAAATGAAGCAAACAATTATCATGAATTGATATTCTTTTAAAAAAGTATTTCTTAACCCTTAAAATTTGGAAAAAGGAAATAACTATTCTTCTTTTTATTTTAGTATTTGAGTACTTCTATTCGAATTGTAATTTAATTACATCATTGCAATGATATGAATGACTAGCTATTCATTCATTTTTTGTAAATATTGTTAAAACTATATTATTTTTAACTGAGTTAACTTCGAGGTTTATATATAAAAATAATTTCTTATAGCTTATAATTATCAGTTATCGAGGAAGATAGTACCATTATTCCAAATTTCTCTAATCTATTTAAATTTTAAACACCAACGAGCAATATTTCACTACAAAAAAATTGAGTTATAGTGATGGGATTTTCAAAATCCGTTGCTAAATTAGTCGTTGTTAAATATAAAATGAAGATATTATTTGTTGTGAAATGATTTTTCGTACTCAAAATTAGCAACGAATATCATTTATGTTGTTATATCATTTGCAACGGTCCACATAGCAACGCTTATTCGTTGCTATTCTTCAAACTTCTAATTAATCGTCGCTACATAGTGAACTAAAAAAATAGCAACGATTAGTTGATATTTTGGAAAATAACAATGGACAAGCATCGTTATATGGACTGTTGCTAATGATATAATGACATATATATTATTCATTGCTAATTTGAGTACGAAACTCATTTCGCAACGAATAACATCGTCATTATATATTTAACAACGACTAATTTAGTAATGGATTTTAAAAAAACAATCACTATAGCTTAATTTTATTGTAGTGCTTATGTGTTTATCATAAGGAATTTAGTAGCTAATCCGTGCTTAATTTGCATTTTAATTTTGCAAAATTGGCAACATTTTCAGTTTAATAGATTTAAATCAACAATATATCACCACAAAAAGCAGGCACATTAATCTGCCATGGTAGCTGTCAATACATCATAAACAAACAGGTAGAATAATTTCACTGATCTTACAAAGGGAATAAAACTCAGATCGAAGAACTATTCTGATTCCATCAAAAGACAACTAACCGTATCTCGGCGGTTTTCATCGTCTGAACCGGATGACAGTGCACGAGACTGGAGATTTGCATTGATGGCCTCCCGAGCCAAACATTCAGCAGCTTCCTGAGAATCCTCACAATCAGGACGTAGTGAGGGAATATCGAGGACTTTGTAACGTTCTGTTATGGTTAAATTTCATCTTCTAATGATGTAAAGCTCATTAACGAACAGTTTAGATATCACGTGCAGAAGATGGAGGAGATTGGGAGTTTTTTCATCAGAAATAGTTGGAGAGTCAGTCCCTCACATTCCATGTTTTTTTGCTGGAGATAATTTCCATATTTCTTTCGTTTAATTCTCGATCACATTATATACGTATACGCGGAAGTCTTAATGGAGCCTTTGAAGATAAGATGAGGGCGAAGATCGATTAAGACTGAGTTCACCAAACATCAAACCAGTTATATAAACTAGCGCAGTAGACGCATGCATGATACATATTATCAAAAAAGAAAGTAGCTGATCAGGAAATGGAAAGGAATAACTTTTACATGATGCAATGTTTGGAGGATGGATACTTGTTCCTGACGCAAGCATTGATGCCCGGGCATCAGCTGGGATGTGGCTCTCATGGGACCCTTCCATCCCAACCAACCTACCTAACCGGGGACGTCCCAGCTGAACCACTTGCCCTAATTCAACAGTGCCATCGGCATCAACTGCACGTCCACTTTGCAGTGATAATCATGCTGACCATGACTTCCACTGGTCGTTGATTGGCTTCGATGATCGAAAGTCTGTATATCTTTATGTAAGACAGATTGCAATTGGGATCCTGAAATGGTAGCGGTCGTTGTTACGTCCAACTTGCATGCGCGCAGCCGACGTCATGCCACCTTCGTGTTCCTGTTTGTTTATGGGGAACTGGTGGCCGGTGCAACTAACAAAGCTGCGAGTAATTATCTGCTGCTTGTTTAATTAGTGGGTTTTGCGATGGCTTTTGATTGCTGTAAAATATCGGCTCATCTGCTGCTGTATGCTGACCGAATACTGACATAAGGAACCTGTTTGTATGATATGTTGGTTCAACATGCACTATAAGGAAAACACGTTGTGGTTACAGAACTATGCCTACGGATGTGGAGTTTGCGGCAACGGAATTGAGCTCTGGCCACAGCACGTCGTGGTCAGTAATCGTAGCTCCAAGTCTCGTCGCGAGAGTTTTCTAACCACGAATATGTCGTGGCCACTACAAGTGACCACAAAAGTTGTCGTGGCCACAACTCTTGTATGAAGACTTTGGCCACGGATTAGTGACGCCACTACAAGAAAAATGAGTTGTGGCCACGGAATGTGGCTACGGAAACTTGTGGCCACAATAATTCCGTGGCCACTAGTTTCCCGTAGCCACAATCCGTGGTCAAAGTCTTCATATAAGAGTTGTGGCCACGATAAGTTCTGTGGCCACTTGTAGTGGCCACGGCATATTCGTGGCTAGAGAACTCTAGCGACGAAACCTGTAGCTACGGCTACTGGCCACGACATGTCGTGGCCAGAGCCCAATTCTGTGGCCACAAACCCCATATCCGTGGCCATAGTTCTGTAGGCACAACTTATTTTCCTTGTAGTCACGTGGCCACAAGTTTTCATAGCCACATTTTGTGGCCACAACTCATTTTTCTTATAGTTATGACGTTCTATGCAGTTTTCATTAAATTTATGAGATATATGTTTTGTTTTTAGCAAATGCAATTGCATTTTGTTCACTGCAACAAATTAAGCATTTTCGAGTGGTTGAAAACCTTTATAATATACGATTTACTGGTTAGTATTAGGGGTCACCTATAATGGAGTGTGATGGGTTGCTTCTCACGACAGATCCAAGGACCTGTTGTGTGAAAATGGACCGTCAACTGCAATAGGGAGCCCAGCAGACTCTGCAGTATCCATTTGAGCCGCTCGATCTTGATCATGCAGTTCACACGATTTTGCACTTTCTGTGGGTTCGTACCGTACAAAATCGTGTGAACCGCTCGATCAAAATCGGGCGGCTCAAATGGGTACTATAGAATCCGCTGGCTCTCTATTGCAGCAAACGATCTATTCCCCCGTTGCGTAGTAATAGAGGTTTCTTTTTCGAATGGATCTATCCAACTCGCTCAATAAAAACGTTATAATCAACAATGGATTGGCAATATCCGGTGGGACATTCCCCAATGGGTCCATATATAGCACCCATTTGGAATTATATACTTTTTTGAAAAAAGGTATCAAATGTAATCTGTGACCTTTTTGTTGCTCTAGAACAATAAAAATGCAATAGTTGTATATATTACAAAGATCCAACAGGGTAGTCAATTTTTTTACTGGTAAACCCGATATCTTGGCAAGTTTATTTCGAAAATTTGAGAAGCTACACTTTGTGTTCTTCACGAGAATACATGTAAGCAATGGAAAATAATAGAAAAGAGATATATCCCTCAACAGAATTTATGTTATGTCGAGCAACATAGTATACTCTGTTCCTCGTTTTATAGCTAGAGGCTGCTTTAGAACATTGACGTTTGAGCACAATAGTTCTAACTGTCGTAAAAACTCCAAGGTCTGAGTATTAAAACTTTAGGATTTTTACCCGACAGATCCTATAATCATTGTCAATTACCTCCACGACCTTTGAAATAACGTATTTCTCCCCTCGACCTTGTAAACTTGCTCCGTCTTACCCCATAGACCCTACCGTCAATTTTAACTTTATTGGAATCAATTACTTGGGTTAAACATGAGTTAACCTAACCAAAGAAGATATGGTGGATCTTCAATCTCTCTCTCCTTTCTCCTACCCCTTCTTCACTCTCAACCTAATTCCTCCTCACGCAACATGCTATGAAAGGCAAGCCATTGCATCTCAAAGGCCAGGAGTAAATGGCACGCCGGTGGCAGGGATCCAAGAGTTGCCAGCTACAAAGCTGCCTACCGTCAACTTCCCCGCTTCTACGGCGTTTGAGATCACGCAAAAGCCCTTCCAGCTCACACAGGCACCGGTGGAAGCCCACGCACCAGTGTTCATGTACTTTCCATAGTACAAGATGAGGAAGGCGAAGTTGTCACCCCATTCCAACCATCGCATGGGCACAATCAAACCATCGAGATTGCTCTTCATGAACACAGTCCGGTTCCACGGTCAACCCAGGTACGTCTTGAAAGAGCCCTGCACGGGCCTGAAGTCAGAGGCGACAACGATCCTGGAATATTTATGGACGGAGATGCCTGTGTTCTGGTTCGGGTCTGTCATGCCCTGTGCGGTGATGGTGTTTTTTGGTTGCTCATCGGCCTCCGTACGTAGATGTTGCAGTTCTGGAGAACGGCAACAGGGTTGCGGAAGATGAAGTCGACGGTGCCGTAGACGTCGCAGTCGCGGTAGAACTATCGCTGGGAATAGACGTTGAGGATGTCCTGGTAATCCTTGAAGCTGCACCTGTAGAAGACGGAGAGATCGGAGCCGAAGCAGAGGGCGACAATCAGGTGCTTCTGGGGCCCGCCGTGTTGTCTCATGCTATGAAGCCGTCCCCAACCTGGTGAATCACAAATTTATACGAAATAAATAACAAGTAGGTGAGGACAGTGAGAGGAGCACAACTGAATAGGACTAAAGTATATAAATTAATTATATATACGAAAGTGGCTGAACGGTAAGTAGTGGAACCATCTGGATGTTCTTGTTACCGGTGACTATCGTAGCGTCGATACCGTCAAGGGAGCGGGAAAGTATCGTCCAGGGTTCAGGGGAGGAGCAGAGGGACTTTATGAGGTCGTCTGGGGAGTGTTGGAGATCGTCCTCGCAGCAGAGTAGAGGGACTTTATGAGGTCGTCCAGGGAGTGTTGGAGATCGTCCTCGCAGCGGAGCAGAGGAGGAAGGGGGTTGGGGAGGCGGAGGTTGGGGAGGAGGTGGGTTTGTGCTGAATGGGTGAGATATGGAGGAAGGTGAGGGAAGGGGCAATCATTGTAATTTTGATAAACAAGACGGGTATAATGTAAAAGAATGTAACAGAATCCGGTCATTTTTAACGGGCAAATGGATGAAGATTAACTATAGGGTCTGTGGGGTAAGAGTTAGCAACTTTACGGGGTCGAGGGAGGAATTATATTGTTTCAAAGGTCATGGAGGTAATTGACAAAGATTATAAGGTCTGCCGGGTAAAAATCCCTAAAACTTTCAAGTTTTATTCCATACAAATCTCAACTTGTATCACGTGGGTCACAGAGTTAAGGAATAAGCACAAAGCTCATGATTTATGTTATATTCTTAAAAAGATGGGATTCTAAAAATATTCATATTTACAAATCATTATCTAAATACTCAGGAGCGGAAGGAGGGGTAGGGTCATGCCCCTCTCCTCACTCCAAAAAAAATAAAATAGTATGAATGTGATTCTCCCAATTATAGCTTTAAATTTTGTCGAATTTCGGTCGAATTTCAATAGATCGCCAAAATTTGATCAAAATGATCGAAATTTCAGCAATATGAGAGGTCATAGTACAAATCCTGACCGAAAATTTTTTTGGTCGATCATCAAAATGGTGACCAAAATGGACATTTAGGGCACTGCTCCCAATCCCGTATCCGAAACTTAACGTATCCGAATTCCGTTTTATTTATAGTTACGACCCCCAATCATGTTATCAAACTTTTTTTTGTATTGTTTCTCATATTAACGATAATAAAGGTCACTCGTCCCTTTACATTACTCTGTTTTTTAAATAGAAAAAATGGGGTTACCCCTGTTGGCTGCCCCTGCCCCATTTTTCATCATTTTTTTATTTTTTTGAAAAATATCACCATATATATTCATCCCTATATCCCTCCTATATGTCATTCGAATTTCGTCAGAAACAGAGAATTCTACGGCCTCCGTCGAGATGATGTCGATTTAAAAAATCATGTTAACCGTTAAAAAATGTTTGTCTGGATGGAGGTCATATTAGTCTCTGTTTCTGACGAAATTCGAATGACATATAGGAGGGATATAGGGATGAATATAAATGGTGATATTTTTCAAAAAAAATAAAAAAATTACGAAAATAAGGTGGGGGAAGCCACATATAACCCTTTTTAAATTCCTTATTAAATCCTTAATGATGCAACTTTCACACTCACTACAATAAATCTGATCTAAGGGAATGAATATTTTTTACTCATTGGGATATTATCTATAGTTAAATATATAATAACAAATATTATCCACTACTTCATTCGTTAAATTGCAATGAATATCCAATTCGTTGCTATATTTCTTGCAACGAATCATATTAAAATGTTATCCATTGAATTTTTCTTCTAATCACTGTTAAATTTAGCATCAATTTATAAGAATTTCAATGAATAAGTCAATGGATAAATCATTGTTATATGAGCCTTCAGCATTGAATATGACATTCATTGCTAATTGAAGAAGAAAAATTAATTCTACAATGAATAATACTCATTGATATTTATTTATTTAATTTATATCAGAAGATATGATAACAAATATTCAAATTATTTGTTACCTTAGGTCAATTTTATTCTATTGATGCATAAATCTTCAAAAGTTGAAATTATATGCAAACATGGGATCAACATCACGAATTACAACAACGAAAAATCCCAACAGTTCATTAAGATATAGATTCCCTCACCACCTCCAAACTGACACGAGATCTCTGTCAAAACACCTACACGAATCAAGCTGTCTAGATCCCGTAGTTCCATCTCCATCTACTCCATCTACGCAAGACATATACAA
Source organism: Ottelia alismoides (assembly GCA_037367405.1). NCBI lineage: Eukaryota > Viridiplantae > Streptophyta > Magnoliopsida > Alismatales > Hydrocharitaceae > Ottelia > Ottelia alismoides. The sequence continues at coordinate 22,438 of JAZKJV010002040.1, read as the reverse complement.
TCGTACAATGCCAATTAATGCATCTTTGAGTTCTCCATGGTTTTCTTATAATTTCAATTAAACAAAGCACACGATTTCCAAATTATTGTGGTTCACAAAAGCTATTTATCAACATAGCGTGAAACTAGTGGGCTATTGTATGATTTATATAATTTCAGTTGAAATCCTCAACAGTTCAATATCATTTATATATCCTTCTTCATTCTATGATAATTATGAGTAAGGTTATTATTTATCTTAAAATATTAGAACACATTTTATTATTTTACAAAATACTATCCTTTAAATTTCATGAGGAAACCATTAAATATTAGGACTAGATATGAAGAGGGTAAAATCCATAAAAAATATTATTGAATTCCCCATTCTCAACCTTTATACGATCGAATCTTACAACATATTTTACTATTGTCATAATTTCGAACAAAATACATTTGCAAGAAAATGAATGATATAATCATAAATTTATCAATTGGATCAATTCATAATCACAAAAGTAGCGTTTTACCCTCTTTCCACGTAAAATAGAATTTATTATCTATCATGAAGTAATTGTAAAACAGTTGTAATTTCCTAAACATTACATCATAATTATAAAATAAAAATACATTACAAAATTTTTATTTGAATGATTTTTATGAACAAGAAGTTTCATGTATCTAAAATAAAAAAGTCATCTCTTAAAAATGCAATTGACCTCAACTTAAATAGAGCATGTTTGACTAGGGGGTTAACCCCCTTGGAGGCTTTACCCCCACAAATCTCTCTTTTTCTCTCTCTCTCTCTCTCATGTAGGGCCCACTCTTCATATCTTTTTTAATATATTAAATAAATCATTTCTCTTTTATCTATTCCAAAAAATATATATTATACCATCATATCATCTAAAAAAATAAACTACTCACCTTGTACATACTTTTTCAAACTTTAATACAATCACATCACAATAATTATCCACTTTTTCAAACTTCAATACAATTATATCACAATAAATCCTCTCAACCCGAAACCCTCTATCCAAACACCAAAATATAAAAACGAGTTATCCTCCCCTAATTTACCCCGAGGTAACCCGACAACCAAAAAAATCTTAACACATAAATAGATTATCCCTGACCAGTTTAACCCTCCATAACCTACTATCCAAACTCACCTTAAGTGTTTATGTTAAAGTTCACTTTAAAAGCAAACTAGACATTTTAGCGCATCGGACGGAAACAATTATATTAGAGTGGCATAGTTGTGGAATAAATTGCCCGTGATTAAATAACATTTTATATACACTGCCTAATTATTCTACTTTTTTATAAATGCCATGATCATTCTAAATGTCTTCTTAATAATGAACAGTGAATTATTAGTCTAGGAAAGGATCCAATGCATGGTCGGAGGATGTAGGACGAATGCCGGTTAACTTGAATGATCTCTGATCGTTTTCCAAAAAAAATATCGAACATAATGCAGTTGGATAATATCTCCCTTAGCAAAGAAGATGAAAGGGAAGGGGAACAATTGGAGGCGACAGTTTTCAGCTCATTGGTACCATGACATCATCGCTGCAAAAATTACCATTAGACACTATAAGAAAAGTGACCAAAGTCAACGCATAATTTAATATTCGTTGCCATCGTAGTTAAATATATAACAATGATTATTATTCGTTGCTTATTTCTTTAAATTCACAACGAATAATGGTATTCGTTGTTATATTCCTTGCAATGAATCATATAACAATGATTATTCGTTGTCGTTTTTTTTTTTCTAATCATTGCTAAATTTGACAATGATTAGTATGAATTTTAACGAATAATTTAACGGAAATCACCGTTATATGGACCTTTAACAACGAATATGATATTCGTTGCTAATTACAAGTACAAAAAATGATTTGGCAACAAATAATATTCACTGTTATATCTTTAATATCGGAAGATATGACGACAACTATTCAAATTATTCATTGCCTTAAGTCTAGCATCTTGTAGTAAGACAAGAGAAAGGAAATGAATGATCCAATGTCACTACAAGAAAGAGTAGAACATGCGACGGTCAACATCCGTCGCGAATGATAACATGACCGTCCCCTTTGATCAATGAAGACGGTCATGCGACCGTCTCCAAAGGTGGCGTCCCATTTGGTATAAGCGACGGTAGTCTAGACCGTCCCCTATACTCATACATAGGGAACGGTCTTGACCGTCCCTAAAGGTCTGGTATAGGGGACGGGCATGACCGTCCCTTAAAGAATGTTATTGGGGACGGTCACGACCGTCCCTTAAAGGCATTCAGGGGGGACGGTCACGACCGTCCCAAAAGTTAGGAAGTGGAAACGGTCATAACCGTCTCTAAGAACGAAGGGGACGGTCGCTATGACCGTCCCCTTTGTTCATCTGCTAACAAAAAAATTTCCATTTCCCCCTATTTAATCCTCATTTTGCCCTGTATGTCAATATACACAAAGTACCTGTTACAAAAAATATGTCTTCATAATAAATATTACGATCACCACACAAAAAAAATACAATCCACATTCATAAAGTCATTGTCCAACAACATATGCATTCAAAATACTACAATATCCTACAGTAATTGTCCAAAATAGTTATACAATATACTACAGTATCCTACAAAGTATCTAAGCTATCCTAGTCGTCGTCCTCATCCTCGTCGTCGTCCTCGTCGTCATCAGCATTATCATCTTCTTCTTCGCCGTCATCGTCGTCGCCTAGCCTCGCAACGGTATTATCATCATCTGTTGGGCGGCTAGTCGACGCTGCACCTTGATGTGCCTGCATGAATGCATTGAAAATCGCCATTTGTTGGTGCAAATCCTAAATCTCCATATTCATGCTAGACACTTGACTCTCTAATTCCCTCTCCCTTTGTGTCTTCTAAGAGGTCGAGTCGGTCCCTACTCCATACCAATTCCGTATGGTGGCACCACGACCACCACAACGGACGCATCCCTGATGCTCTGGACCGGTCGCCTGGAGGAAGGCCGCATCAGGAGTAAGAGGTAGATGACTCGTTCCGGTGTGGTCTACAGAGCCAGTGGTTGTGAGCCTGACCATCTCCTCCTACAAATTTATTTAAGTAAGTTCAAATTTATTTAATTTGTAAAAAAGATGCAAATATGTTACGAATAACTTACATGAATTGGACCATAGACAGGATCCACCCAATGAACTTCCCCGCCCACATCGCGGCTCTTAGACCTCTCGAAGACTTCCATTCGGCTGGGCACTCGCTCGTTCTCCACTTCCTAATGGCGAAAGATTAGTAAACTTACGATAACATTTTAATACATATATAATAGTTACAATTTTAACACTAATCATAAAGTAGATTATTTACGAAGTCATCCTTCAGTTGATTTGTGTTTTTTCTCCCCATTCTATTGGTAGACTTGAAACCTTTCCTCCGATTTTCAGCATTTTTCCTTGAGATGTCCTATACGAAGATAGTAATTTTAATAAAAGAATTCCAAATGATATATGTATAAAATGCACATATATATATGTCACATACCGTATGTTCTTCTCCCATCCAAATAGTGACCATCGCCCTCCATTGTTCAGCGGGTACACTCGGAGGACAATTTGCCAAATTGGCTTCCAATGGAAGCTCCGGGTCGAAGTACTTTAAAATATAAAGAAAATTAATTATATACTTAGATGATGAAAAACAAATTTATACTTAATTATAAAGAAAGGTACTCACTCGGACCTTCAGACGACCTCGATATTTACGCAACATCTCCGCCCCATGGCCTAAAATCAGAGCATCACTGGCCGGGTCACGGTCCCAGGAAAAACTAGACTGCAAAGAAATCAAAGCAAACATAAATAAGTTTATATATATATATATATATATATATATTGAAGAAAAAATTTGGTTTGTTAATATTATAAATACCTCCAAATCATGAAGAATGGCATCTTTTATTGACCGCTCCACTAAACCCCAGTGTGTAATGTGGAGAGGGACCCTGGCTCTGCACACCTGTCCCAAGTAACTCTGGAAAACAGCTGAGTTCTCCCCCACCGTATCGCCTCCAACTATCCGCACCCTGAGTGTCTCACCAGGACGAAGATGGTCCAACACTCGGCACTGAGATGGGCCTCTACGTCTGCCTGAGCTACTCGATCCGTCAGGATCGGAGGTCTCACTCCCTCGCCGTGGTGCCGGCGGTGCATCCCGAATGCGTCTAGGACGTGGAGGCATATCTGCATATTATGAAACATTTAAATTAAATATAACAACAATGATATAATTCACATATTACATCAAAAGATTGGAAAAAATGATGGTAAACTTACATTTTAAAAATCCGCATCTACAATTTCTGTTGGATGTTCTTGTATTTCAGCTTGATATGCCTCGTTTATATTTAGCAACTCATCATCATCATCATTGACATCAAAAAATCTCTTGGTACTATTCTCACGGGTATGATCCATCCATCACTTAAGTTGTCTGGAATATAGAAAACTTGTTCTACCTGACTGGCTAGTGAAAGGCTCATTTGTTTGTAATTTCCCAGATTGTTTCAATGAAATGATCACATTTCTGTCTCTTTGATATCCTATTCCCTCGCGACCAACATCAAACCGTCCATATACATTTCACAGAAATTAATACACTCTTCAGAAAGATAACCTTCAGCAATGCATCCTTCGGGTTGTGCCTTGTTAAAGACCATATTTTTTTAATTTTCGAAGGTATCTTTCTATTGGATACATCCAACGATATTGAACCGGCCCACCGATTCTTGCTTCACCTGCTATATGAACTATTAAATGAACCATTACGTCAAAGAAGGCTGGTGGGAAAATCTGCTCCAATTTGCATAATGTGATAACAATATCTTCTTCAAGTTTTCTCAAGATCAACGGATCTAAAACCTTCGAACACAATAATCTAAAAAAACCACTCAATTCTGTTAATGATTGGAGGACAACATCGTCAACAATTCCACGAATAGTGAATGTGAGTAACACTTCCATGTAAACATGACAGTCATGACTTTTTAATCCAGTTATCTTACGTTCTCTTTCATTTACACACCTCGACAGCTGTGATGAGAACCCATCAGATACCTTCAAACTTTTAAGGAAGCTGAAAATTTTATCACGCTCAGCATTGGATAAAGTATATATTGCTGCAGGTATAGTAATCCGTCCATTGTCTAATTCAATTGGATGTAGTTCTTCCCGTACACCAAGTTGAACTAAACCTCGTCTCGTCTTTAAATTATCTTTTGATTGACCGGAAAGATCTAACATTCCCAAAATATTTTCAAAACATTCTTCTCAATATGCATGACATCCAAATTATGACGAAGCTGTAAGTGTTTCCAGTATGGTAACTCTCTGAAAAAATACTTTGTTTCTTCCAACCACCGGCTGCACTTTTCTTGGTTGTCCGTCCTAAGCAAATGCTTCGTACAAGTAATTGCTGTTCCCAAATAATGTTGCCATTCACACGAGCTAAGTCAAGTCGTTGCCCATAAGGTGAGCCGTCAAATTTCTTATTACTATATACCCTTTGCCATTTATGCTTCGGTAGAAGGAATCGACGATGACCCAAATAGCAATGCTTCATACTTCCAGACAGTCATGTCGAATGTGTTTTTTCAAGACAGACAGGACATGCGAGTTTACCCTTTGTACTCCAACCAGACAAATTTACGTATGCGGGAAAGTCATTTATAGTCCACAACAATGCAGCTTGTAATGTAAATATCTCTTTCCTACATGCATCATATGTAGGTATTCCAGTAGTCCATAAGACTTTTAGTTCATCCATTAACGGTTGTAGGTACACATCAATTGCATTGCCAGGACCTTTAGGACCAGGAATTAGTAGTGTCATCATCATAAATGATGAACTCATTGACATCCATGGTGGTAGATTGTAAACGATCAAAATCACGGGCCAAATGCTATAACTCAGACTCATATTACCAAACGGATTGAAACCATCTGAAGCTAATCTCAAGCGAACATTTCACTAATCACTAGAGAAATGTGGATATCTCTGATCAAATTTTATCCATTCTTCTGCATCGGAAGGATGTCTCATAACTCCTTTAGCATCTCGTTTATTTGAACGAGAATGCCACGTCATCCACTTTGCAGTTTTTTCTGACATGAAGAGACGCTTCAGACTTGAAATTAGTGGGAAGTATCGTAATATTTTCACCGACTTCTTCTTCCTCTTCAAATCATTTTTTTCTTCTTTATACCTGCAAGCCTTACAATATGGACAATGAACTAAATCAGAATTCTCTCCTCGAAAAAGCATACAGTCATTAACACAAGCATCGATCTTCTCGTATTTCAGACCGAGCGATCGGAATCGTTGCTTCGCCTCTTTCCAATCCTTAGGATAATTCTGAGGATTATTCAATAACTTCCGTATTAAAGCTAGCACGTCTGTCATCATTGCAGCAGTTGATCCGTTCCTTACTTTCATCTTAAACAACTCTAATAAAAACTGCAAACGCGTCATTTCCACTCCAGGAGCCAATATATCTTCTGCATCTGGCAAACTGCTCGAAAACCGATCGTCTACACCAATGTCTTGTGCCTCAGGTCTTCTTAATTCGTCCATTAGTTCAAATAACTCGTGATCAACGTTTTTCAAGGTTTGTGTAGTGACTCCTGCATCTACACCCATATCTTCATCCATTCGCAAATCTATAACCTCTCCATGCTCAGTCCAAATGGAATAATGTAACCAAAATCCGTTGAGTATAAGATGGTTATAGACTTCCTCTCTAACATCCCATTTAATATTCTTACATCTCACACATGGACAATAAATCTTAAGAGCACCAAATTTCTTATTAACTCTTTCTATTTCAAATGCCCAATCCAAGAACGCGATCACTCCTCTCTTATATTGTTGAAAATCATCGTATCTCTTATCCATCCATGATTTATCCATTTTACTGCACAATCAGAATAAAATCCACCATCATTATGCTATTATAGATAACAAATTTTTCCACTCTAAACCCTAATTATCAAGTGTTTCTCTTGTACACAACAAGAATTTCTAGATCTAATATACCCAAGAACATTGTATTTAATATAAACAAGCAATGTTTTATAACATGTTTCATCCTATAATATGTTTCATCCTATAACATGTTATCCTCTATCCTACAACAAGATATTTCATGACCTCCCATTATACAACAAGCATTGTTTTCCTCTATCCTTTTATACAACAAGCAATGTTTTCCTCTATCGTACAACAAGATATTTCATCATAACATGGGGAAAAACCCTATTATATTAAACAAATCAAGCAACCCTAACATAACAAGAAAAAGAATCATTCACATGGGGAATAACATCCCTAACAACAATATCAAGCCAAATAAACAAGAATAAACACAAAGGAGTGTTGCTAGATACCAGAAAAGAAGATTGAGGAGGATGGCAACTACGGAGAGGTTGGAGGGGCGACGTTGGCCGAGAGGGGCGACGGTGGCGGCGGCTTGAAAGAGGGCAAGGTGAGAATGAACGCTGGGCGCAGGGGTTTTTTTCGATACGGTCGTATCGACCGTCCCCATTGGAGACGATCGGCGACGGTTCACTTAAAACCGTCCCCTTTGGTGGAATAGGCGACGGTCTTCAATGACCGTCCCCTTTGGTCAGGCCAACTGGCTTGATGTGACGCCAATAGAGGCGTAATGGGGCCGGTCAGAACCGTCCCCAACGGTCCTCTCAGGCAGAGGAGACGGTCCTTGGTGACCGTCCCCTCTGTTCAGCCACTTAATATGAAGAGCCGGAGGCGACGCCAACAGAAGCGTATTGGGGACGGTCAGAACCGTCCCCAAAGGACCTGCCAGGACAGACGGGACGGTCACCATGGACCGTCCCCTCTGGTCTCTCACTTAGGGTAAAAGACCGGAGGCGACGCCAACAGAAGCGTATTGGGGACGGTCAGAACCGTCCCCAAAGTCCATCGCAAGGCAGAGGGGACGGTCGTTTCTGACCGTCCCCTCTGGCCGTCCACTTAGATCCATTACCGGAGGCGACGCCAACAGAAGCGTATTAGGGACGGTCAAGACCGTCCCCAATGAGTCCCCTAGGCAGAGGGGACGGTCTTGCGGACCGTCCCTATTAAGCTATTACAAAAGGGGACGCCAGCTCGCGTAGCGTCTCCTGATATGAAGTATTGGGGACGGTTATGGCATGATCGTCCCTAAAAGCTTTCATTAGGGACGGTCATTATACGACCGTCACCAGTTGTCGTCTCCAAAGCTGGAACTTCCTGTAGTGTGTTGTAATCTCATTATTATTTTTTACGATTTCGATTCCAAAATCCAATCTTATAGATTGAATCTTAACTTAATGCTCTATATATCGTCCAAATTTCACCCAAATCCGATGTTATTGGTTACTTTATATCAATGATCAAAGATTCAATCAATATTTAAGCAACTTAAAGTCCATTTTAAAAAGATCCGACATTTAAATATTTGGATAAAATAGCAAATAATTTCGGATTTGGGCAGAATTTGGACAATATGTAAAGCAATAATCTAAGATTCAATCTATAAAATTGATTTTAGAATCGAAATCAAAAAAAATTAATGAGGATTACAACATCTCTCCTCAAACAAGAGTTACACCAGAGGATCCACTTTCTAATAAAGGGGTGTCCACTTCATCTGTTTCTTCCTGCGGAAATTCCCCTGACATGATACATATATTTATGCATCTGCAGCGAAGATCACCAAAATATCTGTCTGCTCTGAACCAATCGAGCAAATGACGTCCATTGACTCTGTTAGTAATCGAGTAAACGATGCTGATGGGTGGGTTACATTATGGGAAGTGGATCCTCTGCTAGCGTAGACTGCAGCGGAGTCTGCTGCATGTTCGGGAATTGCTCGATCTTGATCGAGCGGTTCCCATGAATTCTCACTTTTGTAGACCCTGATCATATCAAGATCGAACGACTCCCGAACGTGCAGCAGACTTTGTTGCAGCCCATACATGGTAAAACATCTCTATCATGCCGGGGTATCCGTGAAAGGGATGGATACCCACATCCAAAATATCTACTAGTGCAGAATAAATCCTGGACTTGGGGACACCTTTATTCCATCATCCAGACAAACTGTCAAGTAAACCCGAGACGATCCCTTGCCTTCTAATAGAAATCATATATTTTCTAAGACCGAAACAAAAGTGATCAGAGAGACATTTTAAAGGAGAGATTTCGTGTGGAAAAATTCTTCTCAGTAGCTGTTGATGATGAAAGAGACGGGAATTACTTCCAAGTTCAGAGTCCCTTTCCATGGATGCTCACACAAACAAGATAAAGATATATTGAATATGCAGAGCTCTACTGATCTCATCTATCTCTGTGAGAGAGACACCAGAATTATACCGTGTGAAATAATTCACGGCAATCCAAAAAGCAATCCGTCACGATGCTCACAGATTCTGCCTCGAGATGATCCAAGAACAGCAGCAGCAGGGGACCTCATCTTCGGCATCTTATTCTCCTTTCTTCTCCTGAAAATGGATAATAGCAGAGCTGAGAATCTTGATTGTTACTGTGAGAGCCCACATGCTCGACCAACAGATTATTTAAGTAACCGTGTAACATCCCAACCTCAAATATAGTATCACATCTATAACTCACGAAGTGTGGGTGTAATTATAAGTGATGGAGACTACTACTTGACAACTTGAACTTAAGCATTTTGGGTAGTTGTCAACGGGTCCATCTGGACTCTAACCTTACAAATTGTCAGGGTCAGTTTTCCTCGATAACGGACCAGGGACCTAAGCTCGGAACGTTACAAACCGTATACTTTTTTTAAGTAATGAGATCTTTGACCTTTGGTCTTCGTGTGATGGATAAAAAATCAACAAAAAGTTGTTTCCTGTTGATATTAGGAGATCTATACTAGGAATGGGATTACTTGAAGGTACAGTGAGTAGAGATAAAGGTATTGTTGAATACCTGACTATGAGGATGACCACAACAATTGTTGATTTAATGCAATTACTTCCTCAGTCGGATGATTCACAAAGTAAGCTTATTTTATTACGATCTTGTATGGATTCAACCAAGCTCATGCTTCGCTTAAGGATATGTCAACCCACATACATGGAACGAGCTGCTTTGTGGTTTGACAAGGGGATACGTGGAGCTATTGAGGATATTGTGGTTTGTGGAGACCTTTTCTTTGGAGGCCATCAATGATGGCTGGCATCCCTATCCATCAAACTCGGTGGTTTAGACTGGCGCTTAGCTATTAATGCTTCTTCATATGTTTTCATTGCCTCTAAAGATCAGTCTTGAGTGCTCCAAGATCACATTTTACGAGACAGTGAGATACACGATATGGATTCTGATTTTCAAGATGCTTTGGAGGGTCTACGTGTTACACTTCCATCTCCCGATCTTACATGTTTTGCTAACAAAGATAACGTCCTCTCTAAAGCTCTGAATGTTTTGGAGAGTTTCATTTTTAGCAATTTTATTAAAGAAATTAAAAATAAGTTTGACATGATTTCTACACAAAAGATAATTTTATGTTGTTTATAAGTTGATCATGCTAAAGATTTCCTTCCTACTATTGATGACCTTGGAATGCAAGTGTCACCTATTGAGTATCGTACTATTCTCATATATTTCCTCATGATTCTTTTATTCTCTGCTGATGAGGCATGTCCACTATGCCAGAAATCCTGTCTAGACACTTTTGAAGAGCATGCAGTTCATTGTTGTGACTTGTGAACTCCCAAGTTTTAAATATGGATATGATCTTGACATAGATGTCCTTTATGATTTACATAGGCATGTTGGAGTTGCTTCCAAGAAAGAAGTAACTGTGAATTTTTTGATTGGTCCACTAGAGGGGAGGTCGATACTCAGACTAGCATATGTTTTAATATTTGGATGGCTTGAAGGATAACATGCATGTGTTGATTTGATTGTAGTATCTCCAATGGTCGGTCCGATAAAGGAAGATTAAAGGAAGATTTATTGCAGGATACGCTGTACAAAAAGCTGCCTCAACTAAAGTTGCTAAGCATGAGAATGCTTGTATTGAAAATTGATGTGTTTTCATCTCTTTCGGGATTGATATCTTTGGATTATTGGCAACTGAAGCAGTAGATCTCCTCGAGAGAGTCCAAAAAATTATGTATATCAATGTTACGGTTCTCAAGTACGTGGATATTGTGTTTTGAAGAATTAGACTTGCCATCAAACATGAATTAGTGGCACAGATTGTTGTCCGTTATCTGCCAATCTCTCCGTAAAACCTTTTTATAAGTAATGGAAGTTTAAAATTAAGTAAAAATATATATCTTTTAAGAGGTTTGTTATTAGCCCTCTGGAAAAGATCACGTCCAACGCACTGCAGAAGAAAAAATGGAAAAAAATCCCATTAGCTTTTAATCATCGATTAAAAAAATCTTTTGGTTCGCATAATCTTAAACATGAAAAATAATCATTACTTTATCGAATTAACTATTGAGATGTGAGAAAACAATTCAATAGAAAACATCGAGTAAATATTGGAGTTGTTTGGTAGAGGAATAAGTGAAAGAGATAAGAAGGGATAAGATAACGTGGATATGTAGTAATTATTTGTTATTCTCTTTTCAGTGGGAGGGAGAAGATAATGACAGATAAAGAGTTCATTTTAGATAAGATTGTTAGATAAGGTGTGGTTATTTTAATTATTTGACGGGAGAGGTAGGCGATAGAGGAATAACGATGGAAACCATATCCCTCTCTTGACTTATGAACTAAAACCTTGACCATCTACAGAGGGATAAGAAATTGAAGGAATAAGGAGAGATATCCTTCCTTATAACTCAAATGAACACCCCCTTAGTATAGGGACAAGAGATAAAAAGGGATAATCGAGAAATGAGATTTGTTATTGATTCTTGTTCAGTCGGTTTAAGAGATAAAAATGTGATAAATACCGTAAATATATACATATTAGATGATTTAATCATGACTTGAACACGTAATTCTTAGATAACTTTACCCAGGATAAAGTCCCTTATCACAGGATAAGACGACCTTGTCTCATAACAGCACACAATGCACAACAAGAGGGGGAGAGGGGTGGGGAGGGAGGGAAGAAGGAAGATGGAGGAAATGAGAGTCATACTTGTTGTTCCTTTTTATATATTTTTTCTAATGGTCACCAATGGTAAGAAATGAATTATTATGGTGTGTGTCCTCACATTTATGTGCTAGCGTGATAGTTGATTGCACACTTATTTTCCAAACATCTAGTTATAGTATGTTCAATATCGATGAGAGGATGCGACACAACAACTATGCATTCTAGACGCCATGAGGAACTAGTAGCGATAATCACTTAGAAAGATCAATGAGAATCATCAAATATTATACAAGTGGTGACTAAACTTGGTCACAATGTGGGCCGAGCCGGGCCGGCCTATGGAACGGGTCGAGGTACAAAAACCTTTGTCCAAAGCCCGCCATGGGCCGGACCATGACCATTCTGTTCTTTTTCCACTAAAATTTTTAATGGTATTTAATGAGTATAAATGATTTTATTAGTATCATTTATACTTTATATAACTAATATAAGTAGTTTACATGTTACTTTATATGTAAACTATTGAATTTTATTTAAAACCAGTGTCATATATGGAAAACTTGAAGTATATCATATTAATACATGTATTATTCATCTTATATTTATATATTTTTATTTTCTCCTGGCCGGTCTATGCCTCAAATCTCCTAGCTCAAGCCCGGCCCATGAACGGGGTTGGCGGGCCCCTAGTCTATTGGTCAAGTCGAGTGATGACTAGCAACGAGATCATGCAAAGAGGCATGGCAATAGTGTGAGATTGGTTGCAAATGATCACAAATCTGATTGCTATTGTGGATTGTTAGGAAGGAGCATTTGAAGCCTAATTATGGAGATCAATGTCTATATACAGGTTTCTACGTGCCCCAAACATATTGGTCAGCACAAATCAAGAGGATTCAAGTTTTGATTCTCAAATATTGCAATTAAATTCTGATTTCATCGATTTCAAGGTGATCACTTAAGATCGAAGCCAATCATGATATTGGATAATTTATGGTAGATGAAGAATGCGCTATATCATGTAAATCATTGACAAAGTTCACGTCAAAAGTGCATCACTCTTTATGAAATCCTTCAATGAAAAGAACTACTTCATCTTATGGAAGTAGTAAGTGAAGAATATATTCACATAAGAGAGGCTTGCAAATGATATACATGGTGTATAGAATATGTCAAAAAAGATGACATAGAACGAGTAGAAGGAGATGAAGGATCTCACAAATAATATCATACAATTATTCATAGAGAGTAACACTCTTGACAAAGCTCAACCTAGATGATTGATGAATCCATGATTCATATACTTTATAGGAAGATCTTAGCAAATCCTCTTAACAAGTCACTGATAAAAACCACTAAATGTATTAATTAAAAGTAATTAACAATGCAAGAATTAGGGCTAAAATCTGTAAATAAATAACCATGATTTTTTCCTAACTTAAGTTTATAAGTTTATGTGTAAAATGTCATCTTTTTATCTTAGTTCTTCTTCTATTACTTTCTTTGAATTGTTAACTAATATAATAATAAGAAATAAAATAAAAAAACACCAAACATAGATATTGTACATATATTAACTTGTGTGTCTTTATTTTACTATTTTATAACCTATTAACATCTATAAAAAATGGATTAATCTTGCATATATTGTATACATATTAATCCTTAATTAAAACCTAAATAAAAATACAAAAAATACAAAATATAAAAATATAGGGGTTAGTTAATTATTAAATTAGTACCTATACAAAAATATACTTTGTGCATATGACCTCTTTTGTTTTTTACCCTTCATGAAAGTTGTAGATATCAGTGAGACCAATAGCTTTTATGTTAACCACTTTTTATTTGACTTTTTCTTTAATTTTATTTGCTATTTTATTTTAGTTTTCGCCTTGATCAACCACCTAGTTAACAATCTATGCCCACATCGTAGCCGCTCATTGGTTCACCTATCACCTCGTTAGCACCTCACTACTTTGACCAGTCCACCCTCGTGTCGTCCATCTGATTGTTGGATCATATTCAATCCAACGATGGAAATCAAACATGCCTAAACCCAGCCTCCATGTGCCACTCTCACATGCATCTCTCACGCATGAGGCACATGCCTCCACCTCATCGTTCCTCATCATTGGATCAATCTTGATCCAACGGTACATGCGCTTCATCCCCTACCTCCGACCCTTGCCCCTTACCAACCATCGCTCAAACCTATCTCGACCTTCGATCAATACCCATGCTCTTCCCAATCACCCCTCGATGATTCGATCATCATCTCCACCTCTCCATCATCGGCACATGAACGAAACATTATTTCCCCATCAACGCACCATCTCCCTCTACCATTACTACCATCACCTCCTCGAATCCCATTCATGTAACCCCCATTCATCTCCTATATGCGATGCATTCACGCCCTCACGCCTCACCTCCTTGGAATCCTTCACCCTCGGACGTTACCCTTCATCCTATATAACTCCTTTCATGTCACCATTGAGACCCATCCACCATTTTCAGATCTTCTCCCTTGATGAATACCCATTCATCACTCTTTATTCTTATATTTTAGCTACAAAAACCTTTGCAAATACATGTAGATAGGTGTAAATACAAATAATTAGCAAAAAGCATGCATTGTGTAAAAACTAATAATTAGCATGTTTTTGTGCTAAAATAAAAGAATAAAGAGTCAAAAGAAAAAGAGAGAAATATTTAGAATAAATATTGAGCGACCTAATCCCAAGGGAGGGCTCAGCATGGGCCTGACCGCATAAAAGCCAAAGTAGAGGGAGATAGGGGCTCATGTGTGTAAATATTTATGTGAATAAATAAAAGTATTTTCCTCACAAAAATAGACTCAAATTGGCTTGTAAATATTTGTAAATATTTCTAAATACAAAATCAAGATAAAAATATAAAAATCAAAAAGAAGATAAAAACATCACTCACCATGTGAATAAACCACCCACCTTTATATTTATTTAGCCTTATAAATAAATAAAATTAATTTCCAAAATTTTTGTAAATATTCTATGTTATATAGTGTAAATAAATAAAATAAAAACAATTAAAACAAAAACAAAATAAAAATAACAAAATTAAAAACATAAAAATATATTGTAAATATACCATGTATGTAAATGTACATATGTATTTATTTCACCTATATATAATAAAAATTAAATAAAAATGTCTTTTTATTCCTTATTTTATGATATAAATAAATAAAATATAAAATGGGAATAAAATTGTACAAAAATAATAAATTAAAAATCAAAAATTTAAAACCTATATATTGTATATATACCTATATATAACCCTACTATGTACATACCTTATTTTACTTTGAAAAATTAATTAAAAATCATAAAAAAATAGAAAAAAATAAAACAAAAATATTTCATGTTTTAAGTTTTTATTAATTCGACCATTTTCTACCTTAATATAAATAAACAAATAAAATAGGTTTGGCGGCTTCTGATTGGTCCACGGGGGTTTGTTGACCCCGGTCAACTTCCCCTGCGGACCCTCTTCCCCGCGGATCTAAATGAATGACCCGATTTCTCCATTTATGCCCCACCTGATCCGACACCCATTTCACTTAACCCCGGGCTCCGATTAATCTTTGGACATCCAGGACCCTCGCCCGGGGTGGGTTTGATGGATCCGAGCTCCACGCTACTCACCCGACCATCACCTTTCCGGATCCCTGAGCATATATATTGTCGTCACCGGCGACCTATTCTTCCATCTTTGGGACCTCCTGCTCGCCGCCAAGGAGCTCCTCCAGAGTGCCCGAGTGACAGCCGCGTGTTTTGGAGTGGAAGCGAGGCACGAGTCCCCAGGAGCCCTCTGATCCGGTGGTTCAACCGCCGTGCGCCGCCGCGAGCGCGCCCAGCCTCGGGGTGACGACGCCCCCTTGCAGGCAATGACCCCGGAGCTTCTTGAGCTCCAGCCCAGTCGACAGACTTCACCAGGTAATCGTTTTAGCCCATAGATTAGCGTAGGTTTAGGTTTTTCTGATTTCAGTAGAATAGCTCCGCCGCCTCCATTCTTCGTCTCCGGCCACCCATTCACCCCTCCGACACCACCACCACGTCCACCAGACTCCTCTCCACCTTCTCCGACCCTTCATTACCCCTGGCTCGCCCCGGAGCAGGGTATCGGCTCTCACCCTCCGCCGCTCGCCGGAGAGCTTCCATATCGCCCCATCTTCCACCCATTTCCCGCTCTGACGGGTCGAGGCAGTTTGCCCTCGACCCAGCTCTCTTCCTGTGCAGGTATCAGGTCTATTCGACCTCATCTGAAGGTCGAAATTTCAGAGCGCAGGAGCTTCAGGCCACCGCCGTCGCGGGGCCATTCTGGTGGTTCTCCGACTCATCGGAGGCCGCCATTAGTTGCGGAACTTCACGGCGGAACCTCTCCGCACCTCAGGAGCAGCAGGGGAGGATCGTAGCGCATGCATCGGACCGACGAAGCTCGCCGGCCATCAGTTCTTCCACGACCTTCCTGCACCGTCCGATCGTGCCCACTCGCCCAGATTTGATCAGAGCCGTCCACCCGCGAGGAGCCTTCACCGTTTGATCTTTAGGGGACTTGATCCGGACCGCTCATCCAGCGAAGAGGAGCCCTCGTTCCACAGCCGTCGATCACTCCACGTGGCATCCTCCTCGCCGTTGATCCAGACGAAGGATTCAGCCACTGCCTTCCACCGTCAGATCTGATACGTGGCAGGTCCTCAATCGTCCGATCTGAGCAGGGCTTCCTCGAAGAGGCGTCAGCAATCCACAGCCGTCCGATCACACCCGTGGCGCCATCTCAGCCCACGATTTTAAATAAGGGTAAATATCACTTAGGCCCCCTCTAGTTTTCTTCTTTACTTTCTAGTCCTGTAAATATTTTGGAATCTTTATTTCCGTTGGGTTATTTGCACTTTGGACCTGAGTTTTACTTTAGTTGCACTTATGCCCCTGTGTGTTGTGGACACGTGCTTCGACACGTGACTTTTGGGATATTTGCATGTTTTATCCTGTAGTTCTGAGTTGTTATGAAATGAAGAAATATTTTTTGATATTTGCATTGATACCCCTGTGCGTGGTTTATTTGCGCATGCGCGTTATTCTTGTGGGAAAATTGCATTAAGTTCCCTGGGCTTTTAATACTAGTTATTATTTAGCCCAGAAACTTATTTTCTTTGCAAATAGGTCCCTGAGTACCCCAGACACGTGCTTCGCATGTGATTTCTTGGGAATTTTGCACCGGACCCCTCAGAACTTCGGGTATTTGCACATAGGTCCTTGTGCACAGTGCCCCCTCTTTATTTTTGAATAAAATAGCAAAACTACTCCAAATCCAATGAAAATTGGATACATGGATCCTGCCATAGTGTAAAATTTTTTGGAATTTTTGGAGACATTTCTGAGTTGATTTGATATTTTTAAAAATTCATAAACATCTAATTTTACTACTGTCTAACTTTAAAAATCACAAAAAAATGTTAAATAGTATCTAAAAATTACAAAAAAATTGTCTACTGCTTGTTTTGTTGTGTTTGATTTTCTAGCCAATTTTGGCTATTTTTCATCACTGAAAATCACTAAAAAATTGAAAAACCCTTAAAATCTTATAAAAATTCTAATAAATAAATCAAAAACCCAAAAATAATAATTTAGGTGCTAAATTTTTCCTTGTTTTATTCTAAATACAGGAAAAATACCTCCCAGCTAATTTGGGGCCTCTAGATATTTTATCTAGGTCCTTTTAGCTCGGCTGGACAGTACCTACATTTTCAGTCACTGTTTGATTTTTAGAAAATGAAATAAACATCAGAAAAATCCCAAAAATTCACCAAAAACACTAAAAATTATATAACACATAAAAACATTTTTGTTAGAACTTTTGGTTGATTTTTAGTGCTTTTAATAATTTGTTGAAGTGTGTAGTTCCTTAGCTTTCATCATTTTCTTAACACATTAAAAATCCAAAAAAAATATAAAATAATTTAAAAACCACCAAAAATGTTTTCCTCTTTTATTTTATTTTATTTCCTTTCTGACTACTTCGTAGGCCTCTAGGCCAACCCGTGCTCCTTGTGTTCGATCCTGGTCGCTATACCAGGTTAATAAAATAGCCAGGACCGCTATCGTATTTATTTGATTTCATCTTATTTTGGTGGTCTGCTTTATTTTTCTTGACTGACCGAATCATTTCTCTCGATCCGGGTCGCAACGACCCTTGACCTAAATGTTCTTATATTTTATCCCCGGATTGACTAAGTGGATTTTTCGGTCGTCAGAATGGCGCCGTTGCCGGGGAGCACGACTTAATAGTCGATTTTTGAGTTTTTGTATAGATTTTTGTAGCTATATTTCTTCTGACATTGTTTAAATAATCTGGTTTGACACTCTTGTGTTTGTTTTCTTGCGAGGGCATGAGGATCGAGGCGGCTTCTTCGGAAGCTGACGCAACCGCGAGAGTTGGAGGCGGCTCTTTTCCTTCAAGAGCTGCAGGAGAGCACAAGAGAGCGAGCAGGAGTGCGGGAGCCGCGGAATAGCCGCGGAGTAGCATAGTTTAGATTAGGTTTCATTTCTGCATTAATTGAACTTTTATTGTAATAATACAGGTACTCAGAGACACTTGGACTCTCGGGTCTGTTCCGCCGAGCACCGGTGTGCTCGGGGGACCCATTTAGATTTTTCGCGGCTTTTTCGCAGTTTTAGCTTTTTTAGCTGCCTTTTACGGTTTTCAGCGGTTTTTCTCGAGCCCCTAGATTTAGGATTTTCTGCTTGACTGTGCCGTAATTAGTAGGATCCCCACACTTAATTGTTGTCTGTTCCTATATAACGATAATTGGACCTACTAATAATTCACTAATAAAAATAGCTTAGTCGCTTTCCTGAGAGCCTACGCGCCGCGAGCCTGCCCCGTCAAGCGCTACTCCTGAACTCGACCTGTCGAGAAGAGGAGGGGTGGGTCTAGACCGGACTCTTTGGATCGAGGGCAAGTGACTGAGCTAGACGGTTCTGTCGAGTAGAAATTGCTTGTTTAGGACTCGGTTTTCACCGTGCACCATATAGGTAGTTTCTTTTCAGTCTTTACATTTATGCGCGGAACATCTTGCATGTAGACTGCTGGAGTCAGGTATGCATTTCTATCTCTGCATGCATCATTGATTTATCGCGCGTCGGCTTTTTCGTCTTCTCCCCCTGTTTTTGACTTAATAACCAGGAACCAAAAAATTCGTTAGGCATCTTTACTTGCATTAAAAACATATAAAAATAAAAACAATAAAATCGGGACTGCTAATCATACTTGACCTAAAAGACACTTCACTGAAAATCTGTCTTGGGGAGAGTAACCCCCTCCTTGTTTGGTTTGCATGAGCGAGAGAGTGACCCACACATTAGGATAGAGCCTCCGATCTTTCTTGACTGATTACCGGCTTTCAGTACGGGACAGTCGGTTAAGAAATATCTGGATACCTATTTACCTCACGTAATCGCTCTGATAGACTGAATGATCACCTAAAATAAAATCGACAAGATAATTGACCGATCCCTTTCGGTCTTCAGCTTTGTGTGCGTAGGTGAATTGGGGGTTTGCTTGTTTCATCTTGTGTGATTGGCAGATCCCTTCGATCTTTCCCACCCTCCCTCCCTTCTGTCTCCCTCTTCTTCTTCTCCTTTACCCCTGGATGATGGATACTTCGAGCCGACTCTTGCGGCTTGTTCTTCGCTATCTGACCATCAGTCCAGTCCGCCTTCTAGGGAGGTCGGATCTCCGACCAGCCTCCCGCACCCTCCCTCCCTTTCATCTCACTACTCTGGGCATGCTGTGCTAGACGTCCGAGGATTCCAGATAGAGCAGATGCGAGATCCGGACGATGCTATTGCTGAGTTGAGAGCGCACTCCGTTGGTGACCAGAGAGAGCAGTGGAGATAAATAGACATATCCTATTCCAGAAGGATGGAGGAGCATATAGCACAGGGAGCTGAGTCAGCTTCTACTTTACGTCCATTCGTCTTGGAGATGGATTATATTCAGCGACTGCCGACATTTTCAGGAGAGGCGCACGAGGAGCCTTATCTTCACCTGTCCGCATTCGAGGAGTTTTGTAGAGCACAGAGATATTCATATGTTACTGCAGAGGAGCTGATGACGAGGACCTTCCCATTCACACTTCACGACAGAGCCATGAGATGGCATCGTCGATTGGGGAGGACATTCGAGACGAGGGGAGAGCTATGCCGAGAGTTTCTACAGAGATACTTCCCTCCACGTAGAGCAGAATTCATGCGGTCTTTGATCACCGATTTCTCAGTAGACCCCCAGGAGCCATTGCACGAGGCATGGCCGAGGTTTCTTGACCTCTTGAGGAGATTTCCTGAGCACGGACTTCCACTGACAGACTTGATAGAAATCTCCATGCGGGGGATGACCGCAGAGCAGATAGCACTGGTGATTACCACATGTGGCGGTTCACACCGCAATTCAGACATTCACTTACTGGACACCATCTCGAGTTTACTTTCACAGAGATCTTCTTCACGAGATACCGGAGTCGGGACAACACATGTGGACGATGTTGTACCAGTGCGGTGTGTTACATTACATGATGAGTCAGCTTCTACACACCAGCCCGAGGACTTGGACCAGACATCACCACTGACAGAGGATATGACTGCCATAGCAGAGGTTCAGACCCAGAGTCTACTTGAATTCCCGTTGGTCTTCCAGCTGGAGTTCGAGTCAGCCCCAGAGTTCCCAGTTGACGAGTCTTGGATATCAGACCTTCTGATACTCCAGGAACCAGAGGAGCCCCCACTTTTGCAGACATTGATTCTGACACTTCATATTCCAGTCCCAGAGGAGTCAGCTTCCTTTCTGCAGAGATACTTCTTGGACGCAGACAGCTACCAGGACTCAGCCCAGCAGCCACAGCTCGAGGAGGGACATCACTTTGAGAGTACAGACACAGAGAGTCCCGTCTTCAAGCCTTTTGTCCTCCACTTTGTTGAGAGAGATACACTTCCTGAGGACCTGCTGACAGCCAGCATAGCCGCAAAGCGAGGATCAGCCACAGACACTTTGCCAGTTTCTGCCGTATTGACTAGTACCTTCTCCTGCTTCCAGATTGCCGAGAGCTACACTTCCGATAATGATACAGCCTGGTACACCGAGTGGATACTTGACAGCACTGCAGAAGCCCATCTAGATTCTGATCCTCTTCTTGTCACTCCCGATCTCGCATCTCTCCCCGAGGGTTATCTGCGGGAGGATGCCGCACTCGATGAGTACTCGGTTTCACCTGCTGAGTGTGTTTCCGATCTGGCGGAGCACGAAATCGAGTCTTTAGATCATTCTGATTCTGAGTCTTCTCACCTCGACGTCCCTCGCGAGGATGAGCCCATTCTGGAGATATTCGATGATTTGCCTGATCTGATTCTATTTCATGCATCGGATATCAGTCTGCTTAGAGAGTCTCCTGATCTTGATTGTCCACACCTGTTTGAGACGCTGATTGACGTGGAGGATTCGATTACTGATCCATCCTTCTCCACGTTTGATTTCTTCGGCTCCACAATCTCACTCCAATCTGACCTAGAGCCGTAGATTTCTTTTGTGCTACCGGATCTCGATCACTTATTTCCATATCACTGGCCTGTAGCAGACACCCGCTTGATTGCATACCTGGGTGTCTTTGTTTACACTGTTGAGTTTGTTGCAGTTCCCATACCGAGACTGCGACGACAGTACGACATTCGCTTTACCGATGCCGTCCTGAACCTTGATACTGCATTATCCTAGCCTTTACGCCCAGCTAGGGGCGTAAAATCTAGCGCTTGTTGAGAGGCACCTCAACATTGTACTCTTTTGTATATACGTGTTTTGTCTTAGTTTGATCTTTCTGTCTTCCGTTCTTCTTTTCACCCCAGGTCTCGCCTATGATTATCTTTGCTATACTTAGGATATTCGTCATCCTAAGTATAGGGGGGGTGGAAACACCGGGTTGTTCATTCGTTCTGTTTCATCACTTCTGTTGTGTTGCCTATACTTAAGGTGCTTCACCTTAAATATAGGGGGAGTGATGCCCCTCCACCTTGCATATATGTGTCGATTTTCATTCTTTCTGCCCCTGTTTTGCTGCCTATACTTAGGGATATTTTACCCTATGTATAGGGGGGCAGACTCTGTACATTCTTCACTCGGATTTCCCTTCATATACAGCTTGCTATACTTAGGATTAGTTAATCCTAAGTATAGGGGGAAACCACCGAGTTCCTCTCATTCTATTCATTTATTCATTTA